>JAEQBH010002505.1:600000-977741 GCA_016808115.1 Tetrastigma voinierianum
CCGGTAATTAAGGCTTAGGGCATCGGGTTTCAAACTTTAAGCCATACACCCCTCGGACGTGCTCGGGTTTCAAAGCAAAAATTCACGACTTTATTTTCTTTCTTCTTTTTCTTTTTCTTTTTGTTTTTTTTTTTCTTCTTCTTTTCTTTTCCTTTTGAAGACAACATTGGTCTTCAAATGTGGGTAACTCAAACCTATCCTGGGTAGCCAGCATACTGAGGCCCATTGGCGAAAGAAGGCCTGCTGGAAATTTCACGACTATTGGAGCGATGCGGGTGCGGTGTGAATTAGCATAAAGGGAAATTTCAGAAGTTGAGCATCTTTGGAACGGTGGTAGACACAAATTGTTTCAAGCATGGCATTTCATTCTAACATATGGGTGACAAATATGATGATTCAATTATCAATTTAAAAGCAATTCCCAATTTGTTTCAATTTGAAGCAATTCTATTGTTCAATTTGGAAACAATTTAATTATGTAGTTTGAAAGAAAAACACATACTTATACATAGGGAGCCTGATATACAATATGCAAGGCGAATATGTCCCGAGTGGCATTATAGCCAAATGGCTTAATACATGCATAACGGGGCTACACAAAAACATCTGCCTACTATGGCTGTCTGAAAATCACCTTAATCAAATTAGTGGCGGAGTTGATAAAGTGAAATATATATAAATCAAAGAGACCCCTAACCACCTACATTTCTTGTGGTGGTGGTGGTAAGCTCTTCTTGTTCTTGCCAGGATGTAATGAAATTTTGCATCGGTGGCGGGTCTCTCTGCAGGGCGGGATCATAGGAAGACCCCGGGTGGAGTCATGATTTAATTGAAGCATGGAATAGCCTTTGTCCCAAAGTGGCCACCATTTCGAGCAGTCTCGGTCATGTGCTGCATCTTGGAGCTGCTGAGTGTTGCTAGTGTGCGAATGCGCATCCATCACTCCGACCATCTCCCTCGAGCTAACATGTATACTCGGTGGCCCGGTGTGCTGAATATGAAGGCCGGGAGTATGCGCCAGTACGGTAGCGAATGGGTGGAGGAGATGGAGGCGATGCGAAGCGAGTGGGAGGCCTGTGCCTGGTGCGGGGAGCGGTGGATCATCTGCGTGGTAAATACTCAAACTCTCACCCGAGTACCTCCTCTGGTCTGGTAGTAATATGGAAATGTTGAACATAGTCGCCTTCGGTCCCTTGCTCTACGTGCAGGCATCGTCACGCATCTCTATCGGGCTCCTACGGAAATCCCATCTATTTCGAGAACATAGGAAAGAAGCCTCGGCATAAAAGTGATACTCTGCGCCAGAGATTCTCAGATGGACCTTCTCCTCAAGCGCTAAAGCGAAGTCATCACCGGCTCGGATGGGCTAAACGAAGTAGAGATCGAGTCTGATGCTCCCGAGGAATGGCCCCCTCCATACGCTATCTCTTGCGCTGCAGAATAAACGAGTGCCACAGCCAGATGGTCGTGATCGGCATATGGCGGAAGCCTCCGATAAAATTTGGACCCGGTACATAGCATCCTGGCCGGTCTCTAACCATCGCTACGGGCGGAGGGTGGGCTTGATCTCTATAACCCTCGGCATTCTTGGCGGTGGTATCGCCAGTCAAGCCTCTTGAGAAATAACTTATTTGGGCCAGTACACCTCGTGGTCATCCTATCTGAAGTGAATCTCAATGGACCATACGCGTCTCGAGAGGTCATGGGTGGTAGAGGCTGCGGACCACTCTCGGGTGGTAAAATGTCTCGGAGTCATAAATGGGAGGGCCGAATACCTCTCGAGTCAATCTCATCGACTCACAGTATACTAAGGTGTGTCAGTCCAGGGCGTCGTAGACGACTCTGGCGAAATGATCGGCCCTACGTATGTCTGCATTCCCAGATGGGGTGTCCACCACAAACATAGGCCTCTACGATCGCGAGGCGGTGATAAGCTGAGGTGAAAGGTCTTCGTCTCAATTCGCGTCTGCGACGGTGATGGTGGCGGTCTAGAAGATGATGGCTCGCCACGGGCCGAAGTGGGGCCCTCTTAGGCAGACCTCCCTAGCTCTCCTCACGAGGCACGGGGGATGGGGCCGAGGAGTCCCATCAAGTGTACATTAGCGTCTACGAGATCAGGCCGTCAGGTACGGCCTCGGGGGACGGTGATAGCTCTGGTCTTTGGTGCGGTGCTGCGACCTGCAGCTCGGGTGTGCTAAGCCTCACCGATTCTTGGGAGCCTGGGACCCCACCCCTCGTGCGGACCATCATGCGAGATATAAAATAAAGCGCGAAAATCGTGGGCTCAGATATGTAGGCGGGGTCTGTATCTACGATGGCTCTCAGATACCTCAGATCTCTGCGGAAGGCTCTTTGGACTTCTTTGAATACCTCGACCCGGGGGCGCCGGTGGCCCGAGCTGAAATGGGCCTGAGCGAGATAAATGGGGCTCAATAGGAAAACCTACCAAGGACTAGAGGCGGGGTACGTGAACGGCTCTGGCGTGTGGCTCGAGCCTAGTGCATGTGGTGAAAGAGCCCAGGCCTTTGCTGGGCAAGGCGGCTGTGGAAGCTCGGCTGTGGACGTGGCTGGGATGCGAGGACGGCGGTGGCTTGACCCGGGGTTGAAGCGACAATGGCGGGATGCGGAGTCACGGCTCAGCGAGAGGAAAATGGCTCAACGGCGGTGGGAGCTCGAGCCGCAATGCGGTGGGAGCTCGGGGGCCTTGTTGGGAGGGGGAGAATATAAAGTGTGTTTTGAGGCCAGCCCCCATACATGTTTTATAAGCGCGTATGGTAGCGAAGAGTCCTCTCCCGCAATTTTAAAGCTAAGCCCGGCGAATTTACTTGAGATGGTCTTTGCACATTCAAAAACTTTTAAAATTAATTACTATTAAATAATAATTTAACTAAAAATTATTGTTAGCAAAATTTATTATAATACTATGATTAGTATTTAAAACATACTATTTTCATATACAAACTAAATTAAAATGAAAAGAAAAATTGCTAAGTTAAAATTATTTTTTTCTTTTTTAAAATAATAAGATATGGAATTAACTAATATAAGACAAAAATTAAAATTTGTAGGCGCAATCCGGTTTTTGAAAACACCGAACCAGTTCAAGTTCAGAAATACTCAAGGGGGGTCAAGGAGAATGATCTCCTCAACCCATGCAGTGGCCTGGGTTGGCTCCATGATGTTGGGTGGCCATAAGTTGGACTGTTCCTCTGTGACGACTGTGGAATTGTGCAATTGGTTTGCAATGGGTGTTGATGGCAAAACCAATATATCTTCATTTTCTTGGCTGATCACTCCTTGCTTTTCCTTAGCACCTTTTGTACCTGCACACTGATCAACTGAAACAACCTCATCAGTTATATGATTTTCAATTTCTAGCAACTCATGTTTGTTGTTCAAATGAAAGATATTCAACTCCATGGTCATGTTACCAAAAGTTAATTGCATGACTCCATTCCGGCAATTGATGATTGCATTGGCAGTGGCCAGAAATGGTCTTCCTAAGATGATTGGCACATGATTGGGTTCACTAGCAATTGGTTCAATGTCAAATACCACAAAATCTCTTGGTGTCAAATTTGTCTATCTTAACTAGGACATCCTCAACTATCCCCTTAAAGGTTTTCAGCGATCTAGTATAGGCCAATGAGAGTTTATTGAGGTAGGTTTAAGCTCACCTAGGCTAAGTACATGTATCTTGAAAATGGCATAATAAGATTCCTAACAGCTCCTAAATCTAGCAATGACTTTTCTATGCGATTCCACGATATTGGCGAAATTGTGGGAGATCGGGATCTTTGGCATTTGAGGTATTTGCTTTGAGTATAGCCTTGAAACATGTTCGAGTGAGAAATGCTCTTCTCAGCCTAATCTCTTCTTGATTATTGCAAAGATCTTTCAAAATTTTGCATAAGCAGGAACTGTTGATGAATCAAGCAGGTATGTTAACCGCCTTAAAACCTCGAGAATACCTTGTTGAGATGCCTTCTTCTTACTCTAGTCTTTGTGGAAATGGAGGTGGTATACGGTATTTCATTGAATCTTCCTGCAGGAGAATAGGCTGGGTTCCAATTCTTCTCCTTGCCTGGGTTCAACTAAGCGGGTTTTGGCATAGAGGTGATCAACCTCTTTTCCGCACTTCTCGGGGTGATTATGGCTTTACCTCGTCCATTCACGATCTACCTCCTTGAATCCCCTTAGGTTGGAGCTGTTTGTGATAAAACCTCCCTTTCTCTTGTCCCTCTAGCAACTTGTTAATGTTTGTGGTGAATCTTTGTAGGTTATCAAATTTTTTATTCAATGTGTTCTCTGATGTCAATTCTTTAATGCCAGTGCACAGTAATTCCTTTTGTTCCTCGACAAGTTGCCCACCACCTTACTCAAATTCAATATGGCTTGCTCTCTTTGGAGAAGGATGGTGATTTGTTGTGGCTGTGAGGAAACTAAAGCGAGGTTTGGCTCTGGTGGTACATAGCCGGGGGTTTGGTCTCCATACAGGTGGGGTGATTCCTCGATTGGGATTGTAAGTATTCCATAAGGAGCATTTGGTTGTTGGGGCGGAATTGTCTCTGGTGTGTGCACATTCGGACATCAATCCTTCCTTGCGGGTCATGGAACCTTGTTCTATTAGATTAATCTTTGGGGATTGGAGATTTGTCACGAGGATTAGGTTTATACGTGTTGTCGATCCTTGCTGCGCTTCCATGGAAGGCTGTTTGCGCGAAGCTCATCCACTTTCCTAGGCCCAGGGTTGAAATCCACAGCCCTCGTCTCTATTTCTTCGAGCGGTGCGCCATCCCTGGTTTGGTTGGCTGGTGGTCTCATCTATCCCGGTTTCTCTGGGTTAAGTATCCCAGCCCTTAGAAGTTTCAGCCACGTAATTTAAAAGAAATCCATAGCTATGGGGATGTTTGCTTAGGAAATCTCCTCCTTTATGGTTTCTTAGGTTGTCTCATGGCGGGGAGACATACCACCCAATAGAAGTGGTTCACTAACATCCATGTGTCAAAGCCATGGTGTGGACATGCAACGATGGTTTCCATAAATCTCCAGCTGCGGTAAAACTTCTCACCTTCTGATTTGCAAGGGCCTCGTTGTCTTTTCAATTGTTTGTCTTATGAGCAAAAAACTTCTTGAGGAACTGCGCATTTCATTGATTCTTATGGTTCTAGGCCTCAATGAATTGAGCCATATCTTGTACTTGATATGAGTTAATGATGCCTTTAGTTTCAGCAAATCCATATCCATGCTTACCTTCCTTAAAGGTAGTGCATACCTCCTCAAATCCCTAAGATATGCATGGATTTTCATTTTCCTACCATGGTATGTGGGCGTAGGGGTACGAAATATGGCCTCAACACGCTACATCATCGTGAGGAGGAGGAATGTCTGAGGATGGGGCACCTTAACTACAGGGAGGGTGGATGTGATCCCTCATGGTTCTATATGCATTTGGATTCATAGGGGTTTCTGGTTGGCTCTGTTGTTCCGCCGGGTATGGGATCCATGGTATGCGTTTTGTACACTAGCTACTATGATTGAGTTGTGTACTAATCCTATTCGACCACCACGAGTGTCTCTATCTCAGCATTTGCATGCACAGTTGTTACACAATTGTGAGACAACAATTAGACCAACAAAAGAGTGCTAAAAGAAAAATTAAAACTAATCTAACAAATAAAATGGCGAATGAAAAAGCGAAAATTTGAATCGGTGCGGAGTTCTTTGTCAAGTGCTAGAAGCGCGGTTTACGCAGTGAGTTGCAAGGAGTAAGATTACCTTCACTTGTGATGTGGATCTGAGTACTCTTCAACACCATTGGTAGTTCAGGCACCATCGACAACGGCGCCATTTGATTCGTGCCACGATGGGTAGGCTGAATCAACAATATTTATATACCTAAGTTCCTCTACGCCGTAGTCCCAAAACTCTTTGCCGATATAGTGGTCTAGGAACACGGGGATGGGTTTTTCTTCCTAAAAATGGTTCGCATTTGGAAGCAGAGATGAAACTTTCTATTTGGACTTTGGATTTGTGTCAAAAGTGCCAAATGGTTTAAGCGGAAATGGTAAAGCGAAATTTAAAGTGAAGAAATTAAACTTTGAAGATTTAGGTCGACTTCAACAGGCTGGTTGACCACATGTCCTATGGTTTTATCTCTATGTGAGTCAACACGGGATCTTTTGAGTTATGGCCCCTTTTTGTTTAAAACCCTAACATTCCATTATCATTTTAGAGCTAGTAAAGACCATACAAGAATCACGATTCATCTCTCGCCCGAGCACGAACCTAAAGTATGGAGTATTGGCCAAAAGCAATGAAGTCGATGTTAATTTAACCTAATTTGAAACCTAACATGTAAATGCTACCTCAGAGGCTCGTAAAGACCATCTAAAGAACAACAGTCCTAAAGCATGGAAGTATTAAGCGAACAATAACATCCCATGTTATGTGGTACGAAAATAAGGGCCATAAATACACTACGTGACTTTTAGTACAAGAAGAAAGGAGACAACATGTAACCCCACCACCAAGCTAGCTTCCTTCCTCTTCAAAGGAAGGAGGCAATAACATCTCTTAGATTGTCATCTTCAAGGGTGTGTTTAGCGGCCGGAAAGTGAAAAGAAAGAAAGAGAAAGAGAAAGAGAAGAAAGAGAAAAATAAGCAAAACTAAGAAATAAAAACAATTTATTTACAAAAGCAGTAAAATGAAAAACTTACAAATCACCAAAATTCTTGTGTTCACTTCTCTCCTCCTGATCCCTTCCTTCCCTTATTACAAAACATGAGGGGTATTTATAGGCCTCCTCAAGGTATGAAAATACCAAAAACCCTAGCAACTAAGCTAAGTTATAGGATAAAGTAATTCACCAAGTTTGGAAGCGGTTCGATTAATTACAACAAGCTTATAAGCGAGGCGCAATTCGTAGGATGAATTTAAGCTAATTAAGCGAATTTGGCAAGTGTAAGAAAATTGGAAATTCCAGCTAAGGGGTGCAATTTCGCTAGCTAGAAATTCGCTAAGCTAGCGAAATCTTTGTGAAGCGCGATAATTTGCTGAGGCGATCTTCTGAAGTGGGCTAGCGAAATTCTTCATTTTCGCTAAGGTTGCGAACAGTTTGCGAAATTCGCTAAGATTGCGAATTGATTGCGAGTTGGTTGCGAAATTCGCTAAGATTGCGAATTGATTGCGAACAGGTTGCGAAAATCCACATTTCTAGTTCTGCGTGCCTCGTCACGTCTTCAAGCTGTCTCATTTCTTCCACTTTTTGCTGTTTTTCCATTGATTTTGGGTTTGTTGTTGATGCATTTGAGACTAAACTTCCAACTCATGATTGATCATTTGTTGTGGTTGAAGTTCAAATGTGTCGCAAAAGTCTACAAAACAATAAAAACACCCTCAAATTGACATAAGTGTTACTAGATGACTTGAACACTTCAATTGGGATATATGACATGATTAATGATCAAAGTACTCAAAACCTATCTAATAGGGTTCAAATTGCACTTTGAGCACTAATCGGGGGAGAGGTGGGATCTACTCCAACTTACTTATGCCCAACACACATTTTTCATTTTCGAAACTTTGCGACTCCTTTTGGACATTGTCCCATGTTATCGAGTCCACCATCGAACACCAAACACAGTGTCGATCAACCATGTACCCATGACATCCCATCTAACACCAAACACAGTGTCAATTTTTACCTTGCACTCACACCCAAGCCATGCAATGTCTTAGTGCATAATGCAATGCAATCATGCCATTGCCTATTCATACCATGCCACATACATACGGAATACTATATGTGCATTTTAAACCATGCATAACACTTATGCATCATTTAGACAATCATATCAATCAACATACAATTTCCAAATAAACACGCAATTCATGCCAACATATCACTTCATGCATACCTTGACATCTTACAAGTCATCACCAGACAAGCAATGGCTTACATACATTCTAAGCTTAATTGTGACACCATGTCCACAAATAGCCTACAACCAAGCCATGCAATGGCCTTGTTCTATATGCAACCAAGGTGCCACTCAATTATCAAGCAATGGCACACAATCATTTCAATCTCAATCCAATATGTATAGGCATACATATTGCCATCCAACATGTCATTCCTTAACTGAGGGATGGCACTTCAATCAATCGTAAAATAGGCCTCTGAAGCAAGCCTCAATCATCCATAACTAGGCCATGAGATCGACCCTAAACAATTGATTATAAGCGATTTTCCGAACCTGACCTTAAAAGCAGTCTCGAAGGACACTATTCCTTGAACTGGTAGACCCGGTCGATTGGCCAGTTTTGGTCAAGCTGATGATTGTTTCCCAATTGTCTGATAGTGAAAGCTCACGCATCAACGGACGACCGTCCGTCGACCCGACGATCGACTTCTTCCACCCAGTGCGATGGTGAAGTAACTCGCATCAAGCTGAAGACATCGACCAACCGGTCAACCAGTTCCTCGATTTTCTAGGTTGGATGCTATTGCATCCAACGCGAGATCCGATGATGTCCGGTCGGCCTATTCATCGAAACCTCCCGAAATGCCTCATTACATTCGAAACCTGAGCAGCCTATGGCTCAGCGAGGCCAAAGACAGTCCTTAGATGAAAAATAAACCCAAGTAGGAAGTTTCCCTACCTCTTGGGGGCGTGATCCGGTGAAGCCTCCCTGAGCCAGGTAACCTCATCCTCCGATATGCGCTACTTGGATTCTTTACTTGAAATCCCTCTTTTTAGAGTACCACTTGCATTACCTCTGCGTGCGTACCTCGGACTTTAAACCTTGGCCCGTCGGAAGACGATCAACCGATCTCCATAGATCGTAGAGAGAAGTCGGAGGTTTTCTCCCTCTCTCTCTCTTCTCATGCTCTCTCTCCCATTTCTCCCTTTCTTTCTCCCATTTTCTTCATTTTTCTTTTTCTTTTAACTTAACTCGTGTTAATTAGTTGTCAGTAGCTCTCATGGTGCTGCGATGTCCTCAGTCCAGTTCAAGTTCAATTTATTTTAAAAGAACTCCACCCAATTATTTCCTGACTCCCGAGATTCTCGTGAAAACCTCGTTCTTGGAGTCACTTGTGACTCACCACCCAGAAAAATCGTAAAAATTCTTACTGTCTCAAAATTCAATGAAACTTTTCTGGGCCACTAGATTTCGGGAGACGAATCCAACGGGGAAATCCGTTTCATCATCCAAGATCTAGAGAATTTTCCAGGCTTCCCTGAACCATTTTGGCAATTTTATTATTTTTGCCATTCTTTAGAAAAATTAGATTTTTCCTGAGTTCTACAACATGGGTGCATCTATGAGCCTCTATGGCCACTTTAGTCACATTTGAGTCCAGTATTCCCTCCTTTGGTCTCTAGTGAGGTGTGCTTAGAGATCGATGAGTTTGAGTTCTAGTTGGACAGTCTTTCATAGTTGTGTTAGTCTATCCATTTTTTCACAATTCAGAAGTTCAATGTTCGCTTGGTGCTTTTCTTGAAGTACATCTTATCCACTTCCTTTACACTTTTCAGGACTCACTTTCCGCTTCAGTTTGTGGTTTTTCACTTAGAGTTAGAGCCTAGTGCATACTCACTTGTTGGAGCACTTGGATCAAAGTGGACATCATCCCAGATGATCACCATGGATCGGTTCTCTGACTATAGGTCGGTTCGGAGATACATATCAACCTTAGGCGAAGAATGGATGAATTAACGGGTTCGAGGACCTAGAATAAGAAGGTTATACAGTTTGATCAGACACCACCATAATCTTATGTGCCCATGCATATCCGATTTCTAAGGACCTACATGCCCGCTTAGATAGACTTTAGCAGAAGTTGGGACTGATGAGGGTGTCCGACAGGACCATTGTTTGGGATGACAGTGATAGACCACCTATAGTTAGTTCCCTTGCCGGTTTTCAGATGCCCTACATCGAGAGGTTCACTAGTATTGGATGTCCTCGAGCACACCTCAGACTATACAGTTCAGGCATGAGAGCCCTTGGTAGAGATGAAGGACAGTTGGTTGCCCTATTTTAATTATCTTTGAGTGGTCCGGCACAACAGTGGTTTGCATTGTTAGACCCATCTAAATGGAGGACTTGGGATGACCTTGCACAGGAGTTCTTACGATAGTATTCCTTTAGTACTGCCATTGATGTATCGAGGAGAGAGCCTGACGCTTTAAGACAAGAATCAGATGAGATGGTAGCTTCTTTTCTCACTCGTTGGCGCGAGAAGATAGTGCAGATTATTGTTGATCGACCTTTGGAGAGAGAGCAGATATAGATGGTAGTGAGGAGACTGCAACCCACGATTGCTAGGCACTTGATTGTTTTGCTTCATTGACTTCAGCTCTTTTTGGTGTGGAGGAGGGTATTGCTAGAGGTTTGTGGCCACATTCTTCCCCTAAAGATCCTGAGGGGAAGGAACCATTAGTAGGGCAGAGTCTAAATGTCTATACAGTTTCTTCTTCGAGACAAAGGGTCACCAAATATTGTCGAGCAGCTCCACGGTCTGTTGAGGCATATTCACCTTACCCTCAACATTATCACACACAGTCAGTTCCACCACGACCATTTGTTTTAACAAGCTTGCATCATACTACACCACTGTCAGACTCTATAGCTTAGTTCCATGGGAGTTCTGACACCACATTACATAGAGTTAGGTCTCAGCAGACTCGTTTCTCATTTGCTTCGAGGATATCACGATGTTTTTCTCAATTAGGCATGCCATTGAGCTAATCTCTTCAAAGGCTTGTAGATTCTAGATTAGACTCCTTGGGTATCACAGCTTCCTCGGACGATACCCGACCCGAGTTTAGGACGAACTTATATTGCTCTAACCATCAGAGTCAAGGACATGATACATATTTGTGTACAAGTCTTTGACATGCCATTCAAGACGTCATTAATTGAGGATCTATTAGTGTGGAGCAGTTAGGTGTAGGTGTAGACCCCATGATAGCTCGTTCTAATTATGTGGTTCCCTTTGTATCTGACCCCATTCCACTAGCCATGTTGAGGATGATGAGTTTCGATGATTCAAAGTCAAAGCCTTCCAAAGGGGGGAGAGATATTTTGAGGGATGTTAGTGGCTTCTTGAGATTAGAGACATGATAGACAAAGTTACTTTTGTCTAGGCCTCAAATATATGTATCAGGTGATAGTCGGATAGCCAACACATTTTAGCTATGGATATTCATCTTTTAGATATATTTTAGGTTTGCTTCCTTCACTAGAGGGGCTTCAATTTGATTTTACTTCAGTTTTGTTAGGATTTTTTTGTTTCCACCAGTGATGTAGTTCTAAGCACTATTAGCCATACTATGGTAAAGTTCAATCTTATGGGCCCACCATCTTTTTTGATATATTGTTAGGATTTATCCCATATTTGGTTTATGTGCTCACCCATTTTTTTCATGTATGGATTGGAACATTTTGAGTATTTGTTTGACTCATGAGGTGGCATTTCTCCATTATGTATCCCATTTACCAGATATTATAGCTCATAGTAGAGAAAAGTTCAGACCATTTAGAGTAGACTTCATATCATTGGAGAGTGGATCTTAGAGGAAGCGACATAACTAGGCGATTCATTACTTCATAGGACCTTACCATGTGGATTCATTGAGGAAGTATGACATTTGAGATCATGGTTGCAGGATGGGTGGCCATCATTTCGGTTAGCCTCATACCTTATCACCCTTTTGCAGACATTTAGACTGTTGCTAACCCCTTGAGCCTCGCATGAGTATTTTGGCCTTTCATTTCTTATTGCCTTGCTTACTTTCTACATCGAGATAGGGGCCCTTTAGTGTACATGTGTTGTTTTAGGAGTTTCATGAGCCACCATGGACTTATTGACCCACCTTTTTCACTATTATGTCGTCATATCAATATCATCCTCTACCATACCACATTGATTTATATTCCTCACTTTATCCTTTTGCTTTTCTTTCATGTTCTTTACCTATCTTGAGTGATGATCTTTCACATCTCATTGCATAGGGGATGGTCTTACTATTTCTCCATTCTCATCTTATAACTAGTGATATGGAAATCCTTAATTGAGAGGGTCATTCTATCAGAGAGAGCTTCTTTGTACATTATTGTTTGAGAGTATATCTATATCTATATGATGAAAAAGAAAAAGAAAAAAAAAAAAAAGTGTTTGCACACGTATATAATATGTTTCTCAGTTGGACAAGTATTGACCATAGATGGTTGGTCTTTGAGTTTTATTTGATCTTGAGAGTTCGTATGTGAGCTTTCTTGGCCCCCATATCCTTTTGGGTCTATTTTGTATATATTCGGCGAGTGAGAGATAGATGACTTTCTCCTTTGGACTCTAGGTTATTGTCTCTTTACATCATCCCATCCATTAATGATTTGACCATTCTCTATATTTTGATTTGAGATGATTGCTGCTTAGTTTTCTTTCCTTTTGATCTCATTGCTTTTCATCTTTTTATCACATCCATACTAGCCTACATGATCCACATTTCCATGTGAGATACATCATCCCCACCATCCATATATATCACGTTGATCAGCCTATACCATTCCTTGATCCACTATCATTGCTGACACATTCACGTTGTTCACCGTTTCCCTCTTGATGTCTACATTAGACATTGTTAGGTCCATGGCTTATGAGATTTTTTAGATATTATGCATATTACATATGAGGGCAGGGGATTTGATCATTGGGCATTTGAGTATAGTTTTCCTTTGATTTTGTTACCTTTTTTACTCTTGGGCTACATTGCAGTGCGGCGAGATCATTAAGACCACCTGAGCCATGAGATCGGTGTGATCTTCATCGACCTCTCGCAGGCAAGTGCTTGAGATCTGATGGATATATGGTTTCACCATGCTCCATCTTCTAGGAGATGCTTCTTTGATGATTGAGGTTGAATCAGTTGCAAATGTAGATTATTGGTTGATTTCATGATCATTTGATGTTGTTCGACCTTCACTTTGAGGTATACCAGATTTTAGATATGTACATTTTGTAGAGGTTGTAGACTTTTGATAGCCCACATGGTTGTCTTGTTGATGATGGCCATTGATTCGGTGGTATGGTGTTACTACGTTTCATTCTGCACGATCTCTCTTTATTTGTTGATCCAGTTCATAGTTTTGGGTATCAGCATGTGATTCTCGATGGATTTACCTTGGGGGAACTTTTTTTCTTTTTCATCCATACTTTCAGTTGTGCTACATCGCATGATTACTTCTGAATTCTCTACAAAGATATTTAAGGCTACACATTAGTTGCTATACTAAGGCATATCCCATTTTCTTTGGATTTAAACGAGTCCCTAGTGGTGTAGTCTTATTGGATTTATTTGATATAGCATCAATTTGGGGCAGAGCATCCTTTTGAGTTTGTGACAATTTTGCTATCATGATTCCCCTAGTAGCATGTTGTTGAGGGGGATCAGTTTGACTATTGCACATTCCAGCTCCTCATGGGAGTACATTATGATACATGGACAGTCCCTACGAGGGTACTTTCGAGATGATCATTTGTCCTCTTGGATTAGTGGATTGCCCTTGAGATATATTGGATGATTGTTGTAGAGTATGGGATAGTGCCTACGGTTAGACCACGCATACTGATATATCCCCACTATTTATTTTGAGATTATATATTTAGTTGAGTTGCATCGAGACTACTTACGCTCTTTAGATCTTCCTGAACCCTTGCTCGGTTGGATTATTGTCGCATGAGATCGTCGAGTGTATTTTCTTGAATCAGTGAATTCCCTCATGATGACTTCTTAGTGGTTTACGTTCACAGTGTCATGTGTTGATTTTTCATGTTGGGGCTTATTTCCTCGTAGTTAAGATTTTTAGATTTATGAGATTTAGTCAAATTTCACTAGAGACGTGATTCCACCCTTAGGATCATCGAGTCCCTTGATGTTTTGGTTGTATTTTTGTTAGTTGATTATGAGCACCGAGTAAATTGTTGTCGATTCGGAGGCATTAGAGATTGCCACAATCCTTGGATCTATATTTTGTGTCATTCAGTTGATTGATGATTTGGTCTCATCAGTAATATGCAGGATTCGATGATATTTTCTTACTGCTAGACCTTTTTTAGCAACACAGAGATATTTATACATATTTTGTGCTTGATGTCATTCTATTGTGGTGCACTTAATCTACATCTCACTATTTTCAATAGCGCGTTCAGATGTGATGTAGTGGTCACAGATTTGAGTTAGGCAGAGTTTCGATACATGTCTTGCCTTTCGATAAAGCATTGATTGACATAGTGACTTTCCCGTATTAGTTTGTTTTTTGGATTTTTATGAGGCACTATTACGGTATCACGATTTTGACGTGCTCGGATGTCGATGCTAATGTTGTAACCGAACTAGTATGGAGTCAAATAGATTTGACAATGTGCTTAATCATCATTCGACAATGGAAATACCCCATCCCGATTACCATATCTTATTGATTTCATGGTTTGCGTCGTTTTATTACTTAGCGAGTTATTGTCTTTGAGGGCATACCCTTTCTAGACGTTATAGACTGCGTTGATTTACTTCTTGGACATTAGATCTGTTCATCGGTCTTTATGAGTCATCACTTAGATTTTTCCTCATAAAAATATTTTCTACAAGGGCATACCCATTTTTTAGTGAGTTTATCTAGAGTCACCGCTTTCATATTGTCTTATTTAGTTGCTTTAGGTTCTATAACACTCTCTTTTATCTTGGTTTAATTTTAGGTGTTTCCATCAATAGATACTTTCACTCGTCTGATCCAGAAATTTCAAAAGAGCATCCTCTGTAGCCTTAGACCATCTTGAATCCTTGCTGGATAATTTGATCTTCATTTTAGGGCATCCCCCTACTAGTTATCCTGCTTTGGGCGTACAATGCCCCATATTTCAGTATTTGAATTTCATCATATCTTACATGTTTAGTTTGTTTTTTTTAGATTTTCTTTCCTTAGTGCAATTCCAGGTTATTAAGCTTCTTTTCTTCTAGATCGGGTTTATCGAGCATGTCTCGTTCTTTAGAGATTCTCTTGAATTCCTCTTTGAGAATCGATGATCTTCCATTTTAGAGACATCCCATTTACGATATTCTTTACGTATGCCAGTTCTCACATCATCTAGTATTTCATTTTCATCACATCTGAGCTATTCATTGCATCCATAGCCTAGAGCTATTCATCATGTTTAGTTTCAAGTTTTATATCCTCTCGTTTTACCTTTCAATTGATCATTTATTTCCTTTATTCTAGTTTATCAAGAGCATCCTCATTCTTCGGAGATTATCTTAGATCCTCTTACAGAGAGTCAATCTTCATTTTAGGGCACCCCCTTATTTACGATCTTCTTTGGGCGTACAATGCCCGCCTCATCGAGTATTTCATTGCATCCACAGCCCTGAGCTGTTCATCGCATCCACAACCCAAAGTTGTTCATCATGTTTAGTTTCGAGTTTTATATTATCTTGTTTTATTTTTCATTAGATCATTTACTTCCTTTATTCTAGTCTATCCAATGCCATTTAAGACGTCATTAATTGAGGATCTATTAGTGTGGAGCAGTTAGGTGTAGGTGTAGACCCCATGATAGCTCATTCTAATTATGTGGTTCCCTTTGTATCTAACCCCCATTCCACTAGCCATGTTGAGGATGATGATACACGTATGATGAGCTTCGACGACTCAGGGTCAAAGCCTTCCATAGGGGGGAGAGATCTTTCGGGGGATGTTAGTGGCTTCTTGAGATTAGAGACATGATAGACAAAGTTACTTTAGTTTAGGCCTCAAATAGATGTATCAAGTAATAATCGGATAGCCATCACATTTTAGTTATGGATATTAATCTTTTGGATATATTTTGGGGTTTTCTTCCTTCATGGTCTAGAGGGGCTTCAGTTCATTTTTACTTCAGCTTTGTTGGGACTTTTTTGTTTCCCAGTGATGTAGTTCTTATTAGCCATACTATGGTAAAGTTCGATCTTATGGGCCTACCATCTTTTTTGATATATTGTTGGGATTTATCCCTTATTTGGGTTATGTGCTCACCTTTTTTTTTCATGTATGGATTGGAACATTTTGAGTATTTGTTTGACTCATGAGGTGGCATTTTTCCATTATGTATCCCATTGACCAGATATTGTAGCTCATAGTAGAGAGATGTTTAGACCATTTAGAGTAAACTTCATATCATTGGAGAATGGATCTTAGAGGGAGGCAGCATGACTGACTTAGTCATTACTTCCTAGGACCTTACCATGTGGATTCGTTGAGGAAGTATAACATTTGATATCATGGTTGCAAGATGGGTGGCCATCATTTTAATTAGCCTCATACCTTATCACCATTTTGCGGACATTTAGACTGTTGCTAGCCCCTAGAGCCTCGCATGAGCATTATGGCCTTTCATTTCTTATTGCCTTGCTTACTTTCTACACTGGACCAGGAAGCCAACAAGTATATGTTGTTTAGGAATTCGCCAGGCCATGGACTTATTATTACCTTTCTCACTATTATGTGGTCTGTAATTATCATCCTCTCACCTTACCTCATTCTTTGTGTATTCTCTTTATCCTTTTTCTTTTCTTTCCTTGTTCTTTACCTATCTTGGTGATCTTCCACATCTCATTGCATGGGGATGGTCTTACCATTTCTCCACATTTCTCATCTTATAAATAGTGATATAAATCCTTAGTTGAAGAGGTTATTCTAGCGAAGGGCTTCTTTGTACATGTTGTTGAGAGTATATCTATATTTATATGATGAAAAAGAAAAAGAAAAAAAAAGAAAAAAAGTGTTTGCACACGTATATAATATGTTTCTTAGTTGGACATGTATTGACCATAGATGGTTGTTCTTTGAGTTTTATTTGATCTTGAGAGTTCATATATGAGCTTTCTTGGCCCCATGTCCTTTTGGTCTACATGCTTTATTAAATGGTGAGAGATGAATGACTTTCTCTTTGGACTCTGAGTTGTGTCTCTTTACATCATCCCATCCATTAATGATTTGACCATTCTCTATATTTTGATTTGAGATGATTGTTGCTTAGCTTTCTTTCCTTATGATCTCGTTGCTTTTCATCTTTTTATCACATCCATACTAGCCTACATCACTTTTCTTTCCATTGATCCACATTTCCATGTGAGATACATTATCCCCACCACCCATATATATCACGATGATCAGCCTATACCATTCCTTGATCCACTATCATTGCTAACACATTCACGTTGTTTCTCGATTTCCCTACTGATGTGTCTAAATTAGACATTGTTAGGCCCATGGCTTATGAGATTTTTTGGATATTATGCATATTACATATGAGGGTAGGGGATTTGATCATTGAGTGTTTGAGCCTAGTTTTCCTTCGATTTTATTACCTTTTTATAACAGCCTACAGTGCGGTCAGTCGTAAGACTGCCGAGCTATGAGATCCTGATGTGATCTTCATCGGGCTCTACTTGGAGTGGGTGCTTGGACCAGTGAATATAGTGTCACCATGCTCCTTCTTCTAGGAGGCTGCTTTGATGATTGAGGTTAATTCAGTTGCAAATACGAGATTATTGGTTATTTGTGATCATTTGATGTTGTTAGGCCTTCACTTTGAGAAATTCTCTCGTTTTAGATATGTTCATTACGTGGAGGTTGGCGAAACTTCGATAGCCCACATGGTTGTCTTGTTGATGATGGCCATTGATTCAGTGGTACGATGTTACTACGTTTCAGTATGCACAATCTCTCTTTATTTGTGGATCGAGTTCCGCGATTTTGGGTATCGACATGTGATTCTCGATGGATTTACCTTGGGAGCTTTTTCTTTTTCCATTCATACTTTGGGCGATTGCTGCTGCTTTCGTTCCGCCAGAATTCACGCAGAATCAACCCAGAACCCCGTGGTTATATATTAAGACATATCCGCTTTCTTTGTGGACAACGTTAGAATTCTGCGTGGTAGCGATCTTAGTGTGATTATTTGATACTGCTGTCGGTTTAGAGGCGAGCATCTTTTGAGTTTGTACGACAATTTTGCAATCGCAGTTCCCTTGGCATGTTGTTAAGAGGATAATTTACTATTGCACATTCGGCTCCTCGCGGTGTTATGATACATGGGCGGAGTCCTACTACGGGTACTTCGAGATGATCATTTGTCCTCTTGGATTAGTGGATATTACCCTTGAGATATATTGGATAATTTTTGCAGAGTATGGGATAGTGCCTACGGTTCGAAGACCCTCCATATTAGGGTATATGCCCCTATTTTGAGATTATTAGATTTGATTGAGTTACATCGAGACCTACTTTTTCTCTTTAGATCTTCTGACCCTTTATCAATTGGATTATTCGTATGAGATCGATCCAGTGTATTTTCTTTGAGATGTCGGTAGATTCCTCATGATGACTTCTTGATGGTTTACGTTCATAATATCATGTGTTGATTTTACATGTCAGGGCTTATTTCCTCATAGTTGAGATTTTTATATTTATGAGATTTAGTCAAGTTTCACTAGAGACGTGATTCCACCCTTAGGATCACCAAGTCCCTTGATGTTTTGGTTGTATCTTTGTTAGTTAGTCGTGACCTTTGATAAGTGTGTGAGTGGGAGGCATTAAAGATTACTACGGTCCAACAGATCTGTATTGCATCCATTCAAATTGATCGATGATTTGATCTATCAGTAGTATGCAGGATTCAATGATATTTTCTTATTGCTAGACCTTATGGAGCAACATAGAGATATTTCTACATATTTTGAGCTTGATGTCATTCTATTTTGGTGCACTTGATCAACATCTCTGTTTTGATAGCGTTCCGGATCTTGAGGGTGTGGTCACAAATTTGGAGTTAGACAAAGTTTAATTCATGTCTTGCTGCGATAGGCATTAATTGTCTGGTGACTTTCGATTATTAGGTTCGTTTTTTTTTTTCTATGAGGGCACTATTGTAGTATGTAGATTTTAACATTATCGAGGATCAATATTTACTGTAGCTTCGAACTTGTATGGAGTCAGATATATTTGACAATAATGTTGATCATTATTGACAACGAACATACCCCACCTACGCCATGAAATTACCATATCTTATTGAATTCATGGTTGCTTGGTCCATTGTTGTTTGCCCAGTGAGTTAGTTGCCAGGGCATACCCATTTCTAAAGGTTATTAAGCTTTGGTTACTTTATGGACATTAAGATCGTTCATGGGATCTTGTGAGTCATGGCGATTTTCCTATTAGCTTTCTGAGCATACCGCTTTTTGATGGGTTCATCGAGTCAATTTGCTTTCATATAGTCTTATTTAGTTGCTAGGTTCTATAACATCTCTTCGTCTTGGTTTGATTTTGGTGTTTCCATCCATAGTGCTTTCTTTCGATCGTCATTCGATGCAGCATCACCTTCTCTTAGACTGCATCTTGGAGATCTCAGTTCAGAAGAAGGTGATCTTGTTTAGGGCATCCCCCTATTCATTTTATCTGCTAGGTGCTTCAATGCCCCATCTTCGATATTTGAGTTTCATCATATCTTACATGTTTAGTTTGTTTTTTAGATGTTCTTTCAGTCTTAGTTAGGTTATTCGCTTTTTCATCCCGGTTTATTAGGGCATCCCTCATTCTTCAGAATTGTCGTGAATCCTGCCAGATAATCAGTCTTCATTTAAGGCTTCCCCTATTGATCTTGGGTGTACAATTCCCACATCATCGAGTATTTCATTTTCATCACAACCCTGAGCTGTTCATTGCATCCATAACCTAGAGCTATTCATCACGTTTAGTTTCGAGTTTTATATCCTCTCATTTTACCTTTCATTTGATCATTTATTTCCTTTATTCTAGTTTATCAGGAGCATCCCTCATTCTTTAGAGATTTTCTTAGATCCTTTTTCAGAGAGTTGATCTTTATTTTAGGGCACCCCCTATTTACGATCTTCTTTAGGCGTATAGTGCCCGCATCATCAAGTATTTCATTGCATCCACAGCCTTGAGCTATTCATTGCATCCACAGCCCAAAGCTGTTCATCATGTTTAGTTTCGAGTTTTATATAATCTTGTTTTATTTTTCATTAGATCATTTACTTCCTTTATTCTAGTTTATCAGGACCATCCCTCATTCTTTAGAGATTATCTTAGATCCTCTTTCAGAGAGTCGATTTTCATTTTAGGGCATCCCTCATTTACAATCTTCTTTGGGCGTATAGTGGCTGCATCATTGCGTATTTCATTTTCATCTGGTCATTTGCATTCATTGCATCCTGACCTAGAGTTGTTCATCATATTGAGTTTAATTTATATCCTCTCATTTATTTTCATTAGATCATTTATTTCCTTTATTCTGGTTTATCAGAACATCATCCTTCTTGAAGATTATCTTACATCTCTTTTAAGTCAAATTTCATTTAGGGCATTCCTTGTTATGGTCTTCTTGTTAATATGCATCATCAGTATTCATTTTCATCGTAGCCCCGAGTTGTTCATTGCATCCACAGCCATAGGTTGTTCATCATGTTTAGTTTTGAGTTTTATATCCTCTCGTTTTAGTTTTCTTTAGATCATTTATTTCCTTTATTACAGTTCATCAAGAGCATCCCTCATTGTTTAGAGATTATCTTATATCCTCTTTCAGAGAGTAGATCTTTATTTTAGGGCCTCCCCTTATTTACGATCTTCTTTGGGCGTACAATGGCCACATCATTGAGTATTTCATTTTCATTACAGCATTGACTGTTGTTCATTCATCCGGTCGGTTGTTCCATTTCATCAACACCGCCCGAGTTGTTCATTTCATCCTGACCTTGGTACTATTCATTCTGCATCACAACCCAGGCGTAATGTTCATTGCATCCTGAACTGAGGTGTTCATTTCATCTACAACCTTGAGTTGTTCATTGCATCACAACCCTAAGTTGTTCATTGCATCATAGCCCTGAGCTATTCATTCCATTTTTTATTAGATTTTATGTCATTGTTTTTTTTATATTACCATGTCTTTACCTTACTTCCCGTTCATATTTTGAGTTTAGTTAAGTCTCTTGCATTTTTTCTCTTTTCTATCCTCCTCGGTGGTAGAGCATATGGATCATTATGGACATCTTTCAAGTTTCTCATTCAGTTGAGCTTGCTTGGAGATCTGATCAGTTTTCTTGTCTTTCTCCTTAATGTCTTTTCATAGTGAGTGTAGATTATATTATGTGTGTTTGTTTTTTCATTCCTTGGTGGTCCAACTATTACTTTTTCTCGACATTGATTCTCAGGCCACTTTTGGAGACCATTTGAAGGGAGTTTAGACTCACATTGTGACTTTAGTGGCTTATATATTTTCCTTTGTTGCTTGCTCTTTAAGTGTCTTTAGAACCCCTTTTAGCTACTTGAATTTGAGTGAGCTAGTGTTCCTCTTGGACACTTTTGGGGTCTCCTTTTTTCTTTGATGGAGTTCATCTCACTTCACTTACTTCACACCTTCGTTTCACTTCATTGTTGTTTGTTTACATGCGCCCCAAAACCAGTCATTACATGCCACATTTTTATTTTAAGCGGTGTCCGCAGACAATGTTCGTTATGCGGTGTTCATGAGCATTGACGAGTAGTGCCTGACATTGTGCCTTTATCGTAAATTATCGATGTGTATAGTCTGCGCGCTCTGTCGGCCTTAGCGGGTGCTATTGCCGCGTCTTGTGGTGCCTTGTCATGCGGCGTCTTTGCGCCCACTGAAGTCTATCACGACAGAATGTTCTTTGTCGAGACACAGGGCTAACAAGCCTTTGTCATGACGACTATCAATCCAGGCCCCATCCTATGCGTGGCAGTAGCCTTTCTGTCATGACCTTGAGCAATGACTCTGTCGCGACAGAGAAGTCCCTGTCGTGACCGAAACCTCCCTGCCTACCTGGGAACCTTGTTGCGACATACGATTCTTGTTGCGACATAATTATTACGCCACCGAAAGCCCGTAACATAGTGGACCAGTCGCGACATGGAAATCACCGTCTCTTGTCGCGATAGAAACTCCTGTCGCGATAGAGCCTACTCTGTCGTCTTGGCGCCGTATTTGCGTAGCGCAGCGATATCTTATAAATCTTGCGCTTGTCATCTTGTATGACGCCTTCTGTCGCTGACACCACTATGGTCATCGCGACCTAATGCTGAAAATGGGTAGTAGCCCATTTTGGCCTCCTGCACTCTGGCTCCCTTATTTTTTTTTAGCACACCTTAAAATCAACATAAATTAGCCTTACTACTACAAAGGCCATTGAACCTGGAAAACTTGCCAAAATGTATATATTATACAAAAACGAGTTTAATTACAACTCTATGTTCTTTACATAGTGCAAAACTGGGTTTTTCTACCCAGAATTTACATAATACAAAAATGAGGCCTAATCTGGCCTTTTCTTCGCCACTAGGTCCTCGGATGTGTTCCATCCAGTATGCGCCTTAGGTACTGAAATTGTTATTCTACGATGGGGTGAGCAATGCTCGATAGTTGAATTTTCTACAAGGGCTACTCCTCCTAAATGCGTAATGGCACTACAATCATCCACATTCCACACAATTTACAATTTACACATGGAATGCTTTATATCATGCATGAGGATGAAACCACTCGACATACCCCAGAGTCCCAGGCCGACTCCCTCACGCGTCTGGCTTGAGTGTGAAACCAGTCCTTGATGTTCCACCCAGGTGACTCAACTCGTGGACCAAGCTCCAATCGCTCACATTTGATTATCATCAATTTTAAATCGTGATTAGTGTTGTTCATTTATGGGCCACGTCTTTTGAGGTCACACATGATTCAGCGTGAACCAGAGCATTTTCTTGACTTTCACCATCCGTGATCATGTCACAACCGCATGTGGTTGGGACTTTCACCACAGAGATCTACCACAACATGTGACACACGTGATTTTATCCTTTATTTCCAATTCATTTAGACCGTGGGTCTCAACCTTGGACGTTGTTCCATTTCGAGCCCATCACACACACATCCACCAAGAATGGTGAATTCACATCACAATCCAGCTGCACTCGACTAGACACGATGCAATGTGCATACGAATGCAAAACATATGAGTTTTCATGGTTCATGCACAGTTATATTTCATCGCAATATGATTCCATACCATGCAACCATCATGTTAACACATCAATTCTACATATATTAACATATCATTTTTTTCACACACAGATCATGCTATTTAATTCAAGAAATATCATCTGACAACACCATGGACAATTTCAGGTCCAAAGATCACTTCGGGTTGTACCATGATCCCACATTGAATCTGGTTTGTCGAGATAGTCCCCTCATCAAGCATTAGGTCCCATTTCTTGGGGATTGGAATGCATAAGCCGTCAGAGCCTCCTGCTCCCAAACCATTTCATGCCTTTTAAGATAAGAATAGCAGGAAGTAAGAGAAAACTCTGCCTCTTGGAGTTTTGTGAAACTCCCGATTCCGGTCTCGTCTGAAGCTCTAGCCGCGAGGATAAACTTTCCCTCTTGCTCCGCTTGAAACCGCAGGCCCGATCGTCGAAAAATTTAGAGAGTAGGTAGAGCTTCTCTCTCTACAACTCTCTCTTTCTCTTTTCTTTTATGTTCTCCCCTCTTCTCCCCTCCCGTTTAGTCGAGATGGGCGAGTGGAATGTCCGCTCCTTGCCGCCTCCGGCCTCTCATTAAACCTTTGGATTACCTTAATAAGCTGTCAATCTTTGGGTCTTTTGATTATGGATTGCCACATGTCTCTTAGAGGCTTCCGCCAGGCCCTTTGTTTGAGACATCCTGTGAAGTCGTAGACCCTTTCATCGCGTGCCGAGTGTCATGTCTGTATCGATTGCCTCGAAAGGTAAAGTGCTACTTATCTGCAGATTCACGAAATTATTTGATGGTAGATTTCATGAGACGATTTCAATGGTGAAGTCTGTTTTGTCATCCAAGATTTAGAAAAATTCCGGACTTTTGATCGAAATTTACCGTTTTACTCTTTCTCGGAAATTTGGATTTTCCGGGGTTTTACAGTTTCCCTCGTGAACTCTATCAAAGATGGGCATATTTGTAGACCCATTTTAATGTGCCTTTTTATTTTTATTATTTTTAGTATTTTAATTTTCCTAGGCTCATCCTGGTGGAAACATGTGGAAGCATGGGATGATCCTGATTTCTAGGAGTAGAGTAAGAGCCAGATATAAAAGAAAGGGGGAATGTCTTGGTGGGGATCTTTGGGAGGCGGACCAAAGAGAGAGTAAGAAAGGGAGGAAAAGAAAAAAAAAGGAAAGAAAATAGAGGGAGGAGCTTTAAGAAAGGAAAGAAGACCTTTAATGGAGAAGAGAAGCTGATAGCAGTGGTGTTGAAGAAGAGAGATTTAATGATTGTGAAAGCGAGGCGGAGTGAGGAGTGCAGGTATTGAGACTTAGAGAACTTCATATAGCATCCTAGGTTGTACTCGTCTTGCTTCTTATAACACTTAACATTGTAAGCACTCTTTCCCTACTTTTCCCTTTTTGAACTCTGTTTTTTACGCACAAAAGGCCATTTTGATATCTGTTGCTTCGTTCCAATTAAATTTTTCTCAAAAGGATGACTATTTGAGTTTCATTTGAACTCTGTTTTAAAACGAGTAGGACTGATAATGGATTTGATAGTACCTGTGAGCTAAACCCGTGAGGGTTTTTACTTATTGAAGCAATTTCATAGGGAGAGCCCTGTAAAAAACCAATTTGGGGCTCGCTCAAATTTTGTTTTAGGGTACAAAACTCGCTTTCTTGCTTTATCTGATGCTAATAGAAATGGGTGTAAAAGAATCGAGGGGCCTCAAAATCAGAGGCGAAACCAAGTCTTTTTTGCTACATTGAGAGTTGATACTTTTAGTTCCAATGGCAAGCTGCCTCATACTGAGAAAATCCAGTGTGATCATTTGAGTGGTGGAAGTCACGCATCAAATTCCTCAAGTAATATTAAGGAACATTAGAGTAAAAATCATTTTCGTTGTTTGGTTAGAAATGGGGAACTGGAGGATGGGTTTAAATTTCTTGAGAAAATGGTTTACAAGGGTGAGATTCCTAATATTATATACCGTGCGCAAGTTTGATTAGAGGGTTTTGTCGGATTGGCAAGACCAGGAAGGCCAATAGAGTTACGGAAATTCTGGAACAGCCTGGGGCAGTTCTTTATGTTATAACTTACAATGTTTTGATTAGTGGATATCACAAGAATGAGAAGAAAGAAAAAGAGGCAGAAGAAAAGAAAGAGGGTGAAAGAAGATGAATAAAGAAGAAAACCTTAAAAGAGAAAAAAAAAAGAGAGAATGATTGTTTTTCACTTTTTGCCTTTCTTTAGTGGTAGGGCCCACCACTCATAACATTTATTATTATTATTATTATTACTATTTTATTATTTGTTAAATTCTCGCCACCTCATTCCTTCTTATTCTCTGTATTCTTATGAAAATATTGTTACTAATCTTATGACTTCATTTTATTATAAATTATTTTTATGTAATATTGTTAATGAGTATTTTTTTTAAGCATGCCATTATTATCATTAACATCCATGTCTCACCCCCAAGTTTTGATGTATTATATTCTATTATTATACTGTCATTTGCCAATATTTCCTACTCTCTCATATTTACTCATCATCACACTTCACCTTGTCTTCCCCATTTTATCCCGAGCATATTATTTACTACGCTATTTTAATTAATTTACTTGCACCTTGCTTTCTTACCATGTTTCCTCTTTTCTTATATTTTTAATGTCCATGTCCTCTTTATTTAATTATGATAATATTATCTTCATGCATTTCTTATTTAATTATGATTACATAATTTATTAGTTATAAGAATTTATATATGTCCACCAAATCCATTAGACCCTTTGACGAAGTTCACTAGGTCCTTCAACCAAGCCTTTTGGTCACACCTTCTGTGACGCCCCAAAACCCGGGGGTCCGTTGATTACCCGTCAACCCGCGAAAAACTAGTGAATGTCGGGCAGCCAGGCAAACTCCACGAAGTGGTTAGAGTCTCCCTTGTATGGGAGCTCCCGCACGAAACCACCATCCGATCATCAACATCCACTTCGGAGATAACATGAGTAAAAACGGCCACTTGGGCCCATAAAACAATACTCATAAACATACCAACTATATACCCTAGTTACAAGAGTTAAAATTTTACTCTTACACAACATATATTAAAACTCTAGAATTCTAATACATGTAATACATCATAAAACCAAAGCCACAACCCGGCTTTCTTCTAAAGCGGCCTCTATGATGAGCCGTCTTCTCGAACGCTCCCTATACCTGAAATAATAAATTCCCTCGATAGGGTGAGCGATTAGCCCAATAGTGGAATCACCCCCAAATGGGACAGTCTCGCACAAGTGCGTATGCAATCTTCTTGATGAAAGCAGCGTTGATAAATGCGTGATCCTACTTGAATGTCTACATGACTCAACTTCATACCACAGGAGTCCTCACCCAGACTCCCTCCGCCTTTCAAGCCATGTATGAAACCTTCTTTTTCAAAACAAAGATGTTGTTTTTATTTGTGGACAACCCTCCGATATAAGTAGTGGACCGACTCCAATGATCTATTTAGTGGACAACCCTCCGATGTATATCAATTGGGCCGACTCCGACGATTGATATTTTATATGGACTACCCTCCGATATTGTAATGGACACACTCCGATAATTATTATTATTAGTCAACCCTCCGAGACCACTATCTCAATAAACCACCTCATGCACTCACTCCTATCGTTCTAAGGTGCCCAGTGCATATGGAATGCATGATGTCAATTCAATACAATGTATATAACACGTACAAATATATCATCATGCATATATTTTTATAATTTAAATCACACAACATGTTATGTAATTTCACAATCCATTACACCAAAAATTAGCTCACTTGGGCTAATTATCAAACACGAGCAATTCAACTTGAATTACTATACCAAACACATTTTCACACAAAAATTTATTTTCGTGTCACTATTCACATGAACAGTAAAACCCTTGGGTTACTGTTCACGGCCAATCACTAAATATCGGTTTCATGTTGTGAACTCGAATTTTATAGCCATTTCTGGCCTCATACACATCACAATACAATTTGTTCCACAAATTATACAATTAACTGCTTAAATAGCTTTGTGGACCAGTCACGGGCACCTGAATGGGTTTTCATAATTTTCTAGCGATTCGGTTCAAGATTTGGGACGATCAAGCGATCCTCACGGCCTCAATCAACTCCAAGCATCATAGAAATACACTTAAACAAAGTGTAAAACTCCAAGTAGGATGAAACCCTGCGCCCGCGGAATTTGTCGAGCTCGCCCAAACCGGTAACTCTGTGATTGGCCTCATTGCGTAGAGCGACCTTCCTTCTTGTCTCGAAGAATTCTGACAGTCGGATCGTCCGTAATCCTAGAGAGAAGTCACACACTCCCTCTCTAAAAACAAGGCTCTAACCTCTGGCGTGTAAATTCCTTCTTCCTCTTCCTGTTTTCTCACTTTTCAGATTTGAGAAGAGGATGACCGCTATTCTCTATTTCGTCTTATTATCATTTAACTATTCACCTAGTGCCTTCAATTCTTGGATTTCCGACATTTGAAATATCTGACCTTCATTTCATCATTTCTCTACTCACCAACATAAATGCTCAATTACATGTTATAAGTGACTTCGATCACATCACATATACATTTCACGACCACCGATAAGTGATACCTTGAAAAATGTATCATTCCAGACATCTCGGGTGACGAAGTGTGATGTTAGCTAGATTTCCACGAGGCGATTCAACGGTCAATCGTTTAGATCATCGAGATCTAGAAAAATTTTGGGTTTTGACCGAAATTACGATTTTACCCTTTTTCCAGAAGTTGGAATTTTCTCGGGTCTTACACCTTCTTACCAGGTCATTCGTCTATCAAGCTCCCACCCTTAATTTATTCAAATTTCTATTTCAAAAATTTAAAATTCTATTCCTCAAACTTCCGATTTCAAATTTATTAATTCCTAATTTTAAAATTTAAGTGTCATAATTTCAAATTTCAATTTCCCCAATTTCCAATTTCAATTTTTAAAGTTTCCCATTTCAGAATTATCAATTCTCAATTTCAAAATTCAAGTGCTTTAATTTCAAATTTCAATTTCCCCAATTTCTAAATTCAATTTGTCAAGTTTCCAATTTGAAGTCACAATTCTCTAATTTCCAAAATTCAAAGTGTCATAATTTGAAATTCAAATCTCCACAATTTCTATTTCTATTTTCTAAATTCCAATTGAAAATTTCCAAACCTTGAATTTATAAAATTCAGAAGTTCTTAATTCAAATCAATTTCAAATCCCAATTTAAATTCTCAAATTTCAAATTCATTTCAAAATTCTCAATTTTTCCAGCTTCCAATTTTGAGTGATTAAACATTCCAAACCATGATTGAATTCAGTTTCTATAAGATGAAATCTTATGGAGTTGTTAATGTAACATATAGAATGGGCTTGGGTGGGACGGACATTTCATGTACCATTGGATGTAATTTTACCTTTAATCCTATACTTAGAATTTCTAATTGATTTTGAATCATTTATATTTTTATTAGGGGTAATTGACATGAATAATCTATAGTTTGGTTCGTTTTCTTTAATTAGTCTCATACAATTTAACTAGGAGACCAATCCCACGTTCAAAGTCCCGTATCTATTGGTCGAGGGCACTAACAATAAAATTTGGAAGTTAAAATAATCTTACATAATCTCTCTCCTCCATCTTACCACATGTCACTGTTTAATTAGGCCCCAAAAATTTTAATTTTTTTTCTTAAATCAGTTTATTACGGCCTCCTTCTCCGCCTTTGCGTGACAACCTCCTCCCTTTCTTCCTCTCTTCCTGCATACATCGCCCAGTGTCTTCTCCTCTTATATTATTTATCTCTCGATAGGTTTCCTCTTTCTCCTCCTCTTGATCAAACTCATTTGCACCAATAATCGGATGACTGCGCGAGCTGGCAAGGTGTCGTTGACAACCCGTCAACCCGTTGAATACTCGTGGATGTCGGGTAACCCGACACTACTCATGAAAATCGGGCAGAGTCTCCTTTGTACATGGAGCTCTACCTAAGGTACAAAACCTGTCCCAACAATTAATAATAACCACACAGGGTCCACATGCGAGTGAAATAATGGCCATTTGGGACCCTACATGAATACTCACAAAATACATCAACTATATACAATAGTTCAAGAGTTAATAAATTACTCTTTATTCAACATATATTAAAATGTAAAAAATTTCCTAATACATATTATACAAAATGAATGTTTTAAAGCCCTTGACTTCGACTTTCTTCTATGCGACCTACAGTGGCGTGGAGTCATATGCACTCCTGCATTGCACGAAGCTTGATGATCCTGACCAGAGTGAGCAAAAACCCGATGGTGAAAACACTGGCTGGTTCACTCCCCACCTAAGTGCACCATGGCCGACAATCACATCCAAGCAATTACATGGCCTCGAATGTCTGCATGACCAATCCCATATCCAGAGTCCTCAGGCTCCTTCACACATATTAAACCAGTACATTAAAATCACGATTTTTCAAAACAAGCTTTTGTTCTCGAAAACTTATTACCGAGATTCGGTAAATACATTGGACTATCCTCCGGCGAATTGTTTGGATATTTCTCAAAGCTTGATCATGGGTCGCCTTCACAAGATGGTGTTGAACAACTCTCAAAGTAATTCTTGAGGAAAATCTTCACGTCGAAATTCCTTTCTACAAACATTTTCGTTTTGCTTTCAATTTCATGTCATGCACTCACTCCTAATATTCTGAAGTTGCCCGATTAGCATATGGAATGCATGGTGTGTCTGATACACATTCATGCTAGCCATAATTCACATGCATATATATTAACATAATTAATTATAAATCATGTATGAAAATTCACAATCAATAACAAAAAAATTAGGCTCATAGGTAATTAAAAAGCCTGTGTTGTTTTGATCCTTACAACACACATTTCCACACAGTCTCATCACTATTCATGTGAGCAGTGAAACCCTCGGTTAGTAGCTGTCTGACACAAATTTCGAATTTTACGCACTCGGTTCAAGGTTTGAGACAAATTATAAGCTAAATCCAAGCCTCAGAATATCCCTAACCATAAACATGACTCTTAGCCAAAGAATATCACAAGTAAGAAAAGATCCCTACTTCTTGGAATTGTCAGAACTCCACCAAATTGGTGCCCACGCGTAGCCCTCGTCGTGTGACGCCCCAACTCGGCATAGGATGTCAAGTGACGGTCACTTTTTTTTTTTTTTTTTCCTTCACGTATAAACTTTAAGCTAGTTCATTCATATAATGTTAAACAATTAACTTGTATTATATTCTGTAGCAGCGGATTACAAAATATATATACAAGCTCCATATCTGGAAGTGTTCAACATCTACAATATTTACATTGGTTTACAAAATCTCATATACAAAATAGACCTAAAGGTCTTCCGGTGGGCACCTATTGCTGTGTGACTGGCTGGCGATGTGGATGGCACGGTCCTCTGGTCTCACTCTTACGTACCTACCGCGGATTGAACACGGGTGCTAAGCTTTGCAGCTTGAGTGGGAATTAATACGCGCGGATGACTTCTATTAAGGTCACCTCCTTCTATTCAAATGCATATAACACCTGCGTTGATTCTTATCATTTCTCGTATATAAATACTTTTCATAACAAGTTTCATTTCTTATCATCTTGATATACTTTTCATGTCATCTTTGTACTTTTCTTCTTTGTTCTTATGACTGTATACTATCATCGCATAACAATGTTATGCTTCTCATATCATGTCATATATTCTCTACATTTCCTTTGCATATACCTATCATTTCTTTTATGTTTCGTGCGCCAAACCTTAAAGTGGATCTGAAACCATGAGGGCGAAGGCGTATTCCTTGTAAACGGTGGTCCATGAGGGCGAAGGCGGCTGATATCATTGTGCGAGACAATGACCATTTATAAAAGCCAGGCTAGTATGATATATTATACCGAAGGTATCATCATACGAGGCGACTTAAGCTGTGTCATGATAATCAGGTATCTTCAGCATGCGAGGCAGTGACCATCCATAAGGTCCCGAAGGCGTTGTGGTGACCCTTTCGGGGCCACCGTGATCCAAACGGGATCTATGTCGTCCCGACAAAGCGGAGACCTCGATATCATAACTTGTATGCTGCGAGCTTATTTTTTTTCCCTAATAAACCCATCTATCTGTACCGGGTTCTAGCGAGACAATTAATATATGTATTTATGTTCGATTATATATCTCATGGCTGAATAATTATTGCCATTGGTATTCACTTATAGAGATATATAAATGAACAATCATTCATATCTTTGCATTTTTCATATCTCGTTGTATGTATAAATAACCATGCTTACCATGTATGCTTTTGAGCTATTTATAAATTTAATATGATAACTATGGTTACACAATAGGACCTACTATTTTTCATGATTTCTGGAACTAATATAAGTTTCAATTTTTATCAAGCTATCAATGGATGTATTCTTGACTCATTGGGCTTTCCATAGAGTCCAAGAACACCCGAATCGGAGTTCAAACGAAGGAGATACGACCTTCCGAAGTTGGAGGTCATGCGCAGTCAATCTTGACGAGTTGACCTGAACTGACGAGCTGACCTGTCCTGGATGAGCTCACTCTATCACCTCGGTCTGACATTTGATATCTTCCTTAGGCATATGAATGTATTCTTGACTCAATGGGCTTTCCATAGAGTCCAAGAACACTCAAATCGGAGTTCGAACGAATGAGTTATGACCTTCAGAAGTTGGAGGTCATCTGCGATCCAACCTTGACAGAGTTGACCCGGAGCGACGAGCTGACTTTGTCTGGACGAGCTCGATCTATCACCTCAGTCTGACATCGTATGCCTCTATGTTCTGCCGCCTTTCACCATGCCTTCTGCTACCCATCAGGCGCATAGGATGTATTCTTGACTCAATGGGCTTTCCATAGAGTTCAAGAACACCCAATTCAGAGTTCGAGACGAAGGAGATATGACCTTCTGAAGTTGGAGGTCATGCGTGAAAGTCAATCTAGGCAGAGTTGACTGGCCCCAGGTGACGGCGAGCGACCTCTAAGGCTGACCTCTCACGGTCGTGATGTGGTAAGACCATAATCACGGTCTCTGAAGTCGGGTGAAATTCAAAAGCCTAACATCAAGTTCACTGATGTGACTACATTTCCAAAGGACTTCTTGCCAAATTCTCTTTATTTCTAACCCAAGAAACCGGGTTTCTAAGGTGCGAATTTGGTTGACCAGGCCCCGATGGCCCATTGGGCAGTCTAAATGGGTGATACCAGTAAAAGGACCATAACTTGGTCTACAGAGGTTCAAATCAAGAAATTCAAAAGCCTAACATCAAGTTCATTGATGTGGCTACAATTTTCTAGAGGACTCACTTCCATATTCCCTTTATTTCTGACCTAAAAACTCGTTCTAAGGTCCAGATACTGCATATGATCAAAAATAGGGAATTTTCTTGGTTCAACCTTCAACTAGACGCTTCTAAAACATATCTGAATCATGATCTCTTCTCAACTTAATCCTAACAAGAAATGAGATTGGGAGTTTCCAAACCCAAAACATGTATCCATATTCAAATTTAGTAGTTCCATACTCAAATTCCATACCTGTGATCTTCTCTTTTCTTCTTCTTCTTCTTCCTTTCTTCTCTCTTCTCTCTTAACCGTGTTTGCTCTCCCTTTCTCCAAGACCAAAAATGAGATATTTATTTTGGTCTTATCCCTTTATTTCATACCAGTCAAAGGGAGAAACCTCTATCGCACTAAACCCTTTGTCTCTTCCACAATTATCATCCTTATTTCATTCTAATATCTTTTCTTTATTACTCTTTGGGTCCTCGACTCCTCTATTACTCTTGTTTTAACTGTACATCTTCTACTTTGGCATATGAACTTGATAACTTATGACCCTTAGAGTCACGTATTGGCAACGTAGTAATTTACCCTTAACTATTGTATTAGTTCCACGTTCTTGCTTATTTTATTTTATCTTTAATTTATTTCGGATAAATATACTATTACTTTATTATACCCTAAACATGTTCGAAAACTGCTAGGGTATAATTTGGGGTGTTACAACTCTCCCTCCCTTAAAAAGAATTTAGATCATGAGAATTGCATACACAGTCGAAAAGTTGCGGGTATTGTGCTCTCATAGTTGTACGGCTCCCAAGTGGCTTCTTCTCTGCCGTGGTGTTGCCCGGAGAACTTTCACTAATGGTGCCCATTTAATTTATATTTGTTTCTCTCTAGCCGGGAGTGGTCTTTGGCTCCTCATCATATGAAAAATCTTCAGCAGTACTTGTATTTCTTGCCTTTGGTAGTATGTGCGACTCCTTCAGTGGTATCTCAGGCTTATCGACACATAGAAACACATCGTGTAATTTGGCCAACTGGAGTGCCAATCGATAAGCCACAGGGCCAATACGTTCCAAAATCTCATATGGCCCTATGAACCTTGGACTCAACTTACCTTTCTGACCAAACCTTAGAACTTTCCTCCATGGTGATACCTTTAAAAAGACCTTGTCTCCCACGTTAAATTCAATATCTCTCCTCTTTAGGTTGGCATACGACTTTTGTCGATCACTAGTCGCCTTTAACCTCTACCTAATAACTTGTACTTTCTCTTCTGTATCTTTTACTATGTCTAGACCTATCAATTTATGCTCATTTAATTCTGTCCAACACACAGGAGTTCTACACTTCCGGCCATACAAAGCTTCTGCCTTGAATTGCCATACCGTGCTTGATTGAAAAACTATTGTTATAGAGCGGAATTCCATCGATGGAATATACTATCAAACCTCACGAAAATTCCATGAGACCTGAAGCATATCTTCCGAGCACCCGAATCAATCTCCGTCCATGCGTTTGCAAATGGAATGTAGATTAGCAAATTCGGCAGTGCTAAAGGTACATTGTAGTCTTTCGGAACCTTGGGCATTTGGTGGCTTTGACTTGGCGACCGTGACATAGACACATACTCGATCACATCTCTTTTCATTCCTTTCACCAATAAAGCTGTTTCAGTCTGATACATCTTATTCCCTCAGGATGCATGGTAAATACCGTATGATCCTCAAATAGCAACTTTTCTTTAGCTCTTTGTCATCGGCACACATAATCTATTAAATCTGAACTTCCCGGCTTCTTTCTCCTCCTAAAGCTTCGGTCTTGTCATATCTCTAACCATGCAATGAGATCACTACGTAACTCTTCATCATTTTCTACGCATCTATAATCATTTTCTTTAAAACGGGTTGCACTTCTAGTTGAGTTAACATACCTCCATCATCTGCTAGTCTCCAATCAACATACTGTAGTGACATTGCTACCATTGTCTTTTCGGCCCAAAGCATAAGGCTACTATATTAACTTTTCAGGTGGTAATCTATGATCTGGAGTCATAATCCTTTAATAACTCTAACCACCTCCGGCCGTCTCAATTTAACTCTTTACGCATTACTTAAGTACTTGAACTCTTATGATCGATTGTAAATTATACACTTTTCCCACTTATAAGTAGATGTGCGCCATATTTTAAAGCAAACACTACCGCGGCTAACTCCTAGGTCATGGTGGGATAATTTTGTTCATGTGGCTTCAAGCGTACGGGCCCATATGCCACTACTTTCCCATCTTGCATTAACACGCATCTAAACCAATGCATGAAGCATCCATATACAAAGATGCCCGAGTGGTGCGTAAATCTTGGTGCTTCAACCCATCCCTTTCAACTGTTCAAAACTATTTTGACATTTGTGTGCGTGCTCCAAACTTTATTCTTTCGATGGCAGCAGCGGGCTATGACGAAAAGCCTCTCACAAATCTTCTATAATAACTTTGCTAGGCCCCGAAACTTCGCCTCGCATTTGAGGTGATTTCCATTCACAACTGCTTCAATCTTAGCAGGATCAACTCTTATACCCTCAACAGACACAATATGGCCTAGGAATGAGACTTCCTTTAGCCAAAAATCACATTTGTTGAGCTTAGCATATAACTTCTTTTCTCTTAACGTCTCTAAGACTATTCTCAGGTGTTGTTCATGTTCTGGCCATCCTTAGGAAATACACGAAGGGATGTCATCAATAAAAACCACAACAAATTGATTCACATAGGGTCGGAAAACCTATGCATCAAATCATGAATGCTGCGGTGCATTAGTCAGCAAATGGCATGACCAAAAACTCATAATGACCATATCGGGGACACAAATGCGGTCTTCGGCACATCTCCCTCCTTTACTCTCAACTGATAATACCCTGATCGCAGGTCTATCTTTGAAAAGACACCCGCTCCTTTCAACTGATCAAAAAGATCTTCAATTCTCGGCAATGGATACTTATTTTTCACTGTCACCTTATTGATCTGCCGATAATCGATGCACATCCGTAGAGTGCCATCTTTCTTTTTCACAAATAAAATAGGTGCACCCCCGAGGGGACACCTGCTTGGTCGGATAAATCCTTTATCTAAAAGTTCTTTTCCAATTGGCTCTTTAACTCTTCGACTCCGTTGGGCCATCTGTCTGATGCCCTTGACATAGGGATTGTTCCTTGGTACAATTTCTATGGCTAAGTCGGCTCTCTCATGTGGAATGCACAGTATTTCTTAGGGGAATACATGCGGAAATTCCCTTACTCTTGGTATCTTTTTCTACATCAACTTGACACTCTCTTGGAGTCAAGTATCATTGAATCATCTCATATCCTTTCCTCATAAATCTCCTGGCTTGCATAGTGGAGATCACATTGGACATTACACTTGATCCAATGCCTTGTACTATTACCCGATTACGGTGGAGCATCTCAACACTACCGTCTTTTGTCCACGATCCACGATGGCTCGGTGTAGGCGGCTAATCCATTCTAGAATCAAGTCAAACTCTCGGAATGGTAAGGTTATCAAATCAGCGAAACTCTTTTGTTTGTATAACAATGGGACGAATTTCTATATATGTTATTCACACTAACGTTGGCGCCCAGCCGGACTAGTTTTATCGTGTCATATGCTGTTTCTCCATTGTTGGTACTTTGTCAAATACATGCTCCATGCACACATATGAATGAGTAGATCGGGATCAATCAATGCATGCATCTCTATATCATATAAAGAAAACCACCCTTCTGCGGGGCACAGTCCTCACGAGCCTTCATAGCATATGCTCGTCTGCTGTCTTTAATGGCATAGGATGATCTACTGTTTCCGACACTATGCCTCCTCGTCCTCTATGCTGAGATGGGCCACTATGACCCCTACCTCGATCGCGAGTCGAAAGTGGTGTCGCAGATCTTCCTCTACCACTTCCTTGTTGACTTCTATTATCCCCTAACTCTCGAGGACACTATGCTTTCAAATGCTCAAGGCTTCCACACCGGAAACACCCTCCTGTCATTATCCAGCAAACTCCCAAATGCCTTCTATGGCAATGAGGGCATTCAGGAATTTCTCCCTGTCTAACTGAAGCACCTCTACCTGTACTACGTGCTACATTGGACCTTTGCCTTCTACCTCTCGTAGCGGAACTATATTCTGATTAAGTTGGAGATTCTCTAGCTCTTTTTCCCGAGGAGGACGAAGCTCCTCTAGAAAACTTCTTCTTTTGACATCTTTCTTTCTTCCTTTCGTTTCTAGTCTCTACTTTCATTGCGGCTTGGACTGGCGATAGAAATCCAGCGTTTTGGAGAGAATCATGAGTGCGGAAATACCTCTTGATGGAATCATGCGATCCATCCTCAAATTACTGCAAAAATGCCTCGGTGAGGACGGTCAGTGCATATTTACTAAGATGGCTAAATTCTTTTCATATTCGACCACCACGATAAGCTCCTTTGGCTAAATTGGGGTGTTTCACTTGGAATCCATCTCGGTAACATACTTTGTCTGAACTCTTGGGACGAAAATTCCATGTTAGGGGATTTGGAATCTTTAATGTGGACTTTAGTACTAGTTTCCACGATCATATGCCTCACTTTGTAATAGTGAGGTACGTGATGCTCGATCGGAGGACATCTAACCTCTTCTAATACCCTTTCTAACTTTTCCTAGCTTGAGTGGCTTTCTCTTACTCTTCCGTATTTTCGACCGTGATTCCTCTACCTCCGTGTCTTCTTCTTTGTATTACATTGGAGCTTTAGGAGAGGTTAACCTATCAAAACCCGAGCCATATCTTGCGATGTTCACCAGTAAGGCTTCTATGGGCCATTAGGTACGTACTTTTCAGAAGGTTCGAAGGCGATAACCCCTTGTTCTCTTGGGTTTTGGCACTCTCGGCGGCTTCTTCGGGACGATCCGTCACCTCCTGGCTCTGAGGACATCCACATCGGGGCCCACACATTTACTACGGACTTTTCTATCTTATATACTCTATTCCAGAGCCACCTAAACCTAGGCTTTTCCAAAAACGCCTAAACCTAGGCTTTGATACCACTAAACTGTGACGTCCCAACTCGGCATAAGATGTCAAGTGAGGGTCAATCTTTTTTTTTTTTTTCCTTCACGTATAAACTTTAAGCTAGTTCATTCATATAATGTTAAACAATTAACTTGTATTATATTACTATGTGACAGTTACAAAATATATATACAAGCTCCATATATGGAAGTCATTCAGCATCTACAATATTTACATTGGTTTCTGAGAACTTCATATACAAAAATAGACCTAAAGGTCTTCCGGTGGAGCACCTATTCTTGTGTGACCTTTATTCTTGATAATGGATGGCATGGTCCTGCGGTCTCCTGCAGCCTACACGGATTGAACACCCGTGCTAAGCTTTACGCTTAGTGGGAATTAACACATATGGATGACTTCTATTAAGGTCACCTCACTTCTATTCAAATGCATATAACATATACCGTTACTGATTCTTATCATTTCTCATATATAAATACTTTTCATAACAAGTTTCATTTCTTATCATCTTCCATATACTTTTCATGTCATCTTGTACTTTTCTTCTTGTTCTTGTAACTGTATACTATCATCGCATAACAATGTTATGCTTCTCATATCATGTCATATATTCTCTACATTTCCTTTGCATATACCTGTCATTTCTTTTATGTTTCATGTCTGCATAAACCTTAGAAGTGGATCACGAGGAAACCATGAGGGCCCGAGTATTTGTATTCCTTGTATGAAAGCAGTGGTCCATGAGAACTGGCTGTATTATCATTGTGCGAGACAATGACCATTTATAAAAGCACGGAGCGCTGTGATATATTATGCAAAGGTATCATCAGCATCACGAGATAGTGACTTAGCGGTAATATGATGCAGAAGGTATCATCACTATGCAGGCCGGTGACCATCCATGAGGGCCCGGAGGCGTTGTGGTGACCCTTTCGGGGCCACCGTGATCCAAACGGGATCTATGTCATCGACCCAAACGGGGCCTCGATATCATAACTTGTATGCTGCAAACTTATTTTTCCTAATAGGCATGCCCATCTATCCATGCAATTGCTTGAACAATTAATATGTATTTTATATTCGAGTATATATCTCATATTCGAATAATTATTGCCATTCGGTATTCATATGGGATATATAAATATACAATTATTTATTCATATCTTTGCATTTTTCATATCTCGTTGTATGTATAAATAACCATGCTTACCATGTATGCTTTTGAGCTATTTATAAATTCATAATATGACTAACTATGGTTACCTGTAGAACCTACTGTTTTTCAAGATTTCTGGAACTAATATAAGTTCCAATTTTTATCAAGCTATCAATGGATGGATTCTTGACTCATTGGGCTTTCCATGAGGTCAGAACACCCAAATCGAGGTTCCAGCGAAGGAATATGACCTTCAGTTGGAGGTCATGCCTTGATCAATCTTGACGAGTTGACTGACCCGACGAGGCCCATTTTGTCTGGATGAGCTCACTCTATCACCTTGTTCTGACATCTGATATCTTCCTCAGACATATGAATGTATTCTTGACTCAATGGGATTTCCATAGAGTCGAGAACGCAAATCGGAGTTGAGCAGATGAGTTATGACCTTCAGTTGGAGGTCATGCGGGTCAACATGGCGAGTTGACCAGAGCCCGACGAAACTGACCTGTCCCTGGACAGGCTAGATCTATCACCTCAATCTGACATCTAATATCACTTCCTTAGGCATATAGATGTTACTTGACTCAATGAGCTTTCCATAGAGTCAGAACACCCAAATCGGAGTTCGACGAAGAGATGCAGCCTTCAGTTGGAGGTAATCTTGTGATCAATCTTGACGAAGTTGACTGGCCCGACGGCGGCTTCAATCTGAACGACCTCTAAGGCTGACCTCTCACCCAATTGACTGTTCGTAGTAAAAAGACCATAACACAAGTCTGCGATTGAGTGAAAGTTAAAGCTAACATCAAGTTCACTGATGTGGCTACATTTTTCCCCAGAAGGACTTATAAATTCTCTTTATTTTTGACCCAAAGCTTGTTCTGGTGGCTGGATTGACGGCCCCAGGCGAAGCCCCTGACCGACAGGATCTAAATGGTGACCTCGGTAAAGGACCATAACTTGGTCTACAGGGTCCAAATCAAGAGAATTCAAAAACCTAACATCAAGTTCATTGATGTAGCCACAATTTCTAGAGGACTCACTTCGATTCCCTTTATTTCCTAACCTAAAAACTCGTTAAAGTCCAGATACATATGATCAAAAAATAGGGAATTTTCTTGGTTCAACACGCAACTAGACCCTTCTAAAACACATCTAGGATCATAGAAGCTCTTCTCAACAATCCTAACAAGAAATGATTAGAGTTTCAAACCCAAAACATGTATCCATATTCCAGATGTGGTTCCATACTCAAATTCCTTTTTGTGATCTTCTCTTTTCTTCTTCTTCTTCTTCCTTTCTTCTCTCTTCTCTCTTACTTAGTGTTTGCTCTCCTTTCTCAAGATAAAAATGAGATATTTATTTTGGTCTTATCCCTTTTTATTTCACTTTCCAGTCAAAGGAGGAAACTTCCTCCCTCTTTCCTTTAAGCCACTTGTCTCTTCCACAATTATCATCCTTATTTCATTCTAATATCTTTTCTTTTATTACTCTTTGGTCCTCCAACTCTCTATTACTCTTGTTTTAACTTATGCATATTTCTACTTTGGCATATGAACTTATTAACCTTGACCCTTAGGTCTGTATTGTGACGTATTAATTACCCTTAACTATTGTATTAGTTCCGTTCTTGCTTATTTTATTTTATCTTTAATTTATTTAGGATAAATATACTATTACTTTATTATACCTAAACATGTTCAGCGCTAGGGTATAATTTGAGGTGTTACATGTGCGTGAATCCCGACTTTGCTTCTTGCCGTCGAAGCAGAAGCGGTCGACGTGCAAATCTAGAGAGAGATTTCATCTCTCACCAAAATCCTAAAACCCCAAACTCTTTGCATCTATCTCTAGCCCACTGCACGTTCTGCCCATTTGTGTCTCAAAAATGAAGAAGAAGATTATTTGGCTTTTGTCTTATTCTCATTAACAATTCCAATAATTCCCAATGTGTCCCTTTTGTCTTGATTTTTGACACTTGATACAATCTAGGCCATTCATCTCATCCTTTCACTACTCATGCAACATGTGTCACATGAGTACATGTAATAGGTGACTTTTGTCACATCACATATCTCTCACACACAGTTTTATGGCACCCGACACCCGGCGCCTTGAAAAAGGTAAAATTTTGATTGTCTCGGAATTCGACGAAATTCGACGTGGTAGCTAGATTTCGCGAGACGATTCCAACGGTGAAGTCCGTTTCATCATCCAAGATCTAGAAAAATTTTAGGTTTTAACCAAAGTAGTTTGCCTTTTACGAAAGTGGAATTTCGGGTCTTACATTTTCAATCACATATACACCATTTTCATAGTCAATCCAAAGAATGAAAAAAATCCAAAATTGGAAGGAACCCAAGTTGATCCGAGTAGACCCTTCTCTCCGACGACGATTAAGCGACATGAGGCTCTAGAACATTGTAGGCATAACCCACAGAAGAGGGGGAACTCATACGCTCCGAAGATCACTCGACCCCTTGAAGTGAGTCTTGTGAGAAGGTTTGGTCATTGAAGACCTTATTGGGCATGGTACCACCTTGAGAGCGGCGGGATTACCTGCGCTAATTTTGGCGATCCAAGAGGGGTTTTGATGATGATCATGAGGTTATTGCCTGATTGCTTATGCTGGCTAATGGGGGTTGTTTTTTTTAAATACTAAAAACCAAATAAAAAGTCACTATGTTTTTCTACACAATAAGGCAAATTCTACGGTTTGCAACGACTCTAGTTCAATAATCATTTTCTACTTTTTCATTTTCATCTACACATCCTTGTCTTTGTTGTGGGTTGGGTTTGAAGTATATGCCATTATGGAAGTTATGGTCGAAGGCCATGTTCTTCACTTTTTAACAACTTTCGGCCGTTGTTTATCAGTAGTGGGCTAGATCTGATAACATTTATGGATAAACCTCAGTTTCAGTTCATTGCTCAATTAATTTTGTAGGGAGAATTGAATTTTTCTATATGTTATATTACAATGTGAGAAACCGTTTTCAATTCGATTTCTTCGTGTGGATTGAAATTTATAGATTTTGTGTTGTCTCTACAAAACCCATATGAAAAATCATACCTTTGGTTTTGTGTATGATGGAGTTTGAGGGTGATGACAGATTTTCACAATGGCGCTATGATGGTTAGTCGACCCAAAGTTAGGAGAAAATTAAATTAAAATGTTAGCAATAGCTTTACGGCATAAACCTAGGATTACTCGACGGAGATGACAGCAAGGGTGGAGAAGGATAGAAAGGGATAGGGATAAAACTGGTCATGGAGGTGGAGGAGGAGGAGGAGGAGGAGAGAGATGGGGTGAAGGATAAAACTGATTTTTTTTTAAAATAAAAATTTTGGGAGCCAATCAAATAGTGACACATAAGATAGGTTTACCTATTAAGCCATTCAATTTCAATCTATTCCGGTGGAGGATCAATAGGATACGGGCCCCTCGAAACGTGAGATTATTCCTAGTTAAACAGTATATGAGACTAATTAAAGAAGACCGACCAAACTATGGATTGACTGCATCCAATTACCCCATTTTATTGCACCTTTATTGTTTCTAATTGATAGCACTTCGGATATGCGCCAAGGTGCACATTTTTCTTATATAACTTTGCTTGTTTATTTATTTATTTATCTGTCTATTTATTTATATATGTCTGGTTTCTTGTTGTATTGTTATTACTTGTCTTTGGTATCTATTGATTGATTAGCCAAAAGCCGCATTTTCCTTAGTTTGTTTAGTAGAGACTTAACTTTAAGGGCTTAGAGGGGTGCTATAGCTTGCTATCGGCTATCGTAATGTCTAGATAAGTAATCTGACCCCCGGACTTAAACTCGATTTTCCTGTTTGCTTTTCGGAAAGGAGTCAAATTTAGGGTTTTTTTCTTTCTATTATTTTCCTTTTAAAATAAAACAAAATAGCTGAGTGACTCCAAAATCATTTATAAAATGGTTTTTCAAAGAAATAAAAATGAGTCTTGTCTATTTAGTGAGAAACACATAATAGCTAAAAATACGAGGAATTAAATTATTAATGACATTGATAGTTCAATCTTTTTATAATGTTTTATATTAGTAAATAATTGTTTAGTTTATTAATACAATACTAGCATATATGTTCTTATTATTATATTTTTGTAAATATTTTTACAATTTGTATAATCGTAAAAAATAGTGGATTTAGGTTTTATTAATAAAAAATTTTATTCTATTTAAATATCTTATTTTATAATAATCTTCAATATATTTTGTAGTTTTAATAATAAAAACATTTATCATATTTATTTTTCATCTGGGTTTGTTGTTGTATTGTTATTACTTGTCTTTGGTATCTATTGATTGAATTAGTCAAGCGTATTTTCCTTGGTTGTTTAGTAGGGCAGGCTTTAGGAGCTCGAGGGTGTTACGGCTTGCTGCGTCTTGTCTAGATAAATGTCCGACCCTCGGACTTTAGACTCGATTTTCATAGTTTGCTTTTCCATAAGGAGTCAAATTTGGGTTTCTTTCTCATTTTATTTTCCATTTAAAATAAAACAAAAATAGATTACAACTTCAAAATCACATTTTTAAAATGGTTTTTAAAAAAATATAAAACAAGTCTCGTTTTTTTAATGGGAAACGCATAATAGCCAAAATGGGAGATCATTAGTATGTTTATTCAATGGTTCAAATCTTTTTATAAATATTTTTATAATCATACAAATAATTATTTTAGTTTTTATTAATATAAATATTTATATATGTTTATTCATTAATTCACTTATTTTTGTAAATATTTTTACATTTTGTATAATCATAAAAATAGTGGATTTAGGTTTTATTAATAAAAAAATTTATTTATTATGATATCTTATTTTTATAACTAAATATTAAATGCCATTTTTTGTAATTTTAATTATAGAAAAGCGTTTTGATACATATACCTCTAATAGAATCGTTGTCAAGAAAAACGTTTTGGATAGGATCACTAATACACAAAGCAATGTAATCGGGGTAAGAATGTGCCTTTGCCGTTAATAACTATTTAGCCAGTTTACTTGATGAGGGACGTATGAGTGAGCTACGAATATAAAGCGTGACTCCTACGTTCATCGAGCGAATGTGTTGTTGCCTCCTGATATTTCACTTGTGCTGTTTTCCTTCTCAATCTCATTTGACAAGCTTGGGACATGTTACATCTACTAATGATATTTCCAAAGATTGGGTCGCCTGCGGCTTTCAGCCCAATCCCAAGCGGAAGAATAATGCTCACGTTTCCGCATTGGTATCGACAGTTCGACTTTACCATATATTCATCCGGTGGCAATGCTTCAGCTGTTTGCCTTAGGCATAACATCAAGTTGATGGTGGGCAGAAGAACCGACTTCATTACCATTTCTTCTTTGATGAATACAGAAGATGATCAATGATACATCTATAAAGAGGAAAGAAGGAAGAGCAGGCTACCTCTCTCTGGCATTTCTAATTGACTTGAGGTCAACTTCAACTTTGTCTTTGTTGGACTTTTCCACATTCATACAAGATATTTAGAAAAGGAAGCCACTTTTAACCTTTAATTTCAATTACTTTAACCTTTGATCCGCTACTCAACACCATACTGTGTATGGAATATTGAAAATAATCTCCCATCTCCTCTCCTGAAACATCTTCGAATTTAACGTTGAAAGGTTCTTTGTTCATTTTTACTCGATGATTAGGTAATGGGCTCTTTCCCATCAGCAATGGAAGAGAGACAACGTACTATTTAATATCGTTAATATTATCACCAATTCTTCTTATCAAATCATATGATCAAATGGAGTTCTAATTTTACTATTAGTGGGTAAGCTTGACGAAGTTACTTGAGATGATTCTGTCAGTATAAATTTTCTTTTTTTCTTTGGCTCCCTTTGAATCTGCAAAGTAATTGGGAAAAGAAAAAAAAATACAGGTTTGATCCCTGTTTCTCAAAAACAAAGAGAATAAGAAAAATAGGGAGAACACGTTTATTTCCATTTTTTTTTTTTGTTTCAAAAAACACAGAAATCTCTAAATTTAGACAATTAAGAATAGTTTCCAATAACCCCAAAATTATGTTCTCCATGTTTTCAAAAATGGTTCTCAAGAATAGTTTTCAAAAACAATAACTAAACAAGCCATAAGGTTTCGCTTGAAACCCGAAAACTACTAGAAAAAGAAAAAAAAATTATTAAGAAAAATTATTTTTTCATATTTGATTTCACCGTGTAAAATATAAAATAAATAAATATATCTATCTTTATACTTTGAATAGATATTATTAGTAGGCATTTTTTTATGTCAAAGTATTATTATTTTTTTTTAACAAAACACTTTAGTTACAATATAATAAATTGTTCCCACGAGAAACTTCCAAAAACACGAGACCCCTCCCTCACATTGCCACCCTTGCTTTTATAGTCGGGTATTATGATTATGTTTGATCAAATTTGTATCATTTGATTCATTTGTTAATAACTAATACTAGATTTTGTGTTAATTTATATGAATGAATTTAGTGAAGTTATGGTGATGGTTAACTTTGTGACCCCAAAATCAGGAATCCGTTGATCCTTATTAACCCGTGGATAATGCATTATGGATATCGTGTGGCTTCGATGCCACACCATTGTAATCCACTGGGATCCATAATTTAACAAAAAATCGGACCGGAGTCTCCTTTTGTACATGGAGCTCTATCCAAAACCCGACACACTGGCTATACATTAACAGCCCATCAAGTCCCAATATAACACAATGGCTTAAGCACCAAGTCCGTTTATGAGTAAAATTCATATAAAAACATGTAAGACTATATTAAAACAGTCCATATGGAGTTTAATTACAACTCTTTTACATAAAGTACTTTTAAAATTGTGTAAAAATATTACAAAATGATCCTTAAAAACCACAGATTGGTTTTTCTTCGTTCTGATCAGGATTGAGCAGTCATCAGTACATCATCTTATACAAAATATTATCACATGCATACAGGGTGAGACCCTTGATGAGTACATTCTCAGACCTCACCATCAGTTATATTAAGTATTGCCTTTGACCTTTTACGTTCCACATAACAATTCCAGCAAAAATATACGTCGCGGTTGAAATCCTCTCTGCGGATGAATTGACTCGGCGCCGGCGCCGATAAGCGTGTGTCTTGCGATCGCCACTAGTAAATTACTCTACTTCTTCCCTGAGCTAGAAGAAGAAGGTTAGCTCTCCCTTCTCTTATCTTTCACACCCGCATCCCGGATGCTCCATGTGTCGTCTACCTCCCTCCCAATGGCCATAGCTGCCTTGACCATCAAGTCCATGTCTTATAGGAGGATTACTCCGGATGGACAATTTCAGACCATCCTTAAACTTTCTCACTTTGTCCATATTTGTGGCCACATAATCATCAGTGAAACGGGCTAATTCAATGAACTTAGCCACGTATTCGAGCACAGTCATCGTTCCTTGTTTTAGTTTTAGGAACTCCCGAGCTTTTGCATGTCAGGCAGACAGCTGGGAAGTATTTTCCCATGAAAAGCTCACGGAACTCTTTCCATGTCGTTGCCTCCAAGTTCCATGAGGCTTTGACCCAATCCCACCATACTTGGGATTCGCCCTCTAGTTGGAATGGTATCTAAAAAGATGGGGACTAAGTTTAAACTTTGAGATTTCTCTCCTTGTCTAACTAGTAGTGCACGTGCCAACCACTAATAGACCTTAATATCCAGAACTATCCAGTTCATTCCTTTTCCGAGCCCCCAAGGTTATGTTTTCTAACCCTAGTGTTCCTCTTTTTCCATATACATTTTACCATGTATATAATTCACATAACACAAAGCACACAATCATGTAGCATATTAGAGCATAAAACATGAAATGCATAATGAATGCAATAGTCTAGACCCATGCCCATCAAGCCCTAGGTAATTGCATACCTATGCTTTGATACCAAGTTGTGACACCCTAAAATTTAGGGGTCTGTTGATCACTCATCAACTCGCGGAATGCCTGTGGATATCATGTAACTCGATACTACACCGTCGTGTCCCATTTACTGGGATCCTTAATTTAACAAAAATCGGACAGAGTCTCTTTGTACATGTCTATCCAAAACGACACACTGTCTCCTGATAACATGACCCATCAGGGTACGATATAACCTGATGATCGCACAGGTTGTTTATGGTAAAATTGACCACATGAGCCCATTTATCCACATTCTCATATAAAACATGTAAGCTATCATAAAACAGTCTATATGAGTTTAATTACAACTCTTTTACATGAGTACAAGCGAAATTTATTTACTCCAAAAAATATTACAAAAATGATCATAAAGCCATAGTCGACTTTCTTCATCAGCATTTGAGATAGGAGCCACCCACCAACGCATGTCTCGCACTTGAAATGTTATCATTATAGAGTGAGCTACATCGATGGGAGTAATTCCCTCTGAGGCTACTCCTCACCTAAGTGCACATCCAATGTTCACCTTTGACACTTTTCACATTCACATCAACAATTCCAAGCAAAAATATGCAATCCTAGGTTGGAATTCTACATGACATGCCATGAAATGAGATTAGGCTCACTCATGCACCATGCCTTGACCGACTCCTACCACACAATGCAATGTCAATGTGTGATAAAATCCGTCATTGATGGATTACATCCAATGATCCTTTTCGAAACAAAATCATTTGTCTATAAACCAAAATCTTTTTAGATGTTAAACCTTGAATGAATCGACATATATACAAAAATCATACTTGTCTTTTGAGCCATTAATTTGGGGTCACCCTTTGCAGGCTCCGCTGCCTTCCTACACTTTTTGGACTTTCGCCATTGGGTGTATGGCAAATCAGGTCTTTCACCAGAAATTAATCTAACCCTTCTTGCTATTACTCGACACAAGTTTTTCCATTTCATGCAACAGTGCGACTCTGTTGGACTTCGTCTAATGGTACCGAGCCCACTTATCAACCACCAAATGCGGTGTTTGATTCCAACAATGCACTCACACCTATGAAATGTGATGTCCTCGTGCATATGCAATGTGATGCACCATTACATGTCAATGTCATGTTACATGTGTGACGAATGTCATATGGACAATTTTATTCATACATTTTACCATGTATCATGGATAATTATATTACATGCATATAACTTCCAAATAATTACTCATTCCAATATCAATACAGTAAAACAAAAAATAGCAACATTTTATCAACAACAACAACAAAGCATGTTATTAAAAATCAAGTAACAACACCCTTAATCCTCATGGCCAAATATGACACATAAAGTGTCCACAAAACAGCCCCAAACGACCACAAGACAAGCCACAAACAAGCCACAAACAAGCCATAAAATAGGGTACAAAATCAGTCCCAAAATAATCCCAATTCAGGTCGCAAACCAACCATAAAACAGGGAAAAAACAGTCCCAAATTAGGCCCCAATTAGGCCATAAAACAGCCCATAAAACATGGCACAAAACAGTCCCAAAACAGTCCCCAATTAGGCCATAAAACATGTCACAAACAAGCCATGAAACAGCCACAAAAAACAGTGCCAACATAGTCCCCAATTAGGCCATAAAACAGGCCACAAACAAGCCATGAAACAACCACAAAAAAACGATCCCAACACAGTCCCCAATTAGGCCATAAAACAACCCACAAACTAGCCATAAAAGAGTCCCAAAACAGTCCCCAATTAAGCCATAAAACAACACACAAAATAGCCATAAAACAAGGTTCAAACAAGCCCTTAAACAGGCTAAAATCTGGCCAGCAACATATGGCAAAAAAGCAGTATGGCCTAAGGGGTGAAATATAACCGACAATACTTAGGGTGGAAATAAACCAAAGTAGGAATAATCCCTACCTCTTGGAGCGTAGTAGAACCAAAGGAGGTCTCAAGAACACTTTCTAAACCCGAAAACTTTGATTTCCCCCAAATCTCCTCCTTTTTGGTACATACGCGTAGCCCTCGTCGAGGCGATGAACTTTAGTTCTTGGCCCCACGAATTCCGACCGATGGAGCTCTGAGGATCAAGAAGGGATTTTTGGCTCGCTTTCTCTCCTGCTTTCTCTGCCGACCAAGCCGCGAGAAATGAGCTCCTCTTTCCCCAAAAAATCTATTTTGTCTAACCTTAACTTTGACTTAAAGGCTTGGCCCACATCGCGCCACGTGTCCACGACTTGTCCAAGTCCATTTCTGCCCTAAAACAATTTATTTCGTCCCGATTTAAGTTCAAATTATTTTACATGAACTTTATTTGAATTATTCTCCAATTTCAAGATTTTTCTTAAAAATCCCGTTTTTAGGTCCACCAAACACCCGTCGCCCTGAAAATCGTGAAAAATCCGACCATCTTGAAATTCAACAAAATTCGTTTGGGTAACTAGATTTCATGAGACAAATCCAACGGTAAGGTTTGTTTCGTCATCTAAGATCTAGAAATTTTCAACTCTACAGCCTGTACTGTAGCAGCAATTTATCGTTTTGTAATTTTCCCGAAAAAAATCAAATTTACACGGAAGGTACCTTTAATGTGTACCACACCTAAACTAATCCCTATACAAGTCGAAAGGGACCATAAGGATGAAAAAGCTTTACCATAGAACATAGTTATATTCCCAAGGCTCAAATTTGAAACCACTGGTTAAACTAAAAGAGACCTCAATCATCTCACCTACATCTTGAACGTTATTATATTTATAGTTTATTTAACTCATTTAAAACTTGCTTTTGAATAAAACTTGCTAAAAAAATGTGTCATTTTCAAACTACAAGATGAGTGGTTCCAAGCATTTTCCTAATCTTGTAAAAGTTTCTTCTTATTTCCTTTGATAAGTCTACTTCATTCCAACCTAATAATGCTATACGAATGAGTTTGGGATGGACACCCTTATCCTATTTCTGACCCAAAATATTTAGGGTGTGTTTGCATCATCGAAATGGATTATGCTCAAATTGTTGAACCACAAATTGTTGACCAAATTCATGATAACTTGGATTCTGCTCAGTAATTTGTTTTCTTTTTCAATTTATCGGGGTCATAACTTCTTCGTTTTAACTCGGATTTGGGCGTGTGAGGTGTCGTTGGAAAGCTCTTTGAATGTAGAATGCAACCATAGGTGGAGTTTAACCATTTGATATTCCAGATGGTACAGAAAAATTCATCTTCCAAAATAATGTGTTATGAGACACCCGGTTGACTCTCATTTTAGAAACATGTTGCTCATTTCTAGCCAAACAACTTATTTTCCATCAAGAGTCCTACAAAACCAAGTTTAGAGGAAATGTTATGAATTTTACATGAATATAGATATAAAATTGATAATAGTTGTTTCTTAATCCTTAAGTAGGAAAAAATAATGAAATACGGTAAATGTGTATTTTTTATATTAATATCTCATTTGATACATGTCTGCTCTATTATTTTTAATATCAAATAGTAATATTTTTAAAAAATATTACTATTTATAATACTATATCATAATTATTCTGTTATTATTTTTATATATAATAAATTATATAAGAAAACAAATTAATTTTATAATATAATTTTATTTATATATATATATATATATATACTATATATATATATATATATATATATATATATATATATATATATATATATATATATATATAATTTTATTTTGAAATAATGCTTATTTAAAATTATCCATTGTATATATGTTATATATTTTTTATTCTTTAATTAGTAATAAAATGATGTATCATTAAAATATGAAAAATATAAAGATAAAGATAAAGGAGAAATCCCCATTAGTGGTTCATATAGTTCTGTCGAATGGAGTTGGTTATTTTTTCTGATCACATACCTTGGAACAATCCAACAAAATGGGATCAAAGTTGTTATGGAACCTAGTCGATGGGATCAACAATAGATAATCTGACCTTTACTTGACTACGAGTTTTCTTGATCTTTCAAATTACTCTTTATCTCTCTAATACCTGAATCATTCTTGTTGATTATTTGCTAAGCAATAATCTAGATTCCCCAATGGTTCCAAATAAGTACACAATTTTTATTTTTTTAACTTAAGTGGCCACATCTTGGATTGTGCGTGATATTGCCCCGATAAGTCTGATTACGGATCATTTCTTAGGGGAGCTGAAAATGTCATATAACATGAGGACAACGATTGAAGAGTTGGTACTGGATGTCAACCATATCAAAATACAATACAAACTAAAAATAATTAAAAGTACAATACCTATAGAATTATAGATCATAATGTGTTAAATAACAATGGTTGCTCATCTAATGGCAGCGATGGCACAACACGCGATCCAAACATGACCTTCCCGAAGATGAAGTACTACCTAAAGGCCCTATTATTTCCATTATGGTGCATGTGTTCTCTTCAAAAAATTTCTCTACCTTCAAAAATGGAGGAGACACCCGAATATGCTCTAATTCTGCGACAACCTCTTTCATTGTAGTCCTATTTCTTCCATTCAAGTTTAAGCATCGATATGCTAGGTAAGCAACTGCCTTGATCTCTTCTTTCCTTCCTCATTATAGCTGAAGATATGAATATCAAATGGGCGAGACTCTTGCAGTGACAAAAAAGAAATGTGTTGCCAAACTTTTCTCTTCTTGTGGTATTGTTAGACCATTAAACTTTGTCTTGTTACAAGCTTCGACAGAACAACTCCAAAACTATACATCACTTTGTGATAGAATTGACTTGGTAAAAAATATTATGGATCTAAGTAGCCAAAAGTCCCTTGTACAAGAGTTGTCAAGTGAGTTTGCTCTATAGCAATGGACCTTGATGTGCCAAAATCAGACACTTTTGCTCTATATTTATCATCTAAAAGTATATTTGTAGACTTAACATCTCTATGATAAATTGGTATAGAGCATGCTGAGTGCAAATAAGGAAGAGCCTCTGCCACCTTTGTAGCAATTTGTAAACGCACTTTCCATGAAAATGGAAAGTCCATATCTTGGTCATGAATAAGTTGGTACAAGTTTCCATTAGAAATGAACTCATAAACCAATAAAGGAACTTCCGTCTCCAAGCAACACCCTAAGATCCCAACAATATTCCTATGATTGATTTGTGAAAGAATCACAATCTCATTAATGAAGTGCTCTATTTGACTTTCATCAACTATGATTGATTTTTTAACTGCAACAATTCTTCCGTAAGTTAACATACCTTTATAACTAATTTCCTTGACCTCCTTGATGCTGAATTTGATTCAAATTGAAGTTGTCAGTAGCCTTCTCTAACTCCTTCGAAGTGAAAATTTTTGTTTTCTCAAGGGCAACTTCATTAGAAGAGATTTGTTGTTCCAATAATAGACCACCATTTTGTTTAAAGAATTTTCGTTTAAGTCTAATCTCTCTTTTTTTCTTCACTATTTTATACAATCCAACACTTCCAAGGAATAGCAACAAAGAGCCACCACTTATGCTGAAACCACATTACCTCAGTCAATTTAAAAAAAAAAAAAACAAACGAACAAATCAGTCGTGATCTTAAATTTGATTGAAAAAAAAAAAATTATCATTCTAATAAGACGAATTTTCTTGAGGACTTAAGTAATAAACGAGTAAATAGAAAAATATCATATTCAACCAGCCAACCAACGTTAAGCGGGTTAGAGGCAAATAAGCAAATGAAATCTCTCAAAAAAAAAAACCCCTTTCTTCGAGGAAAACAATACTTGTTAAAATTAAAGGTCATGGGGCAAATTCTTTAAGTTAATAACATAGTAAATTGTTCTACCAACCATCAAAAATAAAAAATGAAATCTTGAATAGCATTAAAGTTAGGTCCACACCTTGCCACAAAAGAATAGTCAAATCAAAAAAATAAAATAAAAAGTATTTTGTTATCTTATAGTTTTAGATTTTAATTTAAGTATTATTTTTTAATTTTTATTTTAAAATATTACAAAAACTAACTACTTTTATTTTAAATTTAGTATAATATAAAAATAATTATAATTAGATAATAAATTAAAATTAACTTGATAAATAAACCATTAATATAATACTTAAGTTTTAAGTAAATAGCTTACATGATTAAACTTAAGAAGTCAGCAAATCATCATGTAATAAATAATAAAATTTTATCAAACACCCACATAAATCTTTAATTAAAAATAAAAATAGAGATGACAGCATATACAGAAGTTGGCAACATCCCCGATATATATAAAAATAACTCAATTTTTTTTGAACTGTTTTGAAATTTATTCATTTTGCATTATATCATAACATTATGTTTTTTACAAATTTGTCCCCATTTGGGATTCAAACTCTGAACCCCTCTCCTCCTTATGCTTGCCTCCACTCTTTAAACTCCCTTTTAATGTTTTATTAAGAAGACATCAAAATAGACATGAAAATTAAAGAGATGTTACCTAGAATTAGTGGTCTTAATGACCTATTCTTTTTTATGCATTGATATTCAATATGATAACCTCGAATACTTTGATCATCCTCTTCGTAAAGAGAACTGCATCTCCCTTGGCTAGTTGGCACATTCTTTAACAACTATAACACCAAAGAAAATAAATAATATTGAAATCCGTCAATAAGAATTTGAAAGTGTAAATCAATAAAACAAAAGAAGAATTACAGGCTAAGTTTGAAATTTGCTAATTTTGTGACACCCCAAAACCCGGGGGTCCCGTTGACCATCGTCAACCTACAGAATACCTTTGTCTCATATCATGAGACCTATACATGAGTAAAAATGGCCACATTGGCCTACACATCATACTCATTAAAATACATCCAACTATATTGCAATAGTTTCCAGAGTTGTACATCACTCTAATACAAAACATATATTAAAATTTAGAGTTCTAATTCATGTTTTACAAAATACAGGTCAAAGCCAATAATCCGGCTTTCTCAAAAGTGGCCTTAAGGCGCCGTCTTATCGAACACTCCCTCAGACTTAAAATAATGATCCTCGACAGGTGAGCATCGTCAAGAATGATAATCACTGGTTACTCTCCATCTAAGTGCACATGTAATGGAAACCAAACACACTCAAGAAAATACATGATCCTACTTGAATGTCTACATGATATGGATGAGAATGTGACTCACCCTTTCCCACTTCTCAAGCCCTCACTGACTCCCCCTGTGAAACCCCGGAAAAATCTAGATTTTTGAGGAATGGTAGAACAGTAAAATTCGGTCAAAATCTAGAATTTTTCTAGATCTCGGATGATGAAACGGACTTCATCGTTGGAATCATCTCATGAAATCTAGCAACCACATCGAATTTTGTCGAATTCCGAGACAGTCAGAATTTCACGTTTTTCAAGGCACCGAGTAAGTATGACACTGCGCATTCGAAAGGGCTCGAGATGAGACATGTGTCAAGATGTGAGCAATTCAAACAATGAGCTCAAGTATGGGCTATAGGTGACATGTGGCATCAAGTCATTAGAGGGAAATCCATGGTAGATGGATGAGAGGAAAAGGGGAAATCTTAAGAGCCAATGAAAATTGGACATGTGGCAAGTGAGAGATTGTTGGGCCCACTGGACCAAGCAGTGGGATGGGAGGAAAGAAAATAGCAGAAAAGAACGAGGAAGAAAAAGAGAGAGTTTTAGAGAGAGAGACTCCACCTTCTCTCTAAATTTCCAAACGATCGGACCGGCGATTTTAGGCGAAGCAAGAGGAAAAGTTCAACCTCACGACAAGGACTTCGCATAGAGACCGGAGTTAGGGAGTTTTGACAAAAACTCCAAGAGGTAGGGTTTTCTCCTACTTGGTTTAACTTGCTTGGCGGGGCCATTCAAATGGCTTGGGTCAGGTGAGGCTTGCAGGTGAATTGGCTCCAAGACTTCGGATAAGCATAGCTGAGATTCCTGGACTATTTACGTAACAGTCCGGACTGATTTCAGGACTAAGTAATTGTCCTTGTGTGCCATTTTTATAAAAAGTTAGAGTTAAAATGAATGAAGGTGTAGTTGTCTTGTCTAAGGGGAATGTTTGGTTGTGTTTTGAACCATGGGAAGCCGCCATATTGTGGTAGCACAACCTGACTTTTAAAACTGATTTTTGGGTAGGAAATAAAGGAATTTGGTAGTGAGTTATTCAGTAATTCAGAATCCACATCAGCTGAACTGATGTTAGGCTTTGAATCTCTCAAATCTGACCTCAGAACCTAAGTTATGGTCCGTTTAATTAATCCGCCTAGTGGAAGGGCTGTCCGCTGCTTGGTCTTATTAGGTTCACTCCCGGGCCGGGTTCAATTCTGATGGGTCCCTGATGGGTTCCGGTCCTGGCTTAGATCCCGCATGACCTCCAACTTTAAAGGTCATAACTTCTTCGGCCCAAACTCCGATTTGGGTGTTCTAGACTCTATGAAAGCCCATTGAGCCGCGCTCCAGCCAGATGCCTGAGGGAATCGGGTGCCTGAGCTGGCCGGAGAACAAGGTTCGGCAAGTAAGGTAGGCTGCCCGAGTAAGACTGCTTAGTCATGTGCAACCTCCAATTTCAAAAGGTCATAACTTCTTCGTCCGAATTCCGATTCGGGTGTTCTTGGACTTTATGGAAAGCCCATTGAGTCAAGCTTCCATCCAGATGCCTTCGAGTATCGTGCGGAGCTGGCTGAAGGGGCGTTCTGAAAGTAAGGTAGGTCAGCCTTAAGACCGCTTAGTCATGTGCGACTCCAACTTCGTAAGGTCATAACTTCGTCCACCTGATTCGGGTGTTCTGACTCTATGGAAAGCCCATTGGAGTCAAGATTCCATCCGTATGCCAGTAGCTTCATCAAGTACTGAAGTTGGCCGAAATGGGCGTTCGGGACAGGTCAAGTAGGCTGTCCGGGTAAGGCTGGCTAGTCATGTGTGACCCAACTCTAAAGGCTCATAACTTCTCAATCGAATCTCGATCAGTGTCTCTGACTCTGCTGGTTTCCATTGAGTCAATATTGCAGCCATATTCCTCGTGAGTACATCGTCAATCATGTGTTGCTGGCCAGCTTAAAGCTGTGTGTTATGTATCAGAATAATATGCAAGTAGAATACGATATGTTAATGTATGTTATATGATGTATTAATATGGGTTGAAAAGAAGGAGAATTATATGTATTAATTATAATTATCCATATATGTCAGGAATTTCAATGTGCATGTACGCTTGAACTCGATATGGAATGTCAGATAAAATGGTTTGGAATCGTATGCACTTTAATATAAGTGTCCAAATGATGCATGGATGAATATGCATGAGTATGTGTGCACATATAGTCTCATTTTATATGGCACTCAAATATTTTACATTCGCATAATAGCATTGCATCAACGAAAACATTGCATGACATGGGTGTGAGGGCATGGTCAGACTCCAGACCAGTGTTGTGTGTTCGATGGAGGTCATCGGTAAGATCTGCCAGGATCAACACCATGGTGTCGATTAGTGGGCTCTGCTTAGTGGGACAAAGTCCAAATGAGCTTCATAACGATTTGAAAGAAATGAAATAAATATAATGTGTCGGGTATAGCAAGACGGGTAGATCCCCCCCCTGGTGAAAGCACTAATGATTGAGGCTAGATATGATCAATGACGGCAGTTCGCAAAATGTCTGGAAGGTGCATGCAGATCCATGGCAGTAATCCCAAAACTGGCCCATAAGATAATTGATAATAAATTTCATCACGCTGGATTATTTCCAATAGCTGTGGGTTTTAAAAGGTGCATGGTTGTAAATGAAAATGTTAAAAGGTTAAGAAAAGTCTGGGTTGTCATCTAAACACAATAGTTCACTGGCATGTAGGTGTGAGGGAGCCTGTGAATGATCGATATGGCATGATGACATTTCATGCATGACATGTGACATTCATGTAGATATTTTACTCGGATGTGTGTTGCGAATATCGTATGTGCATTTAGGGTGGGAGGAATTAGAGGGGAGATTGACTACTACCGGGCTTTGCTCACCCTGGGCTGTGTGACCCTTTCTGCATGAGAAGACTCAGCCTCAACGAGAGGCCATGAGTACTAAGAAGGCTCTAAGTTGTGGCCTTGAGAATCATTTTGTAAAAATATATTAGAACAATATAGTTTCATATATTTCTGTATAAAAGAGTTGTGTACATTAACTTTAGATAAAAAAAAAAAATGACCTCTAAATTTAAATTTCACACTCACTTATGTTTTTCATTAAATGTGAGAAAGAACAGCTAAAATAAAGATTTTTGTTTAAAACATATTTTCGAAGCTTTAAGAAATATACTGGTTTAATTTTTACAAAAAGAATAATTTAATAAATAATAATAACCCTCCGAGGTAAATTGCAGGGTAATTCTCCAAAACAGTCATGGGTTCGCCTCCGAGATGAACTGTTCGACAACTCTTCAAGGCAATTCTTCGAAAAATCTTCCATTGAAATTCCTTTCACAACCATTTTCCCTTTTTATTTTCTTTCATGTCATGCACTCACACCTATCGTTCTAGGGTGCCCCGATGCATATGGAATGCATTATGTCATTTCCAAACAATTCATGTTAATATATAAATCATGCATATATTAACATAAATTAACTCACAACATCATGTTATTCAATTCTTAGAAATAACATCAAACTTAGCTCATATGGGCTAATCAACAATCCAATTTAATTCTAATGACTCTCACACAATTATATTTTATATAATCCAACATCTGCATAATAGAAGTATCAAACTTCACATTAACAATTTCTTTCCATACACACTCTAAGCCATTCATCTTATAAATATTTGCTAAGACACATGGACCATTTTCTCGGTCCAATACAAACCGGATCGTTTTAATAAATTCCATTATCCGCGCAAGGCTGTCCATGGGCAACCCTCCACCTGACATGTGGCACACTGTGAGCCACTCAAAATGTGCTAAGTGTTCCGCATTACGATCGTTGCCTCGAAAAACATGCAAATTCCTACTGTCTCATAATTTGACGAAATTCGACGTGGTAGCTAGATTTCGCGAGATGATTCCAACGGTGAAGTCTGTTTCGTCATCTGAGATCTAGAAAAATTCCGGATTTTGATTGAAATTACCATTTTACCCTTTTTCAGAAAATTAGAATTTTTTCTGGTTTTACAAATTTGATAATTTTTTATAATGTTTGATGAAACAATTCGATTAATAAGTTTATCCTACTTCCCATCACCAAAGTTTAAAAGTTTCTCTTAAAAACATTTTCAATGAATCAACATAATTAGATTAGTAATTAATGTGTTTTTTTAAGTTTAATAGATTTCAGCTGTTTCAAAAGAAAGTTAATGATATTTTACTGCAAGATAAAAGAAGCAAAATAAATAAAAATTTAGTTTATCTAAATTGATTTCCTAATGAAATATATGGCACTTTTGTGTCTAGACCAATTATACTTCATTTGCAAATTTAAAATCTAAATATGAGAAAGCTTGATAACCTACGATTTGATAGAAGTTAAATACATTTTAAATCAAAGAATTTAGTGTTCATATTGAAAAGTTATAATAAGTAAAATAAATTTAAATAACATACATATATAATTTGTTAATTTTAAATTTATTTTTATTTTTCTTTTGCCATGTTTGATTCATGCGGAAAATGCTTAGCTTCGTTTGGAACTTAGAAAGTATTAAGGAAATAAAATATAGAAGAAAAGAAAGAAATAAAATTTGGAGGAAAATAAAAATTAGGTTTAGATTTAATATATTTGATGATGCCTTTTCATCCTGACCGGGCCGGCGTGTCAATGGCTGGGCCAACCGTGGTCGCGGTGGACTGCCTCAAGGCTCGATCAAGCCGTTCCTCGAATGTGGCACTCCTCCGCAAAAAACCGTAAAGAAAAGGATCGGCGGTTTCGCTTCGTGGCCGCTCCGATGCTCTAAGCCGCTTTCTTCTCGAGAGAAAAGATCGACACTTTAGAGGGCGAATGTGCTCAAGGCATCTTTCATCGACGCGCCCGGTATTTATGTGATATGTTTTCCCGCTGATGGTGGACAGATTCTTTCCATCGACGGATATTTCGCTTTACTCCAGATCCAACCTCGACAGAATATCAAAGAGCGCTTTATTTAGAATCATCTTTCTTCCTCATTGGTGGGATCCTAGCTGACCATAGATGAGTCAAGTTATATCGTGAATTATCTTATTTTCCTCACAGAGACTTATTTGATTTGCAAGATAATCTGTCAGATTATTCTATTTCCTTTATCTGGTGGGATTTGGCTGATTTCATGTGGGCCTTCTCGACACTAATAAGCGGCCTAATGGGCGGATTCAGCCTTCATACCGGGTCAAGGCCAAAGGCCTGAGTGTTCCAATGGGCGTGCCTCTTCCTTAGGTTTGGCGAGTGGGTCTGCGAACCCATTTTTCAAACCCTATCGCCGCTTCAAATTCAGGTACAAAGTGTGCAGGCGCGGTCAGAACGCCAGACGGATGCACTGATTGCCGTCTGGGCTAGGTTAGCAAGGGCTCGGGTCGCCGCCATAATGCCTTGCGATAATGATGAGACTCTTCGGTTCAAGGCCATTTCTCCCTAATTTCCCTTTCGCTCTCTTTCTTTCGCAGACATCCTCTCGTCTCAGGTGCCCTTGATCTTCGAAACTTTTTTCTTCGCTTTAACGAAGCCCTGATTTCCTTCCCAATTCCATCTAAACTCAGCGCAGTCCTTTCTAGTGTCTTTCCCGAGATAGCTTCTCTGTTATTCCTGTGACCAACGTGGTCTTTCTCGTGTCCGTCGCAATACGCCTAAAGCAGGTTGTCATCAAGTTTCGCTCTTCTTATCTACTATCACTATGAACCATCGCTTTTTCTCCTCGCGATCGAGGTGACTCTTCGACCTGCTGCCGATCTCGGGGCTAATCCAGCGGCGCCGACTATCTCGACCGGTCAACCGAGATGCCCAGGGCGCCCTTCCTCTCGACAAGGGCAAGGAGAGCAGGATGATTAAGTACTCCGGGGGCTCGACATCAAAACCGCCGTTCGTAATGCTTTGGGTCAGGCCTAGCAAGGTTGGTCCTCGCATGGGGACACTTCTCGCCAGGTGTTACCGACCCTTTGGCGCTTCGAGTCCGGTCCCCGACGCCTCACCTCCTATGTGGTTTTCGCATCTAAGATGGTATAATTTTCAAGTAGCTGATACAATGGTCTTCGCTTCCCCGCATCCTCATAAAAGGGGTTTTGCAAAGACTTCACGTCTGGTCTTCTGAATCTCGCCCAATGGCTATGGCTTTGGTTGGTCTATTGATTTTCTTTAGAGACAATGGGGCCTTGTTCTGCAAGATAGCTTTCAAGCCTTTATCTTTTTACGTAAGGAAAAAAAACCGCGAGGGCTTCCTCTATTTTTCCAGCGTGTCAAGGCTCCTCCGTGATTTCCACCTTCCCTCCTCCTCACGCTTTGGAAGCGAACGTTACTTTGTCGGCCGCAATCGGGGGAGTATGACCGCTTGACAAGGACGACACTCGGGCGTCTGTTGTTTTCGACCACCCCGAGAATCTACGTGAGTGTCGCTTTGTTTTTGGTATAGTCTTTATGAGGTCATTGGATATCTCTAATTTTGCATTGTTCACGGCCTCCTGTGTGCCTCGACCAGATCTCACCAAGATACGTCATACGCTGCGCGTTAGCCGGAGTGTCCCCCGCGTCCCACGCGTGAGCCGATCGCTCGACATTCGCCCTTCGAGCTCGAGGTCAACCCGTCATTGCTTGAGGCCTTCGCTCCTCCACTATGAAAGTTCCCATCGGCCTTTCGCCGCTGCCCACCAAAGGAGAGCTTCGCTCGGGTGGAGACGTCCCTAAGTCCCGGGGTCATGAAACTGAAACCTTGACCTCGCTGAAAGATCCACTCGCCCGGCAAGGTTCCAACGTGTTTCACCCTTTCTACCCACGTTCTAGCATCGAGGCAGATGTTGTCGCCTCCGGCTGTGGACCTTAAAGCTTCGAACTTGCAATCCCATCCTGGGTCCGCGGCAAAGGTAAAAGGCTCTTGGGTCATTGAGCACAATACACATGCTCATCACGCTTTGAATCCTCCCGCAAAGCGTTGCCACCTTCCTCGAGGTCAAGAGTTGAAGAGGGAAGGTCTGAACCCAAGATGGCGACTGGGCCCTCAACGCCGAGCCTCTGCGGGCGTTGTCTCGCCCATCCTTAAAGATTATGATCTCGAGGCCTGCTCACGCTCGGGCTGAGGAAGGCTTTACTTCTATCCTCAAGGTCGCTCGTAAGCTCCTAAGGTCTCATTCATTTCAACCCGACTAGGTGTTGATCCCGTTAGATGTCGATCTTGCACCGGATGTGGCAGTGGCTACCATTTGAAGAGCTCAGCCAAAAGGCAATCTCAACGAAGGCCATGCCAGTTATCCTGCCATAAGGCGTAGGTGGCTTCCTCATTGCCCGAGCGGATCAACTGCAGATCGAGTGCATATGACTCAGGAGCCAAAGGGAAGGCAATATGATTTGAAGCATACCACGTCGGCACGTGCTCGGGCTGAGGGTAGAGAAGATGAGGCCCGAAACATCTTGAGAGCAGCCGAAGGCGAGCTTCGGGAGGTTCGGGATGAGCTGCAGGTTGCACCAAATGACTTGCTAAAGGCCAGGAATGTCAATCATTCAAAAAGATGAGCCTGAATGGTTAGATGAACTTCTTACATCCCGTGGCGAGCCGCTGAGTATAAGGAAGAGCTACGCGTGTCAAAGATGAACTGCAATGATAAGACGGCTACCGCTGGATCTGAGCTCACTCGCGAGGCCTAAGGTTGTAAACTTTAACGTCTGACCGAGGAATGCCGCAAGTCGCGCTGGGATCTTCATCAACAAGTAAATTTAGTCAAGCCAACGGATGAAGTTATAGGAAGATTGAGGGATGAGGCATGTACTCAATGGGCTTCTCGGGTGGCTTGCCTTTCGCAGGAAAGTCATTTATCATTTACCTGCACTGGACTTCAATCTTGACATCCCTAGTGAAGAGGAGGCTGAGGGGTCCCTCTCTACTGACTATTTTGGAGAACCGGACACCCCCGTTGAGGCCCACTCCCTTTCTTCACCCTCTGCTCCTCCTTCCGACAACCGATCTCCCGTGACCTCTTCAAGCCATTCGACGTCGATTTTTATTTTATTTATTTTTTGCTGGGCCTGGGACCCAGGACATATGTAGCCTTTTTCCTTAATAAATGTTTTTTTTTTTTACCACTTTTGTCTCCACTTATGTATTTTACGCTGTTCAAGATGAACTAAACTAATTTTAGCCGTATACTTGATTGAAAGGTTTGGGTCGAAAACCTCGGGCCGTATGGTTTGAATTGCGCTTGATCTATCAAAACTGAGCTTGTTTGCCCCCGCGCCGAGGCCTATGAGCCATCATCATTGATATGACTCTTAGGCCGTACGGCCCGTGCACAGTCGAACTTGTCAAACCCAGCCATCGCCCCGGCGCCGAGCCTCGCGGGCTGAAAAGCCCGAGCTTAAACCGACCTTAGGCCACGGCCCGTGCAGAGTAGCCGAACTCACAACCGAGCCGGCCCGGAGCCGGAGCCTGGCAATGGGGTGCCCGAGCCGAACCGACTCTAGGCCGCATGGCCCGCTGCAGTAGCTCAACTCAATCGAGCTTATCACCCGGCGCCTGAGGCCTCAGGGCCGGGGTGCCAGGCCGAATCGACTCCCAGCCGTACGGCCCGCGGCAGAGTAGCCGAACTCGCCAAACCGAGCTGCCAGTTCAAGCAAGCTGAGGCATTGTGGGTCAAAAGCCTGAAATGAATCGACTCTTAAGTCAGATGACCTGCAAAGTAGTCTAGCTCGCCAACCGAGCCGTCAAGGTGCCCGGTTCGACTCGATTTTTTTTTTGGAAAGATGCGAGGTCTTTAATGTCAGATTCATGAGAATTGGAAACGATTGCGCGAATTTCCGAGTGCTTCGCCCTCTTATAAATGGTGGTCTGGCTAAGTTATGGAACCCATACTTTGGAGATTCTCGTCCCTTCCGTGTAACTCAAATCAAGGTGAAATGAAGAGTCGAGGTCGATCGCCTCGTCGGGGATCCACCAAGATTCCCGGCTCGCCTTTGTCGGACCTCCGCCAGGGGAGTTGTGTTTTTCCCTAGTCTCCCTTTATGGAGTTATGTTATTCTCTAGCTTGCCAGGAATGCGTCTCAAGAGGCGTACATTTCAGGCTGCTTTCTCTATTTTCTCTGCTCTTCTTTCTCTCTCCTTTCTTTCTTTCCTTTCTATTCTCTCTCTTCCTTCTTTCTTCTTTCTTCCCCACATCTCATTCTCCCTTTTTTCTTTCCTTTCGCACAAACTCTTTCCATCCTTTTTTTCTTTCTTTTCTTTCTCTTTTCCACCTCTCTGCTTCTTCTTCTCCTTTTCTACCTTCTCTCGCTTCTTCTTCTCTTTATTTTCATCTCAAGCCTCTTTCCTCTTCCTTCTTAAGGGCTTTTTTTTTTGAGGGAACTCCGCTTGTATCAAAATTTTCAAGGTAATCGATGACCTCATTGATCAGAATTAAATGTAATTTTGATTGGAATAAAGAGAGACTTTTTCCTTTTTCGATCACAGAACCTTTTCATTCTATCAGATGTAATTTTTCCATCATTCTATGTCTCAGCCGTTTCGAGACGTCTAATAAAATAACCAATTATCCGAAATTGATAATGCTTCATTTAAGATTACAAACCGAGGTTCATCGATAAAAACGCTTAAGGTGTTTCAGATTCCAAGCACGATGTAGAATTTTTCCCTCCTTTGTATGGAGCTCAGAATCGCCTCTTGGCCCGATGACACGAGATATAGATGTAAGGGTCTTCCATTAAATACCTGGGCTTTCCATGCACCGGATTCTTCCTTGCTGGTAGGAGCTTCTTCAAGACTAGCCCACCCGCATGTAGTCTTGTGGGGCTTTGACTCTTTCGGGTTATAATACCGCCGCCTTCCTTGGTAATCTTCCGTGCGCCTTAGACCTCGCTCACGCTTTTCATCTAAGAGGTCCAAATTTAAAGTGAGAGCCGCCATCAGGTTCCATCATGCCACCAACTGGGGGACTTTAACCCGACTCCGACAGGCTACGCTTCAGCACCAAAGCAAGGCGAATTCGGTTTCCTGGTCGGGCTGACTTCATACAAGAGTCATGTAGGCCCATAACACCCTGGGAGGTATTCACCCACTACTTAAGATCTTCCACTCGTCTTCACGTGCCTTAAGGGTTCTAATGGTGACTTCATTCCGACCACTAGACCGCGATGTGCTTCGTGGACGAGTAATAATTCTTTAATTCCGAGCTCCTGACAAAAATCTCGAACTCGCGCTTGTCAAATTGTTTCCATCGGTTCGATACCGTGGCTCTGAGATACCAAACCCGCATATTATGGCTCGCCACACAAAATTGGGTATATCTTTGTTCTCGTGATCGCGGGCAAAGGTCTCGACCTCAACCCACTTGGCGGCGACCATTCTATAACCATTGATGAATCAGACGCCCTTCCCAAAGGCGCAGGTCCTAGAACGTCCAAACTCCCATCATTGAAAGGCTAATCGCTTACGATTGACGCCAAGGGCCTGATGGGAGGCGAGAGACCTCGCATGCTCCCGGGCAGACTCTGCATCTCCCGACTACATCGGTCGCGCTCTTAGTATCAGGCCGCAGCATCCCCGCCTTAAGACCTTCCCCCTAACGCCCGAGTAGCTCCGACATGATTTTCGTGATACACCTTCATGTACTTCCCTTAGCACATAGTCGTGGTTCTTTCCCGCGATGCACTTAAGGATAGGTGTGAAGAAACTTCGCTTATAAAGGCTTCCCTATGATTAGTGAATCCGGGCCGACTCGCCCAATTTTTAATGCTTTTTGTGTCGCCTGGGCGTACATCCGTCTATTATGTAATCCCCAAATTCGTCCATCTAACTAGGCCTCTGAGACCCGATCGGGGGGCAACTTCCATGGCGCAGAGATCTATGTGGCCTATATGCATTCCGATGCAACCCTGGCCGAGGTCTCCGTGGAAGCCGTCGCAGCCTTGCCAAGGTACTCCGCCGAGAGTTCCTCTCGTTCGGGATATGTCCCACTTGACCAAAGACTAACTTTTCTAATAAATCCCGCACTTTCGAGGTGTATAGGATCATTCCTCTTTCACTCGGGCCTCGTAGTATCTTCTATTTGTCTTTATCGCACTAGGAGTCGCCAGAGACCCTAGCCGGTCAATTTCAAGCAGAATGGGCGAGGTTAAGCCCGCTATGATCGCCTCATATTCTGGCCAAGTTGCTGAGGCTTGGAATTTGAATCAGCACAGATCAATATCTATACCCTCCTGGGAGGCCGATTGCACTCATCCGCTCCTCAGGCAAGCCAGGGTCCCATCTACGAGTTTCCAGATGTGGAGGTCAATCTGGCCAGCTGCTTCTCTAAGAGCTCACGAGATGAATCTCATGACAAAGTCTCGGCTAAGACCTGCCCTTTATCAGAGTTTCTACTATATCTGATGTCGAACTCGCTTTAGCTCTTACGGCTCCACTTCATCAACCTTCCCAGGCCCGACTTAGCGTAATACTTACTTCCTGATATTTTGTTGGAACTATGTAATGAGTCATAGGCATGAGCTCCGAAATGCTGCTACTAATGCCAAGATTAGTTTTTCCATCCTCTATATTCTTCTCCGTCCTCTCAAAGCTCACCGCACAAAATTAGGTGTCAGATTTTGCCTTTATCCCCCGACGAGGACAAGATTGGTCGAGAAGTCCAAATGTGTTTGGCATAGAGTGAGGAGCCCTCTCAATCCGGCTTACTCGTATCAAGGGGGAGCTCAAATATGTTTTCACGTCAGAATGCTTCTTCGCACTTCAGATCCCATTGAAAGGCCTTCTTTAAAATCCTAACAAAGGTCGACACTTATCACTACCGGATACGACCCGATTAAAGAATCCTTCCTATCGACGACCTCCTTTTATGCCTCTAAGGGATGGCGGTGGCATGTAGAGCACAACTTTTATTTTGTCCGGATTTGCCTCAATTCCTCGGTTGTTGACTATGAAACCTAGGAATTTTCCGACTGATACTCCAAATGCGCACTTGGTCGGATTCAACCATGTTACTCTCAGATCCGAACGCCCTGACGTATGTGCTATATGGAGTCGGGCAAATAGGGATTTTACCAAGATGTCATCTATGTACACCTCCATGGTTGTTCCTATCTACTTCTGGAACATCCTATTCACCAGCCTTTGATAGGTAGCTCCTGTGTTCTTGAGCCCAAATGGCATCACACGATAACAATAGTTCCCTCATACTGGTGACGAACGGCAGGTCTTTTTCGGTCAGTCTGGTCCATGTCGATCCGCCAGAATGGAGAAAGCCATCCATAAAACTGAGAAGTTCATGGTCGGCAGTGGCATCCAATTTATGAGACTGATACGCGACAAAGGGAAACCGCCTCGCATGCTCGCTGACATCAATGAAGTCGATGCGTAGTCGCCACTCACGCTCGCTTTTCGACAAGTACGACGCCGACTAACTATCTGCAGATATTCCACTCCTCCTGATCGCTCCCCGCCGAAGAGTTTGTCGACCTCTCATTGATCGCTCATTTCTTTCTCTCGTGCGGCTTCTTCTTTTTTGTTTGACTGGTTTGAAGGATGGGTCGACGCTCGCCCTATGTGTGATTAATATAGTCAATCCTCCATGTTCAGTCATTTCCATAAGACATCTTGTTATGTCTCGTAAATGGGGTGAGAGCTTTTGAGGTCCTCTGCCACTGGTTTCGGCAGAAGCAGGTGTTCAGGCGCTATCCAACGATATTGTGTTCCAGCCTTTCCGAGGGCTCAGTCGGGCGAAAGCACCCCGTCGCGCATGTCAAGCCTCGCCCAAGTATATGTTATCGATCGCTGCTTCATGGATGCCGAGTAGCACCCGCCACTTGTTGGTCTCTCGAATCCATCTACTCCGCTCAAGGTAGGAAACTGATCATCATGTGGTAAGCGGAGGAATGGCTTATTACATCAGAGAGTAGTCCACAATGTATATTATGTGACGGGGAGTCTTACAACGAGGAATCTCACTGCCGCTGCCCGTGCAATGGGATCTCCTCAAGGTGAGCACTGTTATACTGGAGCTCAAGGGCACATTTCTTTCTCCGGAGAATCCTCGCAAATGGGTGCTGACGGGTTCTATTCTCTCCTTCCGATGCCCATCTTATCGAAGGCCGAGGCGAAGATGATGTCAGCTAAACTTCCGTTGTCAACTAAACTACGGACCGCTTTGTCGTCACAACCCGCTCAAATTACCAAGGGGCTGTCATGGGGCGCCGGGCATCCCTCCATCCGAGCCGAGAACGTTGGATGTGTCGAGCCGAGGCGCTGGGACACCGGGCCAGACTTCCACTACCCCGCTAACCCGATGTCGCAGGTGGGCCTCTCCGGGCCGAGCCGATTCCTCCTCCCGCAAATCCTCCCATATCACATGGATTTCCCTGCAGGCTGTCAGCCGAGCTACTGTCGAGGTGGTGGTGGTGGTCAGCCGAGCCGAGCCTAGGGCTCGGTTCTTGATCTCCGAGGCAAATTTCGTGGCCATGGCGCTCTAGAGATACCCCACTGCATTAGCACTTATTTCCTTCGAAGTTATATGCACCATCTCAGGCGATGTCCATATCTCTATGGAACTCGCAATACCCGGTAGTTGTCTCTCATGTGGTCCGACCATCTGAGTCACAATCTTAGGAACTCCACCGTCTGCTTCGCACTTCGCATATGACCTGAGATATTGAGGCTGTTAAGGGGGTGAACCGTTGAGGTGAATAACGTTGTCGTCTCTCGAGTTGAGGTGGGTCCAGACGATCTCTGAGGTTTCCGCGCCTTTTCGGGGATTGTTCTCCATATTTCTTTGGAGACCCTCTCCCTTTGCCGCTTTGTCTGGGGCTCATTCGCCGCTCTGCTCGGGTCCCGCTTTTCTTTATGGGTGGAGAAGCTCCCTTTCTTGGATATGAGAGCTTCTTCGCCATTAATGTACTTCTCCTCTTTTGCAAGCACTTCAACCATGCTTGCTTGAGGATTTTTAGAGATGGAAAACATCAAGTCTTTCGACTGCACCCCTAATCCAGCAATGAATGCGTGATCGCAAACTTTTCATCAGGTATATCTACCTTCAGAGACTCTGCGTTGAACCTTTGAACATAGGGACCTCAGCTTTCGCGAGCTCGCTTGATGGTCAATGGGGATGAGAATTTTGCTTTCTATACGTCCCTGCCCAACGGTGTTCGGCACCTAACGCACCCGACAAATTTCCTCCTCTAAACGGCGAGGGATTCACGCCAAGGCTGAAGCCTGCAAACCGCTAAGGCCGCCTTTTAATGTGATAACAAAGCTCTCGCACGCATAGGGTCTGATACCCATGTATCCACTTGACTTCAAGTGTCGAGATGATCGACTGGGATCTTTAGCACCATCGAATGCTTCCCACCAGGCATTCGAACTCGTCGAAGGAAGTGAGTACTTCTACGTGAACTGACTCGGGCCGTTGCACCAAGGTGTTCATAAGACGTGAGCTCGTCTCTACTAATTTCCTTTACGCGTCTGAGTTCCCGCTGAGGCTCAACCTCCTGCCTCCCATGATTTCCCGTTCTACTGGAGGTGACATAGCCCTTCGCTCCTAACATGTCCTCCGAGTCGCTTTGCTCTCCTTCCTCCAGGCCAATCGCGTCCCCGCCCCCCGGCCTCTGGCCAGACTATGCTTCCTATTTCAACACCTAATGCTCAGATCAGGTTTCCTCACGGCGAGCAAAGCCAGACCTCTCAAGCTTGTCGTGCTCCCACTGGTCAGACCACCGTGAGTCGTCTAACTCCCATCGCCGGGTTGCGAGGCTGAGCGCTCCACCTCGCTCGCGTCACTTGCACGCTTCTAATGCGCCAGAGGTCCGCCGTCGGCCCTTCATCCTCGTGGATCGGGCGCGTTCCCGCCAGGCACCCGGTTGATATCATCAAGAATCGAGATATCGCCTTATTTGTCAAGGAACCGGTTGCTCTACGCACGCGCGCCAATCGACATGCCTTTTCAACCGGACCGGCCGGAGCCGGCCGGGTCGCTGGGCCTAACCAAGGCTGTTGTGAACTGGCTCTAAGGCCTCGGATCATCGCTCCGAATCGTGGCACTTCTCCGCAAAACCGTAAAGCAAAGCGGGTCTACGGTTTACCGTGGCCGTCCGGGCTAAGTCGGGCTATGAGAGAAAAGATAGACAGCCTTGCAGGGCTAATGTGTTTACGCATCTTTCAATCACGGGCGACCCGGTATTTATAGTATATGTTTTCCCAGCTTGGATGGTGATTAGATTCTTCCCTATCAAGGGATATTTCGTTTATCTCAGATTTAACTCGATTAGGAATATTGAAAGAGCAGTTTATTTAGAATTATCTTTCTTCCTCATTGATGGGATCCGGCTTGATCTGCATGATGAGCTGTTATATCGTGAATTATCTTATTTTCCTTACTGGTGAGATTTATTTGGATTTGTAAGATAATATGTTATTGGGGATTATTCTATTTCCTTATCGATGGGATTTAGTTTGATTTTCAGATAATGTGCCTTCGACATTTCCACAAGTGGCCTTTGGGTCAAGCTTCACCTGACCTTCATACTGGTCGAAGGCCAAAGGCCTGAGTGTTCCAATGGGCGTGCCTCTTCCTTGAGTTTGGCGAGTGGGCCTGCGAGCCCATTTTTCAAACCCTATCAATATTAATTATATATGTTTATTCAAACTCATTTTATTTGTTTTTCTCTATTATATAAAGACTAAGAACTTTAAAATTATTCCAAAATAAAAATAAAATTTTTAAATTTTATATTATATTTTCTTTCTTTTATAATTTCCATCGCGAAACCAAAATAATAGATGTGACGCCTAACCGGGTATCCGTTGACTACCTGCCAAATTGTGTGATCTATGCTACCTGGACATGACACACACTCCGAAAGTAAAATGGCCACTTGGGCCTACATGTCATACTCATCCAAATATATTCAACCAATTATATTCCAATAATTCAAGAGTTACTACATCACTCTTACTTCAAACATATATTAAAATCTACAATTCTAATACATGTTATACCAAAAACTTCAAAGCCACAACCCTAGCTTCAAAATTCCGCCTAAGACGAGTCGTCTTCTAACTGCCTCGCACCTCGAAATAATATTCCTCAACAGGTGAGCTAATGCCCAAGAGGGAATTACCCTAAATGGGTTACTCCCACCTAAGTGCATATGCAATATGCAATGATTCAATGTAAACACAACACTCTAAGTAAATACTGATCCTACTGCGAATGTCTAAATGCCTCGATCCATGTCTCATTCAATCGACTCCCTTCACACCCTGCTACTTCACGTATGAGAAAACACCATTTTCAAAACAAAACTCGTTGTTCTCAAAACATCGACCTTGGTAAAAATATGGGATCATCCTCCGAGGCGTAATGTGTCGAGAACTTCCTAAACAAATGTATGGTCCTCATCCTAAATGATCCGTCGACCATCTCCCAACCCTATTCTCCTGAAAACTATTTCAGAAATTCCTTTCAACCATGTCTTGCTTTTCTTTCAATTTTCATATCATGCACTCATACTTAATTTCTCACGTTACTCCCAAATATAGAAATTTAATATATCGCCCAAATATATCTGCAATATATCGTTATGTTAATATATAGAGAGCGAGAGGCGATGAACGCAACACACCAACATCGTCAAGAGGCACTAACATCCATTATCAAATATCATTTTGATATCCACTGATTATCATCAGACAAAGCAGATCAATCAACGCGATCATCGAAACACGGATTTATTATTGATGCGCCCGGGTCCCCCGCATATACCTTTATCGACATTTACAGAGGAACATGAAAAAGCATTTTGGTCTGTTCATCATCATCGACACCACCCAGGTAAGAACGAGCGTGAATGATTTATTATGTTAAAATATACTAATATATGATGACGCATAATTGAACACCCAATACTCAATCGCCCAGATCGCTGCACATCTCTGAAATGATATCTTTGACAGGTGGATGAATACAGAAAGAACCACTCAACACTCACCGGCGGCACATCAGTGCACTGGTAATGCATGATCCACTTAATGTCACTGAAGACTCATACCCCGAGTCTCACTAATTCTACACTGGCTTCGCCACGATGATAAACATTACTAAACAAAGATATTGTTGTCGTGGATCATCCCACATATACATGACCGCCTCCGATACATTGTGACTACCCACGAGATCAATCGGGCCACCCCATTACGATGGATTTGTAATGAATACCTCCATATAAGTAATGGATCGACTCCGATATTTATTATTATTAGTCAACCTCTTCCAAACCATTCTCTCATGAACCCCTGACACTGTCTTATCGTTTCCCTAGATGCTCAAAGGCATATGAATGTATGACAATTCCAATTCAATCATATAACACATGTAAATATATAATCATGAGAGATATTCCATTAGCATAATTGAAATCATACAAACATGTTATGTAATTTCACAGATTCATTACATAAAAATTTAGGCTCACATGGGCTAATATCCAACACAGCAATCTAACTTAATATCACTCGCACGCCACACAAAAATTCGCCATGTCACTATTCATATGAACAAGAAACCTCAGTTTACCGTTCAGCCCACTGATTTAAATTACTTCCGCTCACTTCAGAACAAGAATTTCACCATTCCCATTTATACACCCTGGTGCCACATATTGAACAGAACTGGCACACAAACTGAAGTGCAACTAAAAACATCGTGACGTCATGACCCACCCACATGGTTTGCATTCACCCTGCCCAAACTTCTGAACCAACTGTCCGCCCCACTTCACTCATCCAACTCAAACATTGTAAACACACTCAACAAAGTGTAAAACCCAAGTAGTAGCTGAAACTCCCACCACTGAGTTGTCTAAAACTCCAAACCCATGTCTAATGCGTAGTCCTTTAAGGGTGAGCAAATTTTTCCTTCTCGTCCCAGATTTAATCTGGTGTCTATCTCCAAACTTATAAGGACACTCTAACTCTAAACCCATTTCCAAACTCTCTCACTTCCTCCTTCAATTCACTTTTTGCTCTCTTTCAATTTTGAGAAGATAAGATTGCAACTCTTTGTCCTTTCCATTAAACACTCCAAAATGACATCTATGTCCTTCTTTCCAATTTTGGACACTAAGACTATCTCTACATTCATTTTCATCATTTCTTCACCATGCCACTTACACATGAGTACGTGTTATGTGATTTTCATCTGTATCAACACGCCTACTCAAGACCCGAAATGCGATGCCTGGCAACAACAACTCCCAATTATCTTTAATTCGACTTAATTCAACATCGTGTTAGCTAGATTCTTTACAGATCATTCCAATCTGCAGGAAATCATTGGCCATCCGAGATCTAGAGAATAAATTTTGGATTTTTGACCAAAATTATGATTTTGCCCTTTTTCCAGAAATTGAAATTTCTCGGGTCTTACAATGTTTTATATAATTATGGCTTCTTGTTAACACATTAAGTTCATGTATTAACTTATCTATTTCCACACAACTCAAGACATTCTGTCACGCCCCAAAACCCACCCTAGGGGCATGAACCCGTCAATTCATGACTCTAAGCCTTCAACCTTGAAGGCTCTGAAGTGTGAAACCACACTAGTTCCTTCCTTTAACCTGACTTTGTCCAATTACCAAACACCCGTCTCGCAGTAAATGCAACTTTCTAAATTCATCAATTTTCCAAATCTGCACCACGTCGACAAAAAAATTACTTCTAACATCTAAAACCTCTGAATTATGAATGTCATATAAAGTTGTTCATATAACAAATATTTTGAATCTCCCCAAACTTAACCGTGTACTAATAGAAAAGAATGTGTTATTATCCAAGGACTTTCTCAATTAACTTTCAAAACCCAACATTGTAATGACAAAAAAGAACTGTTTATTGGGTCAATGACCAAACATAAAGCCCCAATCAAATCCTAATGATGACTAATCCTCTTAACCTAGCCATCATCACTTGTAAACTTAAAAGTACCTGAAAATATTTCAACGATCGGGAGTATTTAAAAAGCCTGTTAATAAATACTACTACATTTTCATGATAAAAATTTTTTCAATCATATATATCAAATAGGAGATGTTTTTCACCAAAACTTTGATTCAAAATAAGTTTGAACATTAACAAAATATACTTCAAAACATTCTCACATCCATTTCTAAATCAGTTTGTATCAAATGTGATCCAAACAATTTACATCAAATTCGATTCAAACACTTTCATATCAAATCCAAAATCAAATATATTTCAAATATATTTTTCTTTGGTCAACAACATCAAATGGTGCCTACCATGTGGGAATGAATGGGTGGCTAGCCTCAAGAATTGTTCCTTTAAGGTGGACGGAACCAAACATTAGTACTAGTAACCTCTAACCGAAAACCCTAGAGGCTGGGATTCAAATCAATTACATTCGCCACCAAGGAATGTAAAAGTCAACTATTATTCCCGTTGACAAGGGTCGAATAGTATCAACTATTATTCTGACAAATGAACTAACCAGAATAAATATTTCACTAAATAAATTGCTAAAACCTCATATCTCCACATTTTCTTTCGAAACAAAACAAATCTCAAAAGTACAATCATAGAAAACTACTTTTTCGATCCATGGATGTAATTAAATAAATAAAACAAGCAAAACTTTTCATAAACCAAGATTATATATAATTCGCTTAAAACAATTTTCATCCTCAAATGAAGTAAAAACAAACAATTTTCTTTTAAAGATCTCGTATTAATATCCCTTATAATGACATATATATAAAAATAATAATTTTTCAAAAGTCAGATAGAATCCCTTACCTCAAAGGAGTACTCAAAAGTTTTGAAAGAGCTAATTCGAAGAATTTCACCTCAATGAAATATTTCTCCTAAAATAATAAGGAAGAAACCATCATCATTACTTATTTATTCTTAAAACTTTCCTAATTTGATATTCTTAACAATGATATTATTTTAATTCACCTCTAAACATATTTGACAATTTGCTCAAATGATAACTATTTGAATTGCAGTTTTACAAATTTTATAATACTCATATTCCTTTTGGATCTTATTTTAATAATTTATTTATTTTTATGCTCTTAATCCGAATCCAAATCTTTTACTATAAATAAATAATATTAATAATATTTTCCAAATTATATTATTAAGCACAATACTTCATCTAGCCTTTTACCTAACAATTATCATACTCGACAATAGTATTATTAACTATGATCTTATTTTTATAATTCATAAATAATTATTCTAATCATATTCCTTACAAATTCATAACTTTAATAAAATATTTACTTGCCAAAATACATATATATCTTTAAATATCAATAAATACACATATATTTATACAAAATTCATTTCCTTTCAAATTTATCTTATTTGTTTATTATTATTTTTTCAAAATTATTCAGAATACTTTTTCATTCCTATAATTCTCAGCAATTCAAGATTACACCACCAATCCTCATTTTGCCGATTTTAAAGAACGAAGTGTAATCTAAATCAATTTCTTCAGGTTGATCTAAATCGAAAGAAACATTAAAGAATCTACATCAAAGAAATTTAGAAAATAAAATAAGAAGATCTACTTAGAGAAATTTGTTCTTCAAACCCTAGATCCCAAAGCCTTACGCCCCTTCCGGAATTCTACTAGCCGAAAGAGGCCCAAAGAAAATAGAATACTTTTCTTTTCTTACTCCAGCTTATAACTGCGTGATCTATTAGGAAATTACTCTTTACCTCTTTCATTAAATTAATTAATTAATTACTAATTGGAATTTATCACATATTTTCATAACGTCTAATTGAATTATTTTCTATAACGTCTATTGGCCAATTGGAATTATCATTATTATTTCATGAACGCCTAATCGAATTATCACATATTTCATAACGTGATGCCTATAAAAATTTCACATATTTCGTAATCTATACATATACAAATCTCCCTGCTACATTATTATTTTCCCTAACTTATACTCTATACAAATTCCTGTTGCTATATATCTGAATTCAAATAGTTTCATACACACCACACATGGACGTTTTTGGTCCAAATCATATAACCCGAGACTGCTTTACTGCCCCAAATAGACATCACGTCTGCTGGCACCACTCATCATACATTAGTTCCACTTTTGAAATCGATATCAATGGCCATTTCCTACTCATACACACTAAACACAATTTATTGTATACAATATAATTACAAGAAGCCCAAACAATCTTTATGGATCATTCCAACGAGTCTAAAATTTCATATTTCGATTCCCAAGCTGTGATCACCAAAACGACCATTCAAGTGCCTCCCAAATCAACTCAATCATTAACAAACACTTAAACAAAGTGTAACTCATGTAGGATAAAATCCTCTCACCTTGCCACGGAGTTTGTTAAAACTCCTAAACTCATGCCCACGCTGGGCCGTCGTGTAACTTTCCTTCTTGCTCCGAAACCGACCGTCCGATTGATCGGAACCCAAAGCAGTATGATCTCTCTCTCTAAAAACTGCACCCAGCCGCATCTCAAGCCCAGCACACTGCCCTTTGCCTCTTTTTGCCTCTAATTGAAGAAGACAAATACTATTCATTTTTCGTCCTATTATCAATACCAATTCTATACGTTTCCATGTCCTCAAATCTGATTTTCATATACAAGACTATCTGCGCCATCCATTTCTCATCCTTTCCTATATCTCGCGACACGTGTCACAAGAGCATGTTATATGACTTTGTCACATCACATATCGCTTTACTTCGGCATCGATATTTCAAGATTCGGTAAACGCGCAAATTCCGACCGTCTCTTAATTCGACGAAATTCGACGCAAGAGTTAGTCTTTGCATAAACGATTTCAACAGTTGAAATCCGCTGGCCATCCGAGATCTAGAAAATTTTGACATTTACCGAAATTACGATTTTACTCCTTTTTCGAAAAATTAGAATTTTCGTCTTTACATGAGAAAATCATTTTACTTTTAAATATTTCAAAACCGAATAATACTAAAAAAAGATAAGAAAAGTGGAAGAAAAGAAAATTTATAAGAAAATAGAAAATAGGTTTAAACTTAATAAATTAATTATATATGTTTTTTCCACAAATAATTATATATGTTTATTCGAAGGATTTTGATTATATTTAAAAAAATTTATATATTTTCGGCGGCAAAACCATTCCTTAATTTTTTTTTTTTTTTCCTTTTCCTATTACTTTTGGTTCCAAATGGAGCTCTAACTTTAGTATGGTTTAGAAACGCCTTTAGCAATTCAATCAAGAATTATTAGTACTGGGCTGCAATTTACTGAGTACCACTCTTTCATAATGTACCTCTCCCGATCCCGAACGAAAGTGGAAATCACACCGCTCTCAAGATCGCAGATTTACAATTTGGCTTCACCATGTATTCATCCCAGATCGTCGATGCTTCAAATTGCTAATCCGCATGTGCATAAAAAACAAGGTGATGGTGAGCAGAAGAACCAACTTCGTAATCCATTTCTTCTGATTTAATTCTTTGGGGTATTTTGATTACAGGTTTCGATCAATGATACTACATATAAAAGGAATTTTCAAATTGAGTTTGAGTTCAACTTATCAATACCATTCAAAAGATATTTTCCACAATAGAAAAGTAAATGAGTTCTTTTTTGTAGTGATGTTTACAAAAAATCAAGTCCAATTTCTAAATCAAAAGTTACCTATATTGAAAAGGTACTGAGTTAACCTAATACCCTCAAGCCCTTAATGATGTGTCTCTACTTAATCAAGTTATGGCAATGTGAACAATTGACTAATTAAGTACTATGAATAACAATATACAAGAGTGCATCACATACGATAAATAAAAACAACATTATAAAATAATATAAAGAACGGGAAAAGAAATATGTACTACCGCTCATCAGAGTGCTATCAAGAAAATGATTAGTGCAATAACACACACACACACACACACGTATATATATATATATATATATATATATACATATATAATTCATTACTATATTAATTAGTAACCAAGCTAGAAATCGAGAGTCGAATTATTCAAAAAGGAGGATACGTGGGATGTTGGATCCCCACCAAGACCTGTTTATTTAACATGTCATTCAACTCCATATGCTTCCATTTTATTTGAATTATAATGTAAACTATGTGACGCCCCATTCCCGGAGTGTCCGTTGACAACCCGTCAACCCACGGAATATTTCGTGATGCCTGACAACCCGACACCACTCATTTAAAATCGCAGAGCCCCCTTGTAATTTGAGCTCTACCCAAATACAAAACATGTCCCAAACAGTTCAATATGACCACACAGGGTCCAATTGCAAATAAAATGATGACCACTTGGGCCCCTGCATCAATACTCACAATATAATGTCCAACCAATTATCTCACATGGTTCAAGAGTTATACATTCATCTTAATACAAATACATATTAAAATCTCTTACTAAATTTAATACATATTATCCCAAAACAACAAAGTCGCAACCCAGCTTTCAAAATCATTCAAGATGGGTCAGTCTCTCGTACACTCCCCGTACTGAATAATATATCTCGACAGGTAGCGAGCTAATGCCCAATAAAGGAATCACCCTAAAGGGTTACTCTTCACCCAAGTGCATATGCAATGATCCTATAGAACCACACACTCAAGAACGCGCGATCCTACTTGAACGCCTAAATGACCAACCCATGTCCCGAGTCCTCACCGACTCCCTCACACTTGCCTAAGCCATGTATGAGAAGCATTATTTTCAAAACAAAGGTATTTGTTTTTAATTGTGGACAACCCTATGATATAAGTAGTGGACCAACTCCGATTATCTATTTAGTGGACAACCCTCCGATGTAATATCAATTGGGCCGACTCCGACGATTGATATTTTATACTGACTTACCCATAATTATTATTATTATTAGTCAACCCTCCAACCACTCTCTCAATGAACCACCTCATTTACTACTCCATCGCTCTAGGTGCCCCAAAGGCATATGGAATGCATGATGCCAATTCCAATACAATTATATAACACATGTAAATATATAATCTTGCATATATTCACATAATTTAAATCACACAAACATGTCATGTAATTTCAACAATTTCAATCATCACCCAAATTAGCTCACTTGAGCTCATCACAATCTCATCTCCAATGGCCTACACACACAATTATATTCCATATAATTGTGACATCATGTTAACACCTCAAGCTTATGCATTAACCTACTAATTCCCAAATTTGCTCACTTGAGCTAATCACTATTCCATTTCCAATGGCTTACACCCACAATTATATTCTATATAATTATGGTATCATGTTAACACATCAAGCATTAACCTATTAATTTCTTTGATCAACTAACTCAAGCCATTCACATCAACCAATTCCAATGCTAAAAGACATGGACATTTATGGTCCATTTCATACAACCTAACGCTTTTATAGTCCCAAAACAGCGCTGGTCAGCCCACGCACTCCACTCATCCCCACATCTGCCTTCCTATGAACCAAATCTCTACCCATTTCCGGTCTCCTACTCACCAAAACACAATTTGATGCATAATTTCCAACATAAACAGCCCCAAAATCCGTGGACAGTCATGGATTGTCCAATAAATTCCATAAATTTTTCACACATCGGTCCCAAGTTTTGGGACCGATCAAACGGTCGTTCAAGGCCTCAAACCATCTCGAAACATTACAAAGCACTTAAATAAAGTGTAAAACCCAAGTAGAATAAAACCTTCACCTCACTCAGTTTGTCGAACTCCCAAACCGCTTCACTGCAGTTTCGATGCAGTAGAGCTCCTTCTTACCCCGAAGATTTCGGGGCTACTGTGATCGCCAGAACTAGAGAGAGTCTCTCTCTCTACTTTAAAAACTCAAAACTCCACATTACAAGCTTTTCCCTTTCATGTTTTTTTGGTCTTTTTGACTTACAGAGACTACATTGTTCACTTTGTCCTTAGTGTCATTTGGTAAAATTTAAATAATGACCACGATAGTTCCTAAGCTTGGGATTTTCGATATCTGCATTATCTCGCTCATTCATTTCATCATCTCTACCCATGCACCATGTGTAACATGAGCATGTTATATGTGACTTTGTCACATCGCAAGTCGCTTTTTCTAAGCACTCCAAAACTGATGCTTCAAAAACGCGGTAATTCACTGCTTTCAGAATTCAACGTACCGACGCGGGTAGCTAGATTTCAGACGATTCCAATAGTGAAATCCGTTTCTTCATCCGAGATCTAGAGAATAAATTTTGGAATTTTTACCGAAATTACAATTCTCAGCATTTTCCGTAATCGAATTTCTGCTCTTACATTCTCCTCTCTCTTAAAGGAATTTCATCCGTAAATTTCGACAATCACATCACTCACATGCATATGCAACGTGCACTCTACCATGCATGTAAACTCGCCATTTAATCTGGTTAAACTACTAATCACGCACTTCATCCCTAAACAAAGCATGATATGTACTGCGATCGTGTCCTCGCGCCTCCAACGTAATTCTCTCTACCCATAGTGCCACCATAGCACTCTCATTTTCAGCCTCACCTGGCTCAAGGCCGCAAACCCCGATCACGCTATCCAAAATACACACCGTCCCTCCTCGAAGGTCCCACCAAAGGTCAACCTCAACTGGCCCCCAATCCACTACATGAGTCGATTTGGCGATACTTCCGAGCATGAGACGTGAAACACCGCGGACACCGACATGCTGGCAGAAGCCAACCTAAGACGCTACAATGCCTATCATCCTCAGTATCTCGAAGGCCCACGAACCCCTAGCGATAGCTTCTCGCCGCCGAACCCGACCACTCCTCTCTGTGCATCACCTTCAAGAAGACGCACTCAACCTCGAACTCTAAAGGTCGACAGAGCATCGCATAACTCTTCGCCGCCCCGAGCCGTGAGAAGACGCTGTCAGATCAAGCTCACCTTCCTGAGGTGTCCTAATCGCATTAGGGGCCAAAGTGGATGGAACTCTCTCCCACCCTAGCCCAACATAACTATGGACCTACATACTCCCATACAATGCGCTTCATATGGTGCCAATCGTATACTCGCCTCGGTAACTGGCCAGAAGTGCATCCCCACAAAGGCGCTCTTCCAACTACTCCCGATGATCCAGACGTATGTTCCAGCTGATGTCCTCTAACACCTGTGATAGTCCTCTCGCACTCACCATCCGTCTAAGGGTGGAAAGCCGACTCATCACAATCGGTAGCCCATAGCCTTTTGGAAACTCTTCCAAAAGTGCTCGTAAACCTCGGTCCCTATCCAACACTATGGATACTGTAATCATGTACGGACCATCTCTCGAATGTATAACCTCGCGTACTCTCTCCAATGAAGGTCATCCGCGACGACTAGAAAAATGCGTACCGACTTCGTGAGTCGGTCCACCATCACCCATACCGTCATGTCTCTACAAAGGTCCGTGGCAAGCTGGTCACAAAATCCATCGACGGTTCCACTTCCACTTAGCCACCTCACGTCAAGAGCCCCGCCAGGCTTCCGGTGCTTAGCCTTAACTCACGGCGCCAACTCCATGGCGTCGTATAGGGTAATTTGCTCATGATTCTTCAACTGATAGGAACCATAAGCTACTACCCTCCCATCAGATCAAAACACATCCCAGCCTGCCTCGAGGTGATCGCAACACATCAGGTACCCCCGTCTCCTCGGGTCTCGACTATCAAGATAGAGCCGGGCGGAGTCTCCTCTTCAACATCTTGAATGGCCTCACATCGGCCATCGCAATCAAACCACCTCCTTCCGGTCAACCTTGTCAGGTTCTCGCTATCTTGAGAAATCTCACGAATCTCCCCGTGAATACCTAGTCAATCCCAAGAAATTACAGATCTCAAGACTCCGACTTTGGTCTCTCCTAAACTCATCACGACCAACCTTCTCCTGGTCCACCACACGCCTGATGCCGACACCACGTGTCCCAAAAAAATCTCACCAAGAAGCCAAAACTCGACTTATTGAACTTATTTACAGCCTGATGGTCTCTCAACAATCGTAACATCGATCCTCAAGTGATACTCATGCTCCCACTCACTAGAGGATCAAAACACATCCACGAAGACAATGACAACCGATCTAGATAGGGCCGAACACCCCGCATGAGATCCATGGAATGCGCCGGGCGCATTCGCTTAAACTAAAGGTTAATCACCATAAACTTAAAATGCTCATAATGCGTCCTAAACACTATCTTAGGGATATCTATCTCCCTAACCCTCAATTGATGGTAACCAGCACGGCGCCTATCTGGTTAGGACTCGCGCTCCTCCCTCACTGGGTCAAACAAATCATCGATCCTCAAAAGAATGGGTACCGATTCTTGATCGTAACCCTGCTCAATCACCGAGTCAAATGCAATAACAATGGCGTTCCTCACCCTTCTTCTTAGCAACAAGACTGAGAGCGCCCCATGGTGAAGTGCTTGGTCTGAATGAACCCCATCTAGTAGCTCCTCGTGAATGGGCCTCCGAAGTTCCTCGTAGAATCAACCGGGTGCCATCCATGCGGAGTCATGAGATGGGTGAAGTACCAGGTGTAAATCGATACCGGTCTACAACCCTCCGTGAGGTACCAGTAGCTTATCTGAAAAAAACATCCATGACATTTCAGACACTACTCGAGGTAGATCCAAGTCCTGTCTCTCCTCGTTTTCAGTAAGGCTTCGCTAGCCAACCCGCTAATCGTCTCCCACACCTGGACTGAGGTCTCACTAGTGGCAAACATCACGCCACCTCCTCTGAAACAACATGCAGCACTCACTCCCATAGATGCTATAACTTTCAAGGTCAACTGATAACTGATCCCTGAGGTGCCTATTAAATAATCCATCCTTTATTATGATCTTGTCTATGATGTCCATGATCCAATCCACTCTGCAGAGTCCCCATCCCCAATCTGCAACCACTGTATGAAGATGATTACACTCAGCCTCACTTAATCCCAGAGAGAACTCACATACTAAGGCTCCTCCAAGGTCTCAGAGGTCCTTGCCCATTTCCACCATATTCAAGTCTCACTCTCTAGCCGGAACATCATTGATTCCGTAGTACGCAGGTACCTTATAGCCTCTAACACCTTCTCGATTCGTATGAACCAATGGTCTCCACACCATCTATCTCCTCCCCCGTGAATGCTCTGGAGACGATGCACCCTAAACTTCCTGGAGGTTACTAGGATCTCCCATCTACCAAGCAGCACGCCAGTCTCTGTATGACAAGAATAATTTATAATGACACACAAATTTCAACAAAGGCTCCCCGCTTATCAAAGACTCAGAAGTATGCCTGGCTCATTCCTGTGATCGCCCCTCTAATGCCCTCGTCCTCTACTGCCATCTACACGCTTTAAATGACAAGTTCACCTCTAATGCAAGATTCTACGCAAACACTTCAAGTATTAATTATTCATATACATAAATCACAGAGAAGACACTGTCTTTCAGATTGGCTGTAATGCAAGGCAATCAATTATACATTCAAAACATTTTTATCAACAAAATTTCATTTTTGGGAAAATGGATTTTTCGAAAAATTTTGTCTAATTTTATTTGATTTTATTTTATTAATTAAATATTTTAAAAAAATTTCGAAATTTTTTGCGATGAATGTGCTGTTCTTGAACCTGCTCATGAATTAAAGTAGTCCAAAAATTGACTCAGAACAAGATCGAAAGTCAAAACTGGTCAAAATCGGGTCGTGCACAATGCCCCACTGCCTACCAATACAAGACATGTGCACGCCTGTGCAGCGCCATTTACACGCACAGCCAAGGCACTGGGCGCCGTGTCACAAAGAAGCCCAGGCCGGTCGCAAATTCGGGCCCCTGGCCGAGCCGGCAGCCGAAGATGGTCGTACCGCGCCGCCCTCGTGACGCCCGCGCCTCCCCAAGACGCCTACGCCCCGCGCCAACGCCGCCGCGCGGCCCCACGCCGCGCCCCGTCGCGCCGGCGCCTCGCGTCAGCACAGATCAGCCGCAAACCAGTCGCTTTAATCACGGCACAAATTTCAGATTGACACGCCCCTTCTCGCCTGCCCAACCGCTTGTACATAATCCTCTCCCCTCGCAATACACCTCCAACCATAATGCAAATTATTCTCTCACGATACACCTGTTATTTGTGATAATCCGCGCCTTGTACTCCCAAGTCAGTAATACAATAACCGTATTGCAATACGCGAAGCCAACTACACTCCTTATCCTAAGCACTCATGCAATACAATTCTCACTCAGATTAGGACACAAGCCAAAAGAGCTCCAACAAAATTTTACTAATTAATTTTTTTTTCACTTATTTCCGCTATTATTGGAAAATTCCAAACATATATATATATAGATGCATACATATATATATATAGAAGTATATATTTCACTCCAATACAATCTAAATAATTATAGTAATTTATTTTCTTTTTCTTTAACTTTACACACTATAAAACTTTTTAGAAAAAATATTTCTTCTCATCATATAAATTTTTTTCATATTTTAATGCACCTGAAAATGACTAAAAATTATATATCTTTTTTTTTTCATTTTCCGTATCACTCTAATAAATTATAAAATATTTTATTCAATTTTCAATTTTACAATCAGAAACCTTAAAAATTAATTTTTCTTCACTTTCTAAACCAAATAAATGATAAATTGTTTTCATTTCTTCTTTGTTCATTTTTACACACCAAAACTCCAAACATTTCCAACATACTAAGTGTTAATCACTAAGCACCAAATTCATAACATATAACAATTCATGTTATAATCATCATTCACACGGATAATCACCAATTCATCAAATCACACAAAACACACCAAACATATGGCAAAGGTCCTAGTTTTTGTCCCGTGATTTTCTAGGTAATTCCCATACCTAACTTAACATCGAATCACACCTAGTGTGACGTTCTTACACCTCAAAGACTATGGCCTAAGCCCAAATCCCCCTACCCAGGTGAGCCATATCCCTACGCTTTGATACTGCCGTGACGCCCATTCCTAAACCGCTGACAACCCATCAACCCGCGACAGCCGTGGATGTTCCAACCCGACACCACTCACGGCACCTGCAGAGCCCCTTGCATGGGAGCCCACCAACATGCAAACATGTCCAAACAAATGAATATAACCACGTGGTCCATAATCAGGCCAAACATGCATCACTGGCCCCGTGATCGACACTACAATATAACACCAACCAATTATCTCACATTTGTTCGCAAGGAGTTATACATTACTTTTAATATTGATATTAAAATTCATAATTTAATATATATGACCAAAAAAACAAAGTTTGATAACCCGCTTTCTTCAAAACCCATTTCAAAAGATGAGCCGTCTCTCAGACGCCTTACATCTAATAATATATTCCCTTGACAGTGAGCTAATGCCCAAGAGTGGAATCACCCTAAAATGTAATACCTTTCACCTGGCTACATGTGCAATGGATCCATAATCCATTAATACCAAGTAAACGCTGATCCTCACTTGAACGTCTAAATGGATCAACTGATGTCCAGTCCGCCACTCCCTCATGACCCGCTGCTTGGTGGCGAGAAGATTATTTTCAAAACAAGGCATTGTTTTAATCGTGACAACCCATGATATAAGTAGTGACCAACTCCAATATTCATTGTGCCAGACAACCCTCCGCGCGTAATATCATCAATCAAATAATTCGACGAGATTGATATTTTATATGGACTACCCTCCGAGCAATTATTACATAATAACCCTCCTGAAACTACTTCAATGTGAACCACCCATGCACTTACCCTGATCGTTTCTAGGGTGCTCCCAAGGCATATGGAATGCATGGATGCCAATTCCAACATCATGTTAACATATGTAACATATAATCTTGTATATATTCACATAACAACTCACACAACATGCTGCAATTTCAACAACAATCACTCAAATTAGCTCTCACTTCTGAGCCCATCACAATCTCATCTCCAATATTACAATACACAATTATGTTCATTGTGACATCATGTTAACACCTCAAGCTGGCGCATTAACCTTAATGATCAAATTTGCTCACTTGAGCTAATCACTATTCCATTTCAATGACCTACACCTACAATTATATTCTATATACTATGTATCATATTAACACATCAAGCATTAACCTATTAATTTCTGGAGATCAACCAACCTGCTTCATTCACACTAAACCAATTCCAATGCCAAGAGACATGGACATTTATATCCATCATACAACCCTGGATTGTTTAATCAACCCTCAATAGATAGCAACGTCCACTGGCAAACACACTTTCTTTCCTACATCTGCCTCTCAGAACCAAATTCCTCAATTACTCTACTTCACTCACCAAAACACACCATGCATACTCCGACATAAACAGTCTCATAATCCGTGACAAATTACCATTGTCCAATAAATTCCATAAATTTTTCGCCATTACCTGGCCTGAAGTTTCGACCGATCAAACGCACTGTCAGTTCCTAAACCATCCAATCATTACAAAACACTTAAATAGCTTTAAAACTGCGAGGAGAAAATCCTCACCACGGAGCGCCGTCGAAAACTCCCAAACCGGTGCTCACGCTGCAGGCCCTCGGCAGACAGTAGCCTTTCCTTGCACCCCATGATTTCACACTGATCGCCTGAGAACTACAGAGGTCTCTCTCTCACTTAAAATCTTTAAAATCAAAGCCACTGCAAGTTTTCTTTCTCCCTTTCACGTTTTTTTTGGTTCCTTTTGACTAAGTAGGAGAGACGATGATTATTCACTTTTGTCCTTAGTGTCATTTAAAATTTAAACAATCAACCATGATGTCCTTGACCCTGACTGACATTCTAAATTATCTCTACTGGGCTTCATTTCCATCATCTCTCTTACCCATTATCATGTGCAGGAACATGAGTACATGCGTTATATGTGGACTTTTCACATCTCCGCAGTCGCTTTTCAGAGATCTCCAAAACTCAATTTTCCAAAACGCGCAAATTGAACTGCTTCTTAATTCGACAAAATCAATGCATAGCTAGACTCACAGATGATTCAATGTGAAATCTGTTTTTATCCTAGATAGAATAAATTTTTGAATTTTTACCTAAATGACGATTTTGCTATTTCCTTTAACTGAATTTCTGTCCACAAACTATGCCTTCTTTGTAAATTTAAAATTATAAGAAAAACAGAATTTTCAAAAACAGAAAATTTACTGGGGTGAGCTTTGAAAAAACATTGTTGTCGCTTTTGGGTAAAATACCAAAAATTTTGATATTTGAAAATTGATGTTTTGATTTGTAGTTTTTTAAATAATTTAACTCACTGTTTTAATAATAACGAGAGAATAAATTGGTAAATTTTTGAAAATTAAAGAAACAAATTTGAACTTAAAGAAAATGATTTTAAAATTTTTTAAACAAAGGAAATGATTTTTTATTTTTTTAAAACAAGAAAACGTTTTTTTAATTAAAGAAAATGATTTTTTTATTCTTTGAATTTAAAGAAAATTACTTTTTTTAATTTTAAATTAAAGAAAAAGATTTTTTTGAATCTTAAAGTCAAGAAAAATGATTCTCAATATTTTTAGAAATTAAAGCTATTTCTTTTATAAATTACAAATGATTTTTTCAATTTTGAAATTAAATAAAATAATTTTTGAATTTTAAAAGTAAAGAAAATTACTTGGATTTTTTTTCAGAAATTAGTGATTAATTCTTGAACTTTTTTATAAATTAAAAGAAAATTATCTACTCTCACTCTGCTATTAGTAAGATATCTACACTCATGCTGAGCAGGAAGGAAAATTAAACCAACTTTGTGTTTGTTGTATTTTTTCACATTCATACAAGATATTTAAAAAAGGAAGCCACTTTTAAGTTTTAATTTCAGTTTACTTTGTATTTATCGTACTTTTCCGCATTCATAAGAGAGATTTCAAAACAAACCTGCTTTTAAGTTTAATCAGCCCTTTGACCTTTGATCAGCTACTCAACACCATAATAGTATAGTTGGAAAATAATCTCTCCTCTCCTTTCTAAGAAATGCCTCAAATTTAATGTTGAAAGGCCTTCGCTCTTTTCCTCGATGATTAGGTAATGGACTCTTTCCATCAAAAGAATGCAAAGAGAGACAACGACCATTTAATATCGCTAATATTATCACAATTCTTTTGTCAAATCATGATCAAGTGGAGTTATAATCTTGCCTATTTGTCTGCGGCTGACCTGTTGTCAAATCATACTGGTTTGATTATTGTTTTAAAATTGTTTTTTGTTTTAAAAGCAAATAGAATAAGAAAATATTAAGAACACATTAGATTTGACTTTTACGTTGTTCTAAAAATATGTAAAGAAAAGTTTAAAAACAAGAACTGAATAAGCCCTAAGACTACTTGAAACTAAAAGGGAATATGAAAAAAATACTACGAAAATTTGATTTCTTACGTTTATTTCACCATAAAAATTATAATCATCTTATTTTTTTATATTCATTGAATTTTTGTAAATTTTAAAATAATTACACTTGCTTTTTCTTCTTGTCACTATCTTCTTTAAAAAACAATAAAAAAATGGTATTGTAACCAGTTACTTTGTAGTTAGACTTTGCTTTTTGCATATATTAGATTGTACCTAATTTATATCCCTTATTTCATTGAATATGTCATGTAAACGATTTCTTTTCATTTATTATCATTAAAAATTAAAAATATTGGAGCAAGAAATTCATGGCTTCTTTTATAATTTAAATAGGAATAAAGATATCTATCTTTATAATTTTATTAGATATTATTATTAGATATCTATATAAGAGGAATGAGGGGAAGAACCGACTCTCTCTCCCTCTCTCTCTCCTGCCATTTCTAATTGACTTGAGGTCAACTCATTCAAAAGAAGAAAGGGATGTCAATTTCCCTATTGTGTAATATCACACTCGCGATTGTTGTGGAAGGAAAATGAATTCAACTTTGTGTTTGTTGTACTTTTTTGCATTCATACAAGATATTTAAAAAAGGAAACCACTTTTAAGTTTTAATTTCAGTTCAACTTTGTGTTTGTTGTACTTTTCCGCATTCATACAAGATATTTAAAAAAGAAAGCCACTTTTAAGTTTTAATTTCAGTTCCTTTGACCTTTGATCCGCTACTCAACACCATACTGTGCATGGAATATTGAAAATAATCTCCCCTCTCCTTTCTAAGAAACGTCTTCGAATTTAATGTTAAAAGGCTCTTCATTCTTTTTTCCTCAATGATTAGGTAATGGGCTCTTTCCTGTCAGCAATGGAAGAGAGACAACATACTATTTAATATCATTAATATTATCACCAATTCTTCTTGTCAAATCATATGATCAAGTGGAGTTCTAACTTTGCCTATTGCCCGACGGTTGACTCAAGTTGTCAAATTGATACTGGAGTTTGATTATTGTTTTGAAAAACTGTTTTTTGTTTTTAAAAGCAAAGAAAAATAAGGAAAATTACGAAGAACACATTAGTTTTGTACTTTTTTTGTTTCAAAATACAAAGAAAAAGTTTTCAAAACAAGAATCAAATGTTCTACGATCCGTTTGAAACCCGAAAAGTAATATAAAAAAAATCCTAAGGAAAATTATTTTCTCATGTTTGGTTTCACCATGAAAAATATAACTATCTATTTTTGTGATGCCCTAAATTCCGGGGGTCCCGTTGACAACCCGTCAACTCACAATCAGAGATACGTAAGGCCCCGAATATCACACTTCATACATGTCTCATATATCGAGACCCATTTTATAATTTTCTTATAATATTTCACAAGAGCTCAGATATAACTCTTTACACTTCTTTACATGCCAAAATATATTAAAACTATTATTCTAATATATTTTACAAAAATGCTTCCTGGGCTGGGCCACAACCCGACCTTCGCACTCACGGCCTCAAATGAGCCGTCTCTCGTGCACCGAAAGGGGTCCTAACGGCGGGGTGAGCAAAGTCCAGTAGTAATAATCTCCTACAAGGGTTACTGAAGGGACCCAACCCAGATTTCCTCTTCCTAACCCAAGGGACCCTCCCGACACTCCTACGGATTTGAGAAAACATTCTTTTAAACCATTTTTAAAAGTGAATACGTGGAGCAAACCCATTTATACAGTTATACTTTTCATTAAACCTTATGAAACATGGTGGGAAATTTTTATTTTTTTTTCTTTTCTTTTAAACATTAAACCCTTTTTATACGATTAAACATTTTGCAGAACTTATTTCCTTTATTTTTCTATTATCTCCAAATTTACAACATCTATATGTTATATTGCACTACCAAAAATATTCATTTACTCTACATCCAACTACGCGACATCAAGTCCACCACAAGAAATTTCAAATCAAAAGTTAAAATCCTTTTCTAAACACCATAGAAATATAAACAACATTTTAAAACATATATACATTAGAAAATAGAGGTGCACAAGTAGTTATTTTAAAACAAGGTCTATACATTTCTAAAAAGGTATTGTTTGATGAGGCGAAGTGTCACTTAGCTCGAGGATGCCTGAACTGTCACACTTCGCTCTGAAAACATTTTATAAAACATTTGGAAAGCAGTGAGCCAAATGAGTCTATCGAGAGTACAAAACATATGGTGTCAATGTTTCTGATATACTCAAACATAATGTAAAACAATTGTATAAATATATCATTTCAATAAATATTTGATTTGATTTCTTTCTGTATAATTTCAAATACACAGAAAACAATCGATAAATGATCATTTTAAAATGAAGCATTCATATTTTTACTTTCTTTTCTTTGAATCACAAGTATTCAATGGAACCTCATCATAACCACCGCCGCCACATGAAAGAACTCCGATGGAAACAATCTTACGATCAATCGACATATCTAAAAAGGAACCCATAACTCAGTGCCTTTCTTTTTAGGATACCATGGGCATTTATGGAATAAATCACATCGTACATTGGTAACCTTTTCGTGCTTTTCACTTGTATATATATGCATCACTCTTCCTTTCCCTCTATAAAAACTAACCCTTTTCCCCATGTATCATGCACGCAAAGCACTTTAAACGATACTTTCCTTTAAACTTTATTTTTGCAATATAGGGTAACCATGATCTCAACCATAACATTTTCATATAAACATGTATATAAGATATTTAAAAAGGAAGCCACTTTTAAGTTTTGAATTGTAGTTCCTTTCTGACCTTGATCCATGATCAACACACCATGCGCACCGCTACTCAACACCATACCACATGAACATGAAACACCTCCCTCTCCTTTCACAAAACGCCTTCGAATCTCTAATGCTGAAAGGCTCTTCATTCTTTTCCTGATGATTGTGCAATGAATCTTTCCCATCAAAGAATGGAAGAGAGACAACGCATCATTGAATATCGCTAATATTATAAATCAATTTTTCTGAGCAACTATAATGATCAGAAATGAGTTCACTTGCTCACTACGCGCCGCACTGCTGTCCACTGATTCATCACCCAGTTTCTTTTTCTTCAGCCCCTCTCAAACCAGAGACATAAGAAAATACGGTGCCTCATCCCAGCCGTGAGACCCCACCCTTCGTGACCACCTCCCCACAGTACCGTGCGTCACTGATAGATAAGGCACTCACCCACGAGTTCCGCCTCCGTAGACCCGAACCCGCGACCTGTGCCTTTAGTCCGAATGAAGATCTCCTGGGCATCAATCGAAAGGCAGTTTCGAAGTTGTACGATGCGCTTTATCGGATAGTGTTTGACCGGTTCGACTGAGGCGAGTTGTCCCAAATGAATGAGGATATCCTATGAGCAGCTCCACCTGAAGGGCACCCATGAGGTCACGATGGTGGGGCCTGCAATGGTGGCGCTTTATCGGTCTCACCCTCAGGACTTCAGGTACCCCTTCAAAACCAGATATCCTCATTCCCACCCAGCCTCGCCTCCCGCAGATTCAACTCGCGACCAGGGTTCTAGTCCATGAAGCATCTCCTCGGTACTAACTGAGCGGACCCATTCAGACAGAACACTGCTTTCATCTAACTGGCCAGATTTTCTCGATCATAACTTGCTCATTCTCAACTTATGATTTGGAGGATTCAAAATTTAAAATAGACTTGTAAAAATTTATCTGAAGAAGTGTAATGTAATGAGAACCTTAAAGGTCAAAATTCTACTCAGCGAAGGCCATGTAGTTTTCATCGTCGTTCTCAGACAGAAATGCTTTGTTTTCCTGTTTCAATCATTTGGTCGATTTTTGACCATAACTTGCTCACATTTCACTGATTTGATGATTCAAGGGTTAAAATAGACTTGGTAGGGGACAAATCATCAGGCCAAAGTTCTACAAATTTTAATCCCAAAGTGCCCAAAATGTCTTGCATGAGCTATGTGTAGATCTGTTCGCCAAATCGGTCATCTATCGTAAGGTGATTGTGTTATGTGGTTGAGGTTTTGAGAGAAGAACTTTAAACTGAGGTTTTAAAGATAATGTCATTGATATATAAAGGACTGATCTGAGAGTTTCATAAATTTGAATAATCATTTGAATAATTTGAGTCATAAAGTCTATAGAATATTTGCTGTAAAAAGGTCAGCCAAAATGAATGGGTTTTTAAGGCTTAAGGGCAATTTGGTTCATTTTGTTTCAACGAATGTGGGTATTGGTGATTAAAGCAGCTATGATTAATGTATAGTTGTGGTTTTCAAAGGTGAAAGACTATCTGATCGAAACGGAATTCACTGAAGCAAGCGGGATCGAGCTGAACTGTAAGTGTGAAATGATATTTTGAAAATTATTTTTAAAAGTGAATGTTTTAATGTTAAACCTAAAGTTTATTGGAAAACAAGTTATAATGCGACAGGAAATGTTTTATCTTGTACCAACATATATATTTATATGTATATAAAATATGGCGTATATGTTAAAATATTATGAAAGTTTTAACATGTATAAAGAATGTGTATATGTGTTTTAATGATAAAGTAAAGGATTAAAATGTATTTTAAGAAATGTTTAATTATGAAGGCCCTAAACCCCTATGATCATATAATGAGTATCACGAGGTACTCAAGCGTGCGGGTAAAGGATTTAGAGGGTAAAGTTATAGGTTACTAATCGAGGGAGGGAATTAGGTTCTGTAGCACATCCTTACACGTGGATAAGGTGTGTTAGTGACTGAACCCTATGCAAAGCGTGAGTTTCTCCAGCGCAGTGGCAGATCGAATAAGATCCCTCACCACAGACTAAACTGTCTGAAGGGTGTTTGTCTCTAACTCACTAAAGAAAGAAAGAGAAAGAAAAAAGTAAGTTTGAGGTATAAATGCTGAAGGCATAAATGGATTTTAATGTATGCATTATTACTTAAAGAAGAAAGTTTTATATACAATGTTTAAGGCATAAATTGATTTTAATTTATAAGTATGTATTATTTTGATATATACTTAGAAATGTTATCTTAATGAAAATGTAATAATTCATCGTATTCTTTAAATATTCTTTCCACATGCTTTCCAAAGTCATTTTCAGATTCCAAGACAGTAGTGCGCCTAGAGCACCCGCACGCTGAGTCTGAGCCATCGAGGAGACTCGCAATGATGTGAACTCGCATTGCAGATAATAGCTTGCTATTTTATATGTCAAATAGTTTGTCATGTATATATGCATATGATATATTTTGAAAGGACCATTTAGGTGGTTTCATGAGTCCCTGCTAAGCCCAATTCTTATAAACTCTGCATGGAATTGGAAGAAGTTTTGAATGTTTTGATGATTGAAAGGAAATAAATGTATATGGTATATATATTGTGTTGATTGAGTCAGACTTTGTGAGTCTAAAACTAAGCGGAAAATTTGAAAGATTATAAGTGTTTTAAATGCTTGCGTGTATTTGTAAAATTTGGAAAGTCCGAAAATGCAGGAAACTCCCGGTCATTTTCCGAAAAACTAAGTGTTTGAAAAAAAAAGAAAAAAAATTTTTACCACTTCGCTCAGACATTTCAAAGATATGTAAAGACACAGGAAGGGGTTCGCCTCCATGGATTTTATTTGATAGTTTGAGAAAGTTTCATATCCATCGATGCCGGAGGTCCCCAGTTCATGAGGTTAATCCGGCCTGATCCTTCAGCCAAAACAAAGAGAATAAAAAAATAGGAGAACTTGAAAGGTTAAGTAAAGTTCCCCTTAAAACTGACAGCCATTATTTCAGACTTAACTATCATTAAATTACAAACCTAAAAAGGTGGTTATGCCAAGGTAATTCACCCAGAACTATTTGATACGGACTTAACTATCGTCAAACTACTACTTGAAGGTACAAGCCAAGATTCGAAACTCAAGAAGTAATATATTAGACTTAACTACTTGCTAGGAGAAACTTGAAGAGGGCTACAAAGTTTTTAACAATAGCTATTCATCCAAATGAATGATTCTTGCCACAATCCTCAAGTGCTGTCAAGGCACTTAATCGCAGGAAGGCTTATCTCCGCACTTAACCATCGCCAAGTTACAACTTGAATGGGGTTAAGTCAATTACCTAAACTTAACCCCCTTCAAGTTGTAACCTAACGATAGTTAAGTCCATTGTCAAATAGTTACCCATGCAAGGCAATTTCGGGCTTAACCATCTTAAGTTGTAATCTTAACTGAGAAGCTTGTTTAGAATAAATAGCCATAGAATACGCAAATTGGAGTAGCTTTACAATACCTTCGGGAATTCAACTGCAAACCTCCCAACTTTAAACTAATACAAATTTATACATTTCACAACTTAATCATATCACAAATCGCTTAATCATGCCAAACAAAACGGTTCCTTTATCATCACAACTTTAATTACAGCAGGTAACCTCTATATGTCGAACAATCTGGGCTTGCCATTTTCTCGAACTAATCCATTAATCCCACTTAGTATGAGAACTGAATGGATGATCAGGTGACAAGTACTCAACATACTTGGATCACAACATCCTACAATCATCACTACATGATATGACATTGAATTAATGTTAGATATTACTAAAGATTAATGAATAAGAAGTCAAAGTAAATATGAAAATTACTTAACACCTTTTGTCAGAATGTCTTTCAACAGCTCAATATCCCATTCCTTATCATATATCATCATCACCTTGAACTTATGCTAATATGCTATGAATCTGATAAATGTGGTAAATAATTTTAATAATGGTTTAATGCTCCCTTGCAACCTTGCAGATCCCTATTTATATCAACCAATATCATATATATGTATATGATCCTTTGTGCAAGGTGGATAACCCTACAAGACCTAGCGGATACAGAGGACATACAAAGAAATCAACATCGCACCATTTAAGAGAATGAAGGAGGTCGAGCAACTCCTTATCATAATCAACAAGAATGTCATCTTCAAGCAATCTAAATTGATTCCATTTTTACAATGTTCGTTCTAATCTTGAACGAGCATTTGCTGTTATATATAAAAGAAAATGTATATTAGTTAATCATCAACATCATAAGCTTTATTATTACAAAATTTCAAATAAGAAACATAATTTGAAGTTATACATACCCAAGACATAGTGTCTAAGGTGCGAAACTTACGGAGAAAATATGAGCATCTGCATTAGTCACACGTAGTTGAAGGTTAACGCAACATCAATGTGCTATAATGAAAATAATGAATTAGTTTCATACTATGGTTTTAATCTCAATTAAAATATGACTAATTACGATCATGCCGGCTGCCACATGGAGCCATGAGGCAGGACTAAATAATGTCGATCAACATACATGAAGTCAATGTCAATTGTAGACTTTCAACATAAAAGTAAATGATCATTACTTAGTTTAATAAATTGTAAATACTAATAAATGTACAATTTTAAATTGTTTATAATCTTCATTTGGTCTGTCATCCACCTTCTCTAAAGACCCTAATGCTTCGTAGATTAAACAGTTTAGAAGAATACCAATCTCTTTCATCAATTTCTTTCTCTTCGTGTTGAATCTATATAAAGGATCTTGTAAAATTCGCACTTTAATTTGATCGCTCCTCTTGATGATTATAAAAGAAAGGTAAGCAGATGACATAGACCTAAAATTCACTTGGCATGGCTGAGAATCCAAACAACTTGATAATATCATTAATCTTGATCATCATTATCCTTTTCATCTATGGATATGGCTTGTGTTTCAGGTTGAAGACCTATGGAAGGTTCTATGTCAATGTTCACATCCATATGGATTACTTTCCACTTCATTATACGCATCACTCCTTCAAATTCAACGCTGGAGATCATCATTCATATTGCCATTTTCTTTTCAGGCGATGTCAGGAATCTAAATCATGCACACTCTTCTCATTTGAAATCTTTCCTAAAGCTGCATGTACTAAACAAAAATTAATAATAATCAAAAGATAAAAGAAAATCATTCAAACATAGAAGATTTCAATATATGTACTTATCACTAACTTTTAACAAAAGTTGTTTTAGTTCATCCATCTTACAATTCAGCCTCCCTCACTTTTCTTTAGATAATTGAAATTTGGATCAGTGTTTCTTGAATTTCTATAAACTCCACCATAATTTATGCATATTGTACAGAACAAGGTGAAGTTAACACTTTTAGGCATGTAAATACGTATTATTGAAAACATTAATTTAGTCAATTGTTCAACTCATGACATATGCATCATTTATCTTCATTAGTTTGTCATAAAGAGGGCAAAGAGTGGGTTTATATGTCAGAAGTTTCAAAGGACCTTTTATCAAATAAAGACTCATCTTTTGATGAATTTTGATATGTAGTTGATTGGTCCAAATTTTCTACTGAGATTCCTTGTTTGCCTAAATGCTTCCAATAGTCTTGTTGTTGCTCCAAATATGATAATGTGTATAATGTACCATTATCTTCTCAGGTATGATGTTGATATAATGTTGCTCCAATAGGTAATGAACAAGAAGAAAGCATAATAGCAACAAAAAGTAAACTTTAATTAATAGTCAAACATGGCATAATGCGTATAATCGTATTCTTATAATTTCAAAGTCTAGAAAGTACTTACATTAGGGTCCTAAACAGCTTTTCAATTTCATATTCTCACAACAGCCAGACCTATATCCATGATTCGAGGGTAGCCTTGAGATACACGAAAGGTATATTTCAATCAAAGTAGTGAATAACCCCAAATGCCCAAATCGAAGGTACATAAACTTTACAAGACTATATGCTTCAGTTCAACTTCCCTTTTCTTTATTCTTATCTCCAATTTGGAAACTCTATTTGCTAAAGGCCAATTCTAAAACCAAATATTGTCCTCTCATAACAAATTTTCCCCTATGGTTATTTGTTGAAAGCCTCCCAATTATCCATTAGAGCAACCCATTGCATATCTATCAAATTTTTACCTTCTTTCCCCAACAAAACATGTTCCAACAAATATACATGTGTCAACCTTATCATTGATCTCTCATCATTAGGTTCTTTCATTTTCTTCTTCTTCTATTTTCTTTCTTATTTCCCAAAGAAAGAAAAAACTCTCTCCAATTTATTATTACGCATTTTCTTCTCTCAGGATCGCCCAATCCCTGGTCCATTGATCATCCCGCTTATCCGCTGAATGCTTCATGAGTGCTCGTGACCCGACATTTTTCCACGAAAAATCTAAAGTGCAGCCTCCTTTCAGACGTGGTACTTCACTCAAAATGTATTAACCCGTATAAACCTCTGTCTTAAACAAATTCAATATAATGCTTGATTTAAAACTACCCACTTGTGTGCCCCAAACAATACTCAATATACATGCCAACTATGAATCCAACTGAGAACCAATAGCATGAGTTACCATGTTTCTTTACTCCTATAATACATACATTGAAACCTAAAAGTTCTAATACATGCATACATCAAAGCCACAACCCGACTTTCTTCTAATCCCCGCCTCTAGATCAGCCGTCCCCCTCGTGACGCCCCCGTACCTGCAAAATAATATCCCCCGATTGTGGTGAGCCACGTCGCAGTGAAATCGCCCCTGCTGGCTACTTCACCACCGAAGTGCAAAGGCAATGTTCCAATGAAAACACATTCAAGCAAAATGCATGATCCTAATTGAATGTCTACATGACTAACTCGCATCCCGAGTCCACCGACTCCATCACGCTCTGCTTCATGAAAATTATTGTTTGTTAGTTTGCGGACAACCTCCGATGTGTATATATCAATCAGTCGTTCGAATGATTGATATTCTTTCTGCTTCAGGACTACCCTCCGGCTTAATATCAATAAATGCCCAACGATTGGATATTTTTAATTTGACTACCTCTGATAATTTAATATTTTTAGACTACTCCTCGGAACCATTTTCTGATCATCCCATGCACTCACTCCTATAACTAGTGGTGTTCTTAAATAAGATACGGAATGCGACAGATGTCAATTCCAATACGTTTAATAACATGGAATATGTAACATGCACATATCCATAATATCCAACCACACAATCATGTCATGTAATTAATCAATTCATATACATCAAAATTAGTCTACTCGGGGCTATCGATCAAACACGAGCAATCCAATTTAAATCACTACCAACACATATTTTCAAAAAATTATTTTGCGATCACTGTTCTGTGAACAAGAAAACCCCAGGCCACGTCTTTCTGTGCCACAACCACTATTTCACTCATAACTTGTGTTTGCCTACCATTTCCACTCATACAACCTCTAATACACGCATCAACACATAAATGCACACGGATCCACCAGATCTCAAATTATGACACGATCGCTCCGTTTAGTTTCAAAATTGGTATCAATCTAATTCTGGGTTGGTTCTTGATCGATCAAACGGCTGCTCGGCGCCTCGGTTAACCGAAACATTGTTCACTTAAATAAAGTGTAAAACCCAAGTAGAAGAAACCCCTACCTCCTGAGTTCGAAAACTCCCTAACCGCACGACGCTGAAAGTCTCTCTCCGCAGATTTCTCTTCGTCTAAGACTCCGCCAACTACCTGATCGTCACGCTTAGAGAGGCGAAAGAAGACTCCCAAAATGAGATTCAAGCTTCCTCGCGGCAAGCACTTCTCCTCCCACGTTTTCTCCCGCTTTTTTGAAGATAATTATAATTATTCATCTTTTGTCCTTTTCTAACTTAAAACAATTCCAAAGGATTTATGTCCTCTTTCCAAATGACATTCTAAGACTATCTCTAGCCCATTTTCATCCTTCTCTACCTTTTCATGCCACTTATGACATGAAAGATTTGCTATACGTGACTTTCATCGCATCGGAATTTGTTCTACTAATCTTTAACGCCGATGCTCTAAACGCGGTAATTCCGATTGTCTCGGAATTCAATGAAATTTTACGTGTTAGCTAGATTTCGTGAGACGATTACAATGGTGCAATCCATTTCATCATCCGAGATCTAGAGAATAAATTTCGGATTTTTAACCGAAATTACAATTTTGTAGGGGAAATTACGATTTTTGCCCTTTTTTCCAGAAATTGGAATTTCTCGGGTCTTACATTCTTTCCTTTAAAATATTTCTCCTTTATACATGATGACCTTTTATCAAATTTTGGAATAGGACCAAAACTTAAGCCCCAGAATAAAGGATAAATCATTTTTACTAAATCTTAAACCTTTTGACTCACTTCCATCCATATTTCATTTTCTCTCTTCTTGCTTGTATGACATTGTCAGAATAACAATATACTATGAACACCTGGGTCGAAAAACTTTAGTTCGTGAAGGAGTAAAATTTACTCCAAGTATGACTTCCTAAACATCTCCAAATGTTGGGATCGGCTCATTTTTTTCTTTATATTTTCTATAGCTACCAAATGGGATAAGCATGCTAATTTTCCTGAGAAATACTCTTCTTTTAGTATTTTTCTTAAAAAAGCTGGTTGAGGAGGAGAAATATCAATCTGCAAAAAGGAAACAATTATAAAAAATATTAATATGAATACCAGCTAGTTCTATTAAAAATACTAACTATATTAACTCCACTCTCTTAACTGATTGTATTTAAGTGAAATTTTTTCAACCGACATGAATTACTTTATATAAGTTTAATATGCGATAACATATTTAAATCAAATTTATAAACTATGAAATCCAATATTTCAAGGAGCAAAGATATCACATAAGATTTAGGGTGATTGGTCTCTCCTCGATTTCATGTTTGACTTTACTTCCTCCATTTTCACCTTTGGAAAAGCAACCCAACAACAAAAAAATAAATCAATAAATAATCAATGTTACAACATATTACGGGCTCCTTACTACATTATAACATAAGATTGGGTATACTAATCATGTCTTAATATATATATATATATATATATATATATATATATATATATATATATATATATATATATGTGTGTGTGTGTGTGTGTGTGTGTGTGTGTAAATAGTTACATACACAAGATGCGCACTTGTATGAAAGTACAGATCAATGTGAGGTCACATTATTCTAAAATTTACAGCCTACATATATATTAGCTTGCGTTTGTACATCAACAATACAATCAAAAAAGAGATATCAACTTGCATATTTTCAACATGTGAAGAAAGAGTAACCTGTATGTTTACAACATCTCTCAAGCAAGGTCAAACATATTTCCCATTCCAAGCTAGCCTAGGAACATATTGGAAATGTGAAACTCTACAAACTGTTTGAGTGAGAATCCGCAAGTTGGCCTTTCAAGCAACAAAGGCAACATGAGTCCCTCTCCATTCTCAGAGATTTTTCCTTTGATTTAAATTGCCACATATCTCCATGTATTTAGTTTCAGAATATGATGGAAAAGCAGAAAAATTCTTATGGTTAACTCTTGTCATAATATATCTTCATAGGATCTTCCGGTTTCATTCCTAACTCAAAGTTTCATCCTTGTCTCAAATTGATTTGAATTTGGCTTATTCCACACTTGATTAGCTCCAATCTTTGATCAGTAAGAGAGTTATCCCACTTTGCATCAATATAGGTTCTATATCCATATTCTCACTTTTTACAACTAATTTCCTTTCCTCTTTGCCACCTTGAATTATCTAAGAATTCAATAATCAACTTCCTTTGTTCTATGATGCATTCATAAATTAACTAATCACACTAACCACATGAGCTATATTAGGATGAGAGTGAGAAAGACAGCTAGTCTTCCAACGATCCTTTAGTACCATCATCAATCAACTTCAATTTCTTAAAAACAATCTCAACTTTGTTTACAATTTAGAGGCTATTCAACCTCAATCATATTTAAGTCATACAGTTTTAATTGTTGAACAATGGATTTTTTCTTATTCAAGAGTAGTCTTAGCTAATGTTCCTAAGTCCTGAATAATGTAGAATATAGTATTCCAAGACTTTCTCTTACATTATGGGAAACCAAGCAGAGTCCTAAATCAACAATTACTTCATATCTAATTTAATTATCTGGTTATGGCTCATGATGCCAGAACCGAACCTAAGAGTCTCGATTCATTCCCTGATGGGGTTCCAAAACAACCGAAAAACAAGAAAACATACTCAATAGTATTGAGTCACCATGAACGCTTATGATTTTAAAATTACAAACCATATTCCAAACCATAAATCATTCATACAAGGAAGCAATCTCACAAAAATAGATAAAAATATGACAGGAAAACAAAAGATGAGAATTACCTTACAAAGAAGAACCCGCGAAGAGAAACAAGGACACTACCAAGGAGAAAGCATTTCTACTCTTTTCTTCTTCTCGGCCGGCGCTTCTCCCGTCTAAGCAGACATGACCTTCTTAATAAATGGGAACATAGCTGCGCTTTCTCCTGCTGCTCTCCGCGGCACCCTTCCAGAGCCTGAACTCACTGCAACAGCAACCCTAGGTAGCAGAAGAGAGTTCGCAGAAGTTGGGCTTTCGTTCTCTCTCAACCAAAATCCTCCTCTTGCAACCATAATCGAAGAGAAACAAGACTTGATGTTTTTTTTCTCCTCCTCACAAACCATATGCTTGAAATTTAGAGTTGAGAGAAGAAACAGGTCGACGTGGAAAGACACCCTAGAGGGGCATTTTGTCTAAAATTGATGTTTTTGAAGGTTATAAAAATAAAGGGTTAATTTTGCAAACAGTTTCTTTATTTGTCCCTTTTAAACAGATTCCCCTAGAAAAATGGACGTCGACGAAGAAGATTACATGCTTTGTAAAGAGACGCTGACAGCGAGAGGAAGAGATGATCGTAAGAAGAAACCTGTCAAGGAATCTTCTAGTCCTCATGCTTCCCTCCACAGAGCAAGAGGTATTTTCAGCTTGTTCTTTGCTATTGCAAGAAAACTGAGCAACATGACAGCATAATTAAATGCAGAATGAGAATCTCAATGACTGTCATATAGTTATGATGAATGAGTTTATTGATTTTTCTAATCCCATACCTTGAAAAATCCAACATAATGGGATCAAAGGTTATGAACTCGATCATTAGGATCACTGAATGGATAATTATATGTCTTTACTTTATTTCATTTTTCAATCTTTCAAATTAATCTTTATCTACAATTGACCATCTTGCCGATTATTTGCTAAACAATAATCTAGATTCCCTAATGGTCCAAAATAAAACACACAATTTTTATTTTTTAACTGCGTATTACATTCGATTGTCTATGAAATATTGCCTCAATAAGTCTCTGATTTGATCATTTTGATAGATTTAAACAGAAAAACATGAGGACAATGGTTCAACAGCTGGTACTTGATGTCAAACATATCAAAATACAATACAAACTAAAAATAATTAAAAGTACAATAACTATTGAATTATCGATCATAATGTGCTAAATAGAAATGGTTGCTCATCTGATGACGACGATGCTTTGTCAGAACCAAACATGACCTTCCTGGAAGAAGTACTACCTAAAGGCCTCATATTTCCATCATGGCATGTGTTCTCTGCAATTTTTTCTCATCACAAATATGGAGGGAGACACCCGAATATGCTCTAATTTCGCAAGAACCTCTTTCATCAGAGGGCCTATTTCTTCCATTCTGCTACTTACTGATATGCTAGGTAAGCACCCGCTTTGATCTCTTCTTTCCTTCCTCATTCACAACTCGAGCACCAAGAATATCAACAGACGAGACTCTCAAGAATGACAAAATGAAATGTGTTGCCAAACTTTTCTTCAGGATCTTGTTGACAAATTGGCTTCATTCGTTAAAAGCCTCGACAAGAACAACTCCAAAACTATATACATCACTTTTATCAATAAATTGACTTGACTGAAAATATTCTGGATCTAAGTAGCCAAAAGTCCCTTGTACAAGAGTTGTCATGAGTTTGCTCTATGCTGAATGGACCTTGATGTGCCAAAATCGTACACTTTTTGCTCTATATTTATCATCTAAGTATATTTGTAGACTTAACATCTCTATGATAAATTGGTACAGAGCATGTCGAGTGCAACAAGGAAGAGCCTCTCGCCACCTCTCGTAGTACTTGTAAACGCATTTTCCATGAAAATGGAAAGTCCATATCTTGGTTGTGAATAAGCTGGTACAAGTTTCCATTAGAAATGAACTCATAAACCAATAAAGGAACTTCCGTCTCCAAGCAACACCCTAAGAGCCCAACAATATTCCGATGATTGATTTGTGAAAGAATCACAATCTCATTAATGAAATTCTCTATTTGGCTTTCATCAACTATCATTGACTTTTTAACTGCAACAATTCTTCCATCGATTAACATACCTTTATAAACCGTACCTTGACCTCCTCAATTAAGCAACCATTCAAATTGAAGTTGCTCTGCCTTCTCTAACTCCTTAGGAAGTGAAAATTCTTGTTTTCTCAATAGCAATCTCATTAGATCTAGATTTGTTGTTCCAATAATAGTCCACCACAAGTGCTTAAAGAACCTTTTCTTGAGTCTAATCTCATTTCTTTTCTTCACTACTTTATACAACCCAATACTTCCAATGACTAGTAACAAAGATCCACCACCTATGCTGAAACCTATATTATATAAACACAATTCAAGAAAAAGTCACTCTATTATCTTAAATTGATAAAGAAAGCCATATATTAATAGTGCGACTCCAAATTTTTAAAATCATGATATATAATTCATGCATGTAACTGTTTGAACTGTGGTCGGGTTGAATCGTTTTTATAAACCTTTTCCCATTACCATAAATCAATCATATAAATGTAGTTATATAACGAATTATGAAAAAGTATTTTAAATTTTCTACAAAGATAGAAAGTCTATTTAATTTTTGTGCTATAGAAGGGATTATTACGGAGATCAAATTTCTTTTTTCTTTAAGGCATAAGAACTACTAGTCAGTCACAAAGTCAAATTCATTAAATTTATAAAATAGCAAAAATGTTTTACTAAACATGGTAAATAAAAATGAAACTTGAATAGCATTAAAGTAATTAGGTCCACAACATGCCATAAAAAATTTCCCCAGCAAATAAAAATAAAAGATTATAAAAAGTTTAAAAATTCTATTAAGTGATCAATCCTTGGATTGGTGGATCAATTGACCCATTTGTTGAATGACAACAAGATACGTCCTATTTTTTGGGCAATCAATCAACCTTTAGAAATTATCAATCACCTACTTAACCATCAAAATAATAATTAGATTTAAAAAAAAATCAATTAAGACCATTTCTCTCAGAAGTAATTAGGTTATCAGTTTTAGGATCATGCATTTAATTTACTTAAGCACTTAAAATCATCCTAGTAATAATTTGTCTTGAATTATTTCATAAATTGGATAAAAATTTTGAAATGAGGAAAACAACCATTTTTTCTAAGATTTCTTTGTAGGATTATTAGTTTTAGGATCATGCATTTAATTTACTTAAGAATTAAAATCATCCTAGTACTCAGTTATCGTCAATTCTTTCATAAATTGGATTAAAAAAAATTGAAATGAGGAAAACCTAAACTTAATGTGGTTAAAATCTTTTTAAAGTTTTTCAAAAGTTGAGAAGATAGTCGCTAAGGTTCCTAGCCTTATTATGATCTTAAAATATGTTTACAATGCAATCATTTAGACATAGGTTTAATTTCTACTAGTTAGGATCAACCAATCGAAGGGGGGTAAAAATGTTTAAACTAGTAAACTTTGTTTCAAAAATCTAAACTAAGCCTCAATCGATCAAGAAGCTCATTAATCAAATCCCAAAGGCTAAACTTTTTTAAACCGACAAATAATTAATTGAGGCTCGATTAGGGTAATGATAAATACAATAGCTTGTAGTTGGTTGATTGCATTTGATTAATCCATTTGAGGAACTAAATTGTCTAACAATTATTTTAGGCTTTCAACTCTTATTAAAAACTTCAAAACTCCTTATATTGTTGGAAGAAGAAGAGAAGTCATCTTAAATATTATTTGCCCATAAGGAAGTGCTTTCATAATGCACTTGCTATCAAACTTGCATTTCATCTTAGTACACAATTCAAAATTAGTTTCTTTCTATTTAATTGTATAAATTGTAACTTATGTCTAGAATTATGTTTGTTGTATTAAGAAGACATAAAAGTAAAGTTACCTAGAATTAGAGGTCTTGACATATCCTTCTTGATGCAATAGTATTCCCAATGATAACCTTGATAACTTTGATTGTCAGGCACATAATTATAATCACATGCCTTGGGGCAGTTGACGCATTGTTTGACAACTAGAACACCAAAGAGTATAAACAATATTGAAGACAATGAATAAGAATTTTGTAGGTATAAATTAGTATCAATGTTGTTAGAATTGAATGGATCATTAAACTGAAAAAGTTACTAGTTTATGTTTCATCAGTTTGACCAACAATCAAATCTCAATTGGATTGATATTACAAATATATGATAAAATTAGTACAATTATAAAAAAAAATTAATACATATATAAGGATATCTATTTTTTATCTTATGTACTAACTATTTAGATTTTATTAAATAAAATATTTATATTATTTAAATATATAGACATTAAGAATGAAAGAAAATTTAGTAATTCAATTTTAACTAATGTTGTAATTAAAATATTATACTATTATATATATTTAATTTTTAAGAGAATATATTTATTTTGTTTCTACAGAGAAGATATATACAATTTTTAAGAGAATGAAATATATTTTAAAAATATTTAATTTTTTTTGATGTTTTTTTCTATTAAGAAAAAACTCAACATTCAAATTTGAAAAAATCATATACTTGATCCAATTAAAATTCTCATGATTCATTTGATGCTAATTAAATAAAAATATTTGTATCTTTAAATTTTAATTAAGATTTATTTTGTCAAATTTAGATAAAATTAAAGATTAATTTTTAAAAAAAAATGACTAAATACTTGATCCTTTAAGCACTATTCAGAACAAAAGTTCTATTTAGCATTAAGTTAAAAAAAAAAAAAAAACAAAGTTACCTAAGTTTATTGGAAAGGTTTTACTTTTTAGTATTTAAAGCATTAAGCATTTAAATGGAACTGGAAGGTGGGCTAGGCCCCTCTTTTAATGTCAGACAAAGAAGGCTGGTCTATTGGGCTGGCTCTGGATAGTCACAACACTAGACAGGGCCGGACAGGTACGGAGTTTAAAATTTGTTAATTTGATATCTCTTAAAATAAAGTTTTTTTTTAAAAAAAAACCTCTCTTATATCAAGTTAATATTTAATTAGAATATAGAATAAATAAATAGATAATGTTTATCTGAAATTTGATATAGAATATGAATATTTGAGGACTTTTTTATTTAGATTATTTAAATAAAAGTTACACCAAACTTCAATGCCCAAAACTTTGTACATGGCAATAAATAAGGGCATATAATGACATCCCAAAGAAAATGTTAAAAAATATATTTTTAAAAGAAATCATGTAAATTAAATTAATATAGAAATAATTGAGTACTGAATTTTTTGATTTGTATTAATTTTAAATAATCCAATAGTAACTCTAATTCCCGATGTCGGATCCGAGAAAATTAAGGTACCATGGCATCAGTCGGAAGGTAAGGTTTTAACCTTCTAAAAATCGGATCTCATGACTACAACTTGAATGAACATAAGATCAGGGCATGGGCGTGGTATGAGGTATAGTTACAGTGCCAAATTGGTCCCAGTGGCCTTCTTTTATGATCAAAACAGCGATAGCAGGCGTAGTACTTGCATCAGGTATATCAGGTGTCAGATAGGATGTAGTAATGTCTGATCACAGATGTGAGATAAGCAGGTGCTGTTTTTTCATCATACAGGGTAGGGCAAAACTCAAATTCACACTGTAGGAAGTGAGATAGTAGCTATCTATGGACGGAATTGGGGTTTGGCAACAGTTGATGCCATAGCAACCTTGAACAGTATTGTAATAACTATGGCCGCAATTAGTGGAGCTACAACCTGCCCTGATGTTCTCACCCTCGAGTTACCGGTAGCGCGGCCAACCTGCCAATATATTGTCGGCCGAAGCGAGGAGCGGGCCCTCGGATCAATACTTTTACCGCCAGATCATCTTCCACTCACCCCGTGGCTGATCATAGGAAGCTATGGCTATGGGGCCGATGGAAATCCACGATTTGGATTATAGAACATTAATGACTCAGGTTGAGTTTAGTATGGTTTAGAAATGTTTTTCAGCACCCAGAAAAGTATTCTTGTTTGATTTGCAGGCAATTTGTTCATATAACATCTCATGGTCAGCGGAAAGCAGAATCTTCGCGTTAACGTCGATCGGCAGTTGAACGCTCATATATTCATCTAAAATTGGCGATGCTTACGGTGTTTTGACTTAGGCATAATATCAAAAGCGAATGGTGGCGACCAGGCTTCACATTACTGCATCTCTTCTTTGATGAATAATGAAGATGATCAATGATACATTTATATAAGAGGAATGAGGGGAAGAACCGACTCTCTCTCTCCTGCCATTTCTAATTGACTTGAGGTCAACTATCATTTAAAATAAGAAAGAGATGTCAATTTCCCTATTGGGTGATATCACACTCACGGTTCCACATGTTGTGGAAGGAATATGAATTCAACTTTGTGTTTATTGTACTTTTCCGCATTCATACAAGATTTTAAAGAAATTACTTTTAACTAATTTCCGATACTTTAACCTTTGATCCGCTACTCAACACCATACTTGATTATGAAATATTGAAAATAATCTCTCCTCTCCTTTCCTATAAACATCTTCGAATTTAATGTTGAAAGGCTCTTTGTTCTTTTTTCCTTGATGATTAGGTAAAGGGCTCTTTCCCATACCAATTCTTCTTGTCAAATCATATGATCAAATGGAGTTCCTAACTTTGCCTAATGGTGGGGCGGCTTGACCAAGTAGCCCACATGATCCATGAACGCAAATTTTCTTTTTTCTTTGGCTCCCTTTGAAACAGCAAAGTAATAGGGAAAAGAAAAAAAATATACGGTTTTGATTATTGGTTTTGAAATTTATTTTTTGTTTCTAAAGCATGAGAATGTAAAATATAGAAAGAAACGCATTAGTTTTACTTGCTTCCGAACACATGAAAAGTTTCAAAAACGAAACCAAATAAAGCTATAAAACTGTTGGATTTTGACTTCTGCGTATTGTTCTTGAATGAATGTTTGTTATATTTTTCTTTCAGTTTACTATACATCATCACATCTCCTCTCTTATATATATATAAATCAAAGCTATTCAGTTTCATATATGTGCAGATACAAATGTTTACAGATATGGGGAAACTGGCACGGAGCCTTCCCATGTTCTGGGATGCCGAGGCGTGGCAGGCCAAGACTCACGGCAGACTGGGACTCTTACAAAATTTTCTCCCTTTCATTTCCTCGGTTTTCCTTTGATGTTTCCCGCTGTGGCGCGATGAACGGACTCGATATAATGCGTTCCTCAAAATTTATATATTCTTCGATAATATATTAGATTAGCCGCTGATTTGTAATCACCATTTTATTCGTCGATGACCTGCGTCGTTTTCTTTGACAGTTTGCACCTCTGTGTTGCCATGTATTCTGTTGTTCACGTTGAGTTATTTTGTTTCATTGACTAATGCATTTTATCAGGACTTTCCGGATCCCATTATTTCCATTACCCATTATTGCCTCCACCTTACGTGTTCTGTATCCCCTGCGGGCTGCCATTGAAACGACTCCGGGGATATTGTTATGCTGACTATGACCAGCTTCATTCGTGATATTGAACATTATCCGACTGCATGGTGTTGGCCTGATCGATGTGGGATATCTGCGGCTGACTATTGTTATTGTTTTTCAAAATTGGTGAATTTATTTTACTACGCATTCTTGGCATTCTTATCCCTAATGCATTGTGTGTATTACTACTCCAGTATGTTGGACTTTCTGTTATTTCGACTTGACTTGTGCTAAAAAATGTTTTATATTCGACTTAGTTGCTGCGCGCGATCTTCCTATGGCGCTCATTATTCATTTTCTGCATGTTCTTATTTCATTCTGAGGGGTGAATGTTTTATAGTAAGAATGGGGAGGTGGGGATACACCTGATAAACAGTTATTGCATTTGGCTGCATTGGTGTATGTTTGGATAATATTAAAATAAACACACTCCAGTAATCACGTGATCTGCTTGAATCATACAGCCAACATCCCCATGTCTGGGGTGCTCCCAGGCTCTCGCACCTCAGCTGCATGAGTAAAATAATCTTTCAAAAACAAAACTTGTTGTTCTTGAAAACACTATAGCAGTATTGAGTAAAAATATGGGACTACCCTTAGGCGAGGAATTGGTTGTTGACTTCAAAGCAGATCATAGTCCTCACCAAAAGCCGTCACATTGGCCATCTCCCGACCCATTCTGGAACATCATCTGTGAAATTCCTTTACAGCGACATGTCAGTTTTTACAAAAATCATGTCATGCACTCACACACTTCTAGATTTTAGTGCATATGAAAATGCATTATGCCATTTTCAAAACCGTTTATGCAATATGTCCAGATGCATATTTTCAAATCGAATTACAATTACACACAGCAATTGATACATCAACCATCACCCGATTTAGCTCATGGTGACGATCACGATATCATCTCGATGGCTTACAACCTGATTTTATTCCGTATTGATGGGGGGTATAAAATTGGATCCAAGTATCCCACTCGCCGGCGGATAGATCAATGGGCGGTGCCCAGCTGGGTGTCTTCCATAGCAGCCTGACGGAGGGTCACGCTCATTGGGCCGTTTATAGTTTGAAAAATAGGAGGCCCATATTCAGCGATCCTGACCTAGATCCTTCAATAACGAAGATAGAATGATGCAAAAAATAACCTGTTGTCCCGATCAAGTCCTATTATAAGGAAGAAAAGTAATAGAAGGCAGGTGTGGGAAGGACTCCACCAAATCTAGGCTAACAATATGAAGAAACATATCCTCGATGGAAGGACTCACAGTCATAAAATACGAAGCAGGACGATCTCATCCATATAAATACAGGCCACCCCATCTACCTGATTGAAGATGCAATGATTAGAGATGCCAATACTAAGCATTACAGCATTCACTCTTCTCTCAGGGCGAATGAAGCTTGGGCATCGGAGCGACGCGGGCGCTGACCCTCGCCAGGCCCACCGCCGTCTTTCTTCTTGCGGGGGTGCATCCGAACTCTGCGTCGGCGGCGCCTCTGACCGACGATCAGCGGCTGCATCCCGGCCTTGGCGATAAGTCGGCCAGCGACTACACGCTCGGCCCATTCCGGTTAAGCATCATCGGTTAAGCGCGATGCGTAGAACGGCTGTTCTTACCTGTATAGCGATTTCTGGATGCCGATGATATCGACTAGAACCTGGCGGGGAGCAACGCTAATCTTACAAGGATGCGAGACCCCCTTTGGGAAGTCTGCGACGGAGGGCCACGGGGCGGCCAGAGAGCGTCGGACGGCAACGAGTGGAAGCACTCGCCTCGTCGACCATTGCTTGATGAGGAGATAGAACAACTCACCCGGACAAATACAAGCACCTGAAGGCGACGGGACTCAGGGAGGTCGTGTTCCTCCCTTTGGGGCCAACCGCGAGTATCTAAAATCTAGAAACTGATGATCTATTGAAACCAGGGGCACGACTCACGACTAGCCACAGCAGGAAGAGCGAGAGTGCCGGCGAGAGGGCGGCGAGGAAGCATTAGAACCCTGACATCCCTCGTCGATCACGCGAGAAGCGAACGCAGAGCAAGGTTGGGGACTCAAGCGAGAGCTCGACCATGTAAAGGAGGTAGTTAAGCGCGCGAACATGGATACCTTGGTGCGACAAAGCGGAATCTGCTTTCACCGCGGTCTTGTGCTCAGGCGAGTGAGGATGCCTCAGTGAGCGTTCGATGGCGTCGAGATCCGATGAACCATCTCAATACTATAGAATCGAGATGGAGTTGCATGGGTATCGGACCAGCAAGGTCGCGGTCGCCACCACGAGCGTATGGCACGGTTGACAGAATCCTATGGCGATTTCCTCGTTGAGTTATCAATCGTTCGTCTCCCCCGCCGTATTCGGACGCCCGGGAAGCGAAGTACCATCCATTAACCATCAAGCAGGAAACGCAAGGGAAAATTTGAAGTCACCGTTCTGGCGGTTTAATCTGCAGAGTCCTTGAAGATAGATGTGCCCGGCGAAAGAAGTTCATTTATCACGACCCCCTTCATTGCGGGGTTGGGGTGAATCCGAACGATGTTCTACATCTCGAAAGAACCCTCAGTAACATGGCGAGGTTCGCGGTAAAATACATACGCGGAGAGGAGGCCCTCACAGCCGAAGAAGGAGCTCTTTATTGCCAGTGAAGCGATAAGAAGCGGCGGGCGGGCCGAGAAGCGAGCGACGGAGGAAATCTCGGCGACGGGAGCGATCCCGCAAGAGCGAGGAATCTTAGGGATCGCTGGGCGGGAAGTGCGGCGAAAAGAGCGGCGGCGCTATTCGCCTCGGCGCTTCCTCCTTGCGACCTCGGTGCTCGCAAGTCTACGTGAAGTCGGGACGGTTCTAAGATAGCCCGGTGGATAAGTGAATCCGTACCGGAGATAACGCAATCTTTGCCCGAGGTTCCACGGACTACGCTATGGACATCGCACGGATAATTGTATGCGGAGTTGAGAAGAGATGAGTATCGTCTGTGTAGGATATCTAAGGCGTTTTATATCTCTAGGAATCAAGCTCAAGGCCAAACTTTGAAGGAACCGAGAATCGGGCCAGGCTCGGCCACCACCACCTCGTCGGGCGACGACCCGGCCATCGAGCCACGGGGAAATCGCGTGATCTCGGGAGGATTCTTTGGAGGAGAATCTAGTTGGTTGGCTTGGAGGCCCGCTATGACATAAGATCGGCCGAACATGTGGGAGTGATCGGTATCTAAAATCTTGTGAGTCGATACTACTATCACATTCTCAGGCACTCGAGACTTGGAAGGGTGTCGGCTTACCTATGACGATACTTGGTATCTGGCGCAATTGTGGCAAATCTGGCGGATCTATGGGGATCTTCAGTGGGCGCAGGGCTCGTGACATCATTTGCGTCTTGCCGACAAAATGGGAGATTGGAAGAAAAATAGAACACATCCAACGCTCATCTCAGTGGGTTTAGGAGAAAGGTGTTACCATTGGGATCGATCCAGCCCCGGTGCTAACAACAGGGGAGCCAGCACGAAGCAACGGCAATGACGAGGTTTCTCATAGTGGGCGCCCGATCGGCTATAACATGTATTCTTCAAGGCGGGGCCCTCTCTCAACGTGATAAAAGCGCCCACCCTCGATATACCCCGTGTCAAATTCCGACGATAGCGGTGTTGGGGCGGTTCGAGAGATCGTGGTAGCACGAAGATGCTACGCCTACGCGAAGCAAGCGATCGACGATGTGAGCATGGTGAGCTTGATATGCGTGAAGTGTTCACTTTCGGCCCAGGAGCCCTCGGAAAATTTGGAACGACTAACATTGGATGGCGACTGAGCATCTTGCACATATATTGGCTCGAATTAGCGAAGGCCTCAAAGGCCTCCTCGCTGATTCTTAAGGCGAAACGGGAATATCTTCGCATAGGCGGTGACATGGTGGCATGACTCCATGATCATCACTCATCATTAAGCACGACCACGTCGAGCGGTTAAACAAAAACGCCGAAGTTTGCTTCGAGGAGAGGCGAAAGGCCATCAACCCAGAAGGGTGCGACAAGCTCCTCAGCGAGGCGATCGAGAGGGAGTAGAATACGGGAGTGATTGGCCCGATCGTGCGTGCTAAATCAGCGAGAAGCAAATGGCAAATGGCGGCTACATGTTGATTTCCTGGAGTATAAAACAAAACATGCCCGAAAGGGCCGACTTCCTCCTACCCGAGGATCGACCTTGCTTCGTAGATCACCCGCAATGGGGCCATGACTCCTTAGCTTCATGGATGCCTTCTCCGATTATAACCGGATAAGCATGGACCCCGGTGAGCCGGGAGAAGGCGTCATTTATCCTTGCCTGGGGACCCTCTTTGTTGCTCCAGGTGTGTTTGGGCTCGAGAATGCGAGGAGCGACCTACGAAAGGTTGAAATAAATGGGATGTTTGAGAAGCAGATGGAATGCGATGGAGTATGCGCGAACCATGCCCGGTAAGAGTCATTGTGGTATCCACATCCTCACCTCTCAGAGGCGTTCGGTGGATCTGAGGGATTATAACGCCAGAATCAGGCGAAATCGCCCCGTGTCGTGGGAAAATTTACGGGCTTCTGAGTCCGGCCTGAGAATTGACAAATCGGGATAAAATAGAAAAGCGTTGCTTGACATGCCGTCACCATCGGGGATAAAGTACAGCGATTAACGGGAGGATCGCAGCTCTAAGTCGGTCGTGTCCGGGGCCAAGTGACGAATGCTGACCTTTCTTCGAGTTTTGAAGAAAGCCTTTAAATGGGATGAGAAATGTGAAGAAAGCGTTTGTAACCTTGAAAACATACTTGAAGCTCGCCACCCGTTCTAAGTAAGCGGGAGCTCCTCAGCATTGTGTTGGCGTGTCGGATTTTCAGCTAAGCGATTGTAAATCGAGACGAGCGGTCTGACCGCAGACCTACTTCTTGATCGAGCCACGAGGGGGGCGAGGAGAAGAGGTATCAGAAAATGGAAGAGTGTCTTATTTCACAGTGGCCACATTTCGAGAACTTAGGTCATATTCCGGGGCTCACACCATAGAAGTCGACCAGAATACCCATGAAGCGGTGTTACACATAAACGAGAGGTCTACGGGAGGTTGATGAAATGGGCCGTAGAGTGGCGAATTAGGCATTAGTATTTAAAAACTTGACCATCAAAGGAATGAGATCCTAGCAGATTTCATCATAGAATTCTCCCAGGTAAAAACACGGCTCCACTTTGATCAAGGGACGACCTCTGGCGAGCTCTGTGGATGGAGCATCGAATGCCTGAGGAATGGCCGGGGAATCGACCTCACCCGGAGGGTATAGCCGGTAGTATGCACTCGGGTTTGGGTTCCACTTTTTCAATAGCCTTGGTAGAATACAGCGTAATAGCGAGCCTCAATCTCGCTCATTCCATTAGAGAATTCGATGGTTAAGGAGTCCATAGCGACTCAATGGTGGTGGCTGAATTGAAGACATGCGGAGCGAAGGTGAGAAGATGATTATATCTTCGCAAAGTCAGTGATTTATTAAAGAGTTTGTATCGGTTCGGATCAAGTCACGTCCCAGACGGAGGGATTCACGTCATAGGCGCTTTGGCAATGACTCTGACCTTCTGGGGAAGACATTGGGGGTCAGCGCGTCGAATACCTCGCGAGCCCTCCCCGTGACCGCTACGGCATAGTAGTCGCCCCAGTAGGGTCAGGTACGAGCTGGATGCTTGGGATATGATAATGGCCAGACCTTACCGAGACGACCCGAGGCGGCTAAGATAGGCCGAATCATCGAGGTTGCAATCGCGAGGGAAAGCCTGAAGCGAGGATTCTTCACCTTTCACTAAAATGCATAGCGGGGAAGACAGATACGTGCTAAGAGAAGTGCCGCGAGAGGCATAACATACGGGAACCATATGGATTTCGAACATTGGTGGAAAGTTTGAGGCGGGGATGCTATTGACCTGTGCGCCAGTCTGACCAGCTGGTCGAGTTACGGGAATGCCGGGGGCACGCGGCTAAATATCACGCCTCGGCGAGCCTCACGAGCATCGATCGCCATTTGGCCTTCCGGCTGATGGAGGTTGGACATATTGGGGCCGCTTGCCCGTTAAGCGAGCGATATAAATTGCATAATCGTGGCGGTGGGTGTTTCACCAAGTGAGGTGGCTGAGCCTTAGCACATCCACGAAGGCGAGAGTGCCTTGACTTAGTATGGCGGAGATCATGTATGCGGTGGTGTCTAGGAGCCTTGGTCTCGGATAGCGAGCAGGTTGATAGAGTCGGGGACTTTGTCTTGGCTCGGAATTAAAATTGCCTTAGTCGCCCGGCTCGCACAATCAAACTGGACAATGAAAGTCACCGCCAGGAACCCTCAGGCTAGCCAGCAATTTGGAAGGAAATTTGAAGGGGTTAGATTCGAATACCTCCACTACAGTACTATGGAGCTGTGGGACGACACGAAGTCGACAACCGGGAGACTCCATTTGCCCCAGCTTTTGTACGCGACGGTAGCCTGTTGAAGTTAGAGTAAAGTCTCCCAGAGTCGAGCTAGCCTCGGAGGAACAAAGCGATGGGGGCCTGTGAGCAGTCACGGGGACGAGCGTGGCGAGTTGTGATCACGGAGGAATACGAAGGAAGGCCAGTAGGCACTACATGGCCGGGCCCGAGGTTACGATGCTTGAGAGGTTGGTCTTGAAAAACTCTTGCCGCGAGGAAAAATCCAGCACATGGAAGGCCCCAGGCCCTAGTGGGAGGGCCTTATATTATATCTCGGATCGTCCAGGCTGGGACGATTATGAGTGAAACGGAGGAAGGAAAAATCTTACGACATACGTGGAATGCGGGGCATCTTAAGCGCTTTTATCGAGGTGGTAGGCATTAGTTCGCGATAAGGCCTTATGATTCTAGGAGACAAGTGGGGCAAACCTTTGGTTAATTGTCGGATGTCGAACGGTTCGGGCATGTAAAAAAATATATATATATATATCTGATGGAAAATTCATAGAAATAAAAGTACATCTTTATTTAGTCATGGTTGTGGATCACAAATCGATGGTGTCTCGATTACACATCATAAAAGCATCTGACAATTCCTCGGGGCACCTTGTCCTGGCAGGTTCCTCGATGCACTCGATCTGTATTACCTCGAAAGAAAAAAAGGGAAGGAGAGCCAAAGGAAAGACGAGAATGAAAAGGGTAAGAAGGAGGAGAAGAGGAGAAAAAGGGGGCGGAGAGGAGAGAAAGAAGAAGAAGCTGGTGTGAAACGTGGAGATAGAAAGAAGAAAAGAAAAGAAAAGGGAGGAAGTATAGCGGAGAATGGAAGGAAGAAAAAGAACGAGGAGTGAGGTGCGAGGATGCACCATCCCCACCTCCCTGGGACCTGCATTCCTAGCCGAGGGCTGAGATAAATAACTCCCATAGAAAGGAAACTGGGAAAACACGGCTCACGTGGAGGTGAAGGCGGGTCCAGGCGTCGGAGGAACCCCGACCGAAGCGTGAAAATCAAGCATCCGTCTTCTACAAGCTTCATCGCCCGGTATGGGGCAATCTTAGCGTGAGCACGAGAGGCAGAACCTGTTATAGAAAGCACGGCGAGACAATGGTCGGAAATTCGCTGTCGGCGGTAAAAGCGATTCGCACCTTTCGATAGCGAAGGACACCACGACGGCTCTTCTCGTAGTGCGCCTCTTCATCTGACATCTCTCCCCACAGATGGATTCTCTGCAGCGGTCCTTCACACAGTGTAAACCTGGTATGTAAGCGATTCTTTGCTCACGACGAGCTCTCCGCACGGCCTGACGAGGCGAGCTCCTGCGTGTCGGGGCCTTCTGAAACGCACCAACGAGCCGGGCTCCTCCTACCAGGCTCAGTGGCGAGCTCTGCTTTCAACACGGCGGAGCCGAGCTCTACTATCTGCTCGAGCAGGAACCTTCTCTGTGTCTAGCCAGACAGGCTCCTCACAAAAATCTCATTGAGCTCACCGCCCGGCCTGTGAGCGACAGGCTCTACTTATGCGCGAAAGGGACCCGGGGCGCCTGCATGCCTCAAGCAGACGGGCTCCTGCCCACAAATCTCATTGGCAGGCTCTCCTTCCAGCACGGGCGGGCAGGCTCCTACTATGCACATCGGGACGAGCCTTCTACGTACCTCGAAACGAGACCCCGGGCTCCTCCACTACTGAGATCTCATTGACAGAGCTCTCCACCCAGCACATGAGGGCCCGACTCGCATCTCAGAGGCGAGCCACTTCTCTCATACTAAGCGGGCGGGCTCCTCCCTACAAATCTCGGCCAGCGAGCTTTCCTTGGCCACGGGCGGACGGCTCTACTTGTGTCGGGGCGAGCCACTTCGGTCTCTCTGGCTGACGGGAAACCTCCCTGAATCATTAGCGAGCTCTCGCCCCAACCGAAGCCGAGCAGAAACCTATCCCATCTGCTCGGGGCGAGCCCTTCGTACCTCAAGCGGGCGGGCTTCTCTCTACCAAAAAATCTCTCATTGGCAGAGCTCTCAGCCCAGCCCTGACGAGACGAGCTCTACTATCTACTCCAGGCGAGCCGCCTGCCGTCTGGCTTGACGAACCTCTTTACAAATCTCATTGGCCAGGCTCTCCGCGACACGGGCGGACGAGCTCTGCAACATCTGTCGGGGCGAGCCCTTCTACGTACTCTGTGGTGAGCACCTCTGCAAATCTCTCATTGATAGCTCTCCCGCGGCCACGGGGCGAATGACTCTGTGATCGGGGCGACGCCACCCGGTCACCTGACATCGGGCCTCCTGCAAATCTCATTGACGAGCTCTCCCTTGACCTACGAGCTGACGAGCTCCTGCATCATCGGGTGAGCCCTTCTGCGCCTGGCAGACGGGCTCCTCCCTCTGTAAATCCTCATTGTGAGCTCTCAGCCCGGCGGCACGAGGCCGGGACGAGGCTCCTCATCCCTATCCCGGGGCAGGCCGCTTCTGCGCATCTGTGAGACGGGCTCACTCCTCTTCCGCAATCTCGACAGCGGCCTGCCAGCCCCGAGCTGACAACCCTGCTATACATGGGGCGAGCCCTTCTACGTACCTCAAGCGGGCGAACCTCTACAGTGTTGTAGCGAGCTCTGCCATGGCTTGAGCGACGACTCCTATATCTGTCAGGGCCAGGCCCTTCTGCGTACCTCAAGCAGACGGGCTCCTCACTTACAAATCATTATTGGCTTGAAACTCTCCGCTTCCAACACGTGGCAGACGAGCTCTACTTATCTGTCCGGGGCAAGCCACTCCTGCACATGCAGGCTCCTCCCTTGCATCTCGTGGCAATCTATCCAGCCCAGCAGACCCGGACGAGCTCTCTTATCTGTCGGGGCAAGCCACTTGCTGTATCTGGCTTGAAGAGGCAGGCTCCTCCCTACGGAAATCGTGGCGAGCTCTCCCATGGCCACCGCAAGGCGGGCAGCTCCTGTATCGTCGAGGATGGAAGCCCCTTCTGCAGCCAGCTGGGCGAGCGAGGCTCCTCCTGGGCGTGGCGAGCTCTCCGCCCCGGCACGAGGCGGGCGGCTCTGCTATGCATCCGGGACGAGGCGCTCTCTCCATGCCCTGGCCAGACGGGCTCCTCACTACCAAGTCATTGGCGAGCTCTCCCGCTAGCACGGGGCGACGAGCTTCTCTCTTATCTAACGGGGCCAGGCCCTTCTACGTGCCCGACAGATGGAAGACCTCTACAAAATCTCATTGTGAGTTCTTCGGCCACGAGACGAGACAAGCTCCTGCTGCACATAAGGGCAGGCCCCTTCAGAGACCCCAGAAACCCAGGGCGGGCTTCCTCCTTGCATTCTGTTGACTACCCGAAGACCTCTCGCTTCGACATGTATAGTGAAACTCTGTCGACTAATCTGGCCTGGCGAGCCCCAGCCTTAGACGAACTCAGGTAAGGCGCGTGAATGAAAGGGCCAGGTCGACACCCCGCGGAGTGTTGGGGGCAGCGGTGCGAGGCTGAGCCAACAAAGTCCCATACCTTGCCAATGGCATGTAGGAAACCCTTGCATTTGGGACGAGCGATCTGAAAGTTTAAGGCGATGCGGTGATTTCTATGAATCCTCGGCTTCGGATCGTATGGTCGGAAAGAATAGCAAATAACATAAATTTCCGGGCGTATCACGTCGTAAGGTGTCTGAGGGTGGTAGGCCACAGGGTGACAAAAAAAAAAAAAAAAAAAAAAAAAAAGAAGAAAAGCATAATAAGGTGAGCGGAGGCAGGCCTCGAATGTAGAGTATGGAATGAAGAAGAAAGGAAGGGCGCCGGCGTGATCTGCTAAGGCTGCAGGGATTCATTTGTCAAGAAAGATTCCTGCGCTTGCCTCTCCATGTTGGGAGGTCGAAGTCGAAATCCGAATTCGAGTGCAGGCTTCTGGCAGCAAGCCATCGAAGCCCGCTGGGCACCGGCTGGTCATGATTACTGTGGCCTGCGTCACTCTGAACAGCCATATCCTGCCAGCGCCTTGAGTTCGGTCGTGTCCGCGACACTCCTCGCTTAGGCGTACGATAAATCCACGGCTTGAGAGGACTCGTATCAGGCGAGTCTCCGGCATGATACCTTGCCCTCGAAATCTCACGGCGAGCCATTTAATTGTTTCTCCATTTAGTCCGACCGCGGTGGCCAGCGATCGCGGCTTCCATTGCAAATCCGGATTGTGCGGGGAATGATGAGTTCCTCCACCCAACGATTGAAGCTCACTTTCTGGCGGATTAAGGCCCCTCGCGACCTCAGCCAAATCATCTTCACGAGACACAGTTCATCTCGGCGAACCTCTCGAAGCTCTCCTCGGTGAGTATTGATACTTTCGGACCTGCATGGCGCTACCTACTTTCAGCGCAGATCACGGCTGACGATATGCTTAGTCGGCGTGAAGTCTTTCTATCTCTTGGACAAATCTCACGCTGATCCCTGCGGCTCGTCATCAAGTCGAGGTAGTCACTTTAAGCATATAAATTCGGGCGTCCTTACGTGTTCCTCATTGGTTTGGCTTTTTCGTGAAGCCGCGAATGAGTGGCGGCCTGCGAGACAAACCGAAATTAGGAACTTCGGCCGCAGTATTGCGGCGAGAGAGTTATGGTATCTTAAGCTCACAAGCAAATCCACGAAAAACGAGCGAAGCCTCATCCGGCCGGCAACTCCTTTGATCTCGATATGTCGAATGGTGAGATGGATGAAGCGGCACCGTAGTTCGACGTGGATAGCAAAGAATCTTTGACTTTATCAGCCTTAGTTTTTTGTTTTCTTTCTCCTCGACTCGGCCACCTTCCCGAGGTGGCAGCGAGTGCGAAGGAGCGTTCCCTATAGTTAGAAGTAGCGCCAGGTTTGATCGTGCCCTCGGCGAGGGATTCCCAGCTCTGTGATGTAGATGGGTAGGAGAAGCCGAGCAAAGAGCCGGGGAATCGGCCAGCGAGACGAGATTGCTGAACCTTGGGATGAGGACTTGAAGGTGCTTAATCTGAACATTGGGGCCGTGATCTCTTGTGAGTCTGTTTTCACCTCTCACTCAGGTTTCGAGATATCCGCTGGAATGAGATTGAATCTCTGGTAGGCGACTGGCCAGACTGAAAAGAGAAAACTCAGTAGAAGAGGCGAAGGCCCTAAACGGAAGATTTTCATGACTCGCAGACCTGATGAACTGGGGACATCCGACCTAATAGCTCAGAAACGAGAGCTGAAGATTCAGTCAAAGCAAGAGCGACAAATGGTCTTCGCCATGTTTCAAGTTTCCAGGACCATAAAATATAGCAAACTTTTAAGGTCGTGAGTATTCAACCGACTTTAGATGAATTAAACCAAAGGTAAGGATGATACTCAATGGTTGCTATCGTGGGCGCTCCACGCTCTAGGTACGCCTAGTGCCTCGCTCAAAGAGTTATACTCCGGGGCTGGCTAATGACAAAGAAATGTCACAACTTTCCATGTCCTATGAGTAGTTAAGGAAGGTCCAATCACCGAAGGCCCAGGACGCTATGGAAATAATAACCTCTACGGTAGCCGGGCTTGACAAAAGATGCAGAGCAAAGCCACATTAGGGACGCCAAGTCCCCCGGTCTCCTAAAAAGACCACAAGAAACTCACAAATGCCTCCCAACCATTAGGGAAGCCATGGAAGGGCAGAGAAGGAAACGTTAAGAACTCCTGCTTGGCAGCAGGTGTCGGAAAACTGAGCTTATCAATACACTGAAAAAAACATACCATTCTAAAAATTCGAGGTAACTGAACGAGTCAAAAATCGGGAGACCATACACCGAACACCGTGAAAGAGGCCAGATCGCTCAACAAAATCGACTCGCATGAAGGGCCAACCTTACTCTGGCCCCACTTTCATGGCATGACGAACTGCAACTTTGAGGAACCCGAATTTTGTGGATATTCGACGTTTCTATTTTCCTTTGCCTTACCCAGCAGGAGGCTACCGCAGAGCATCTCGAGGGATTAACGACGACAAACGACCGGGGCTTCCTGGGCCTAGACTTAATCGCATCAACAGGAGGACTAGCATGGATACGCAAAGATGAAGAGCGATTCGAGTCCATCGCAAAAGCAGACAGTATAAACAAGAAACACCCGGCTAAGCCCTAGGACCCAACGGAGATCAGGAAGGCAGCGAAGCACAGAAACGCCAAATAAATAGAAGGTTAAGAGACTGAGAACTAAACTCAAGAGACGCCAAACATAAGAGACAAAGGAACCCAAAGGCTATTATTAATATCCGACTTAACATGCCACCAGTATTAATCCCAATGGACATGAAACGGGTAACGACGCAGAACAATTATGCTCTGCTCACGCAAATTCCAGATATCAAGGGTCAAAGACAACTCCACGGGGAAACGACTCATATCCTACCGCTGTACCATGATCAATGGGGGCCGTGCCCCACCTGTCCTTCCATACAGCCTCAAATGTAGGTCCTGGCCACAGCCCGAACATGATTTGAAAAATAGTAGCCCCACAGCCTCACCAACCTGCATCCTTCCACAACGTAAGATAGAATATCTCTAAAAACAACCTATTCGTTCAATCAAGTCCTATTATAAAGGAAGAAAAAGTAATAGAAGGATCTGTGGAAGACTCCCAAATTCATATTAACAATATGAAGAAACATCTCAATGAAGATTCTAGTCATTTCGCCCAAACTGATTATCATCCACTATAAATACAAGCGCCACCCCACTTCTGTAGCCAGACGCTGATTCAGATGCCAATACTAAGCATTCTAAGCATTCACTCTTTTCTCTCAAGATTTTAACTGACTTAGGTAACGGATCGCCACGCATGTGCTGGTCACCCTCGTCTCTTCGCAGGAGTGCCACATCCAGAGCCTACCGATCGACAAGAAGGTTCTCAGCCCCGACAACTAACAGCCCTGATCCCAAATTCCTCACAAAGAATCCAGTCCAACCACACCCCCACACGCCTCCACTCCCATTCCCATTGAAAAGCATCATCATGAGTAATTGTGTCATTGTGTTAACACATTAAAATCATGTCTTAACCTATCTATTTCCACATACCAAGCCATATCTATATCAAACAATTCCAGCAACACATGGACGATGGTCACCCTCGATAGAAACTCGGACTGCTTTTAATAAATCCCAAAATCAGAGGCATGTGGGCTGCGGCAAACACCTCCTACATCGATTCCTCTCGTGGAACCGACCATACCCATTTCCAGCCTCCTACTTCACCAAAACACAATTCTATTATATAAATTATGATACAAATAGCCAAATCAGTCCCTAAACTGATCCGGACTGACCAAAAATATCCCAAAAATTTCCACACTTCGGTTCCAAGATTTGGAACAGATCAAACGGCCACTCATGGCCTCAATCCAACACAAACATCAATAAAACACTTAAACCAAGAATAAAACAAGTAGGATGAAACCCCTACCTCACGGAGTTTGTCGAAACTCCTCATATCCGGTGTCCACGCGTTGTCCTCTTCGGAGCAACTTACTTTGTCCCGACGACCCGACAGCCTGACGCTTACAATTCTGTGAGAAGGAAGACTCTCTCTCACTAAAATCAAATTTGAAGTTACTTTGATTTTCTCTCCCCACGTTTTTCTTCTTATTTATTTTCCCACTTCATTTCCTTCTTCATTTCTCTTTCTTTTTCTTTCTATTTCTTTCTCCCCATTTCCTTTCTCTTTGAATTTTCTTTCCCTGAAAGATTTGACTGTATGGGGCCAAAAGATGCTTCTCCTCCTTCCTCAAGCCAAACATGGCTTTCCATTTTCCATTCCTTTTTATTTGCAATTCCTCTTTATGACATCACCATATGCTTTTTAATATGAGCCATGGAATCACGCCACACGGCTAATCGCTGAGTCACTCCTTCAATGCCAAGTGTCATTCTCTTGAGGTGCCATGTGGCATCCCCTAACCTTGCCATGTGTCATCCGACATCCCACGCCGAAAACGTGCAGTAACCCGACCACCTTCGATCCAACGAAATTCGACGTGGTCATAAATTCGCGAGACGATTTCAATCTGAGAAGTCCCGCTTCGTCCGAGATCTAGAAAATTTTCGGATTTTTACCGAAATTACGATTTTTCCATTTTTGATAAAATTGGAATTTTCTCGGGTCTTACATATTATCTTTAAAATTTTAAAATATTGGAGCAAGAAATTCAAGGCTTTTATAATTAAATAGGAATGAAGATATCTATCTTTTATAATTTTATTAGATATTATTATAGTAGGCATTTTTATGTCGTGTATTATCATTATGTTTGATCAAATTTTTTATCATTTAGTTCATTTTGTTAATAACTAATTTTGTGTTAATTTATATGAATAGAATTTGACTGAAGTTATGGTGTTGATTAACTTTATTATATTTATAGTTTGTTTTCATACCATGAGGTGTTTTGAATGGGTCATGCACACCCAAAAAGCGCTTTTAAGTTATACCACATCCAGACTAATCCCCATATAATGTCTTGAGCAGGTCATGCACACACAAAAGACACTTTAAGATATACCATATCTAAACTTAATCCTTATGAGTAAAGTCGAAATGACCACAAGAACCTATTTCCTTTATCGATTTTCCATTCCCGTTTACAACCCAAGACTGATGGAACTCCTCGATAATATCAAGCGGCAAAATTGTTAGGTAATAATTCTATATAAACCAATAGAACAGAACAAATAAAACGATAATGGAACCTAGTTTGCAGAACCTATATCAAGAACCTAGTTTGCAGAACCTATATCAGTATGACTATGAGAAACTGTTTGCATAACAAACAGAATAAAAATTAAAGCAAGGGAGTTTGAACTTGTTTGAAATCGTGAATGATCAAGTCTTGTGTTGAACACAATTTCCTTAAGACAAAATTATTGCCTCAGCGATGCCTGTGTTATGACAATCTGGCTCCTGTGATAAAAAATGATCTCCCCAACACAAAGAAAAGCACTTTCGTCATTGCCGAACCGTAAATCGTGTTAACTTGATCTCAAACGAAGACATAATGAAACGAAAGAATAAATGAATGCAAATGAGGATTGTGTGGCCTATATATAGACTCCTCGGCTTCTGACTGCTCAGCACGCCATGGAAGCTTTGGGATGGTCGGTCTATTCAAAGGCGGTTCAACATGGAAGCGGCAATAAGGAGGGTGAACCAAGCATGAGCTGTGGATCCTTCCTCTTCCACAAAATCGGTGCCTCGTGGGCCCAAACCCAACTACAAGGTAGGTATATATACCCTTTAAAAGTCTTGTTCCCATCCGATGTGGGACACAAGCTTTTTCATACAAGCTTAAACCTTGCTACCATTTTCAGTGAAGATTTGGAGGTAATTTGAATTCCAATTTCTTAATGGTTTTGAGCAACTTAATAGATAATCTTCATCTCCTCATGGAAGAGAACACATAATTTAATTAATTACTATTAGGCATTTTTCTAATCCCAACCCATGGAAACACTCTACTCGCACAATTCAATAGAATGGGATCAAACTTATGATACCTAGATGGCTGGATAAGTAGGATCAACAATTCGATAGTTACAGAATCATTTTCTTATTCCTGAGTTTTTCTTGATCTTTTGAGTGTGTTTATCATCAAATTAATCTTTACATCTCCAATACCTAAAACATTCTTATCCGTTATTAGCTAAATAATTATCTAGATTACCCAATTATTCCAAATAAGAACATAATTTTTTTTAACTGACTACATCTTGGATTGTTTATGAAATATTGCCTCAATAAGTCTTGATTTTGTAATCTTCCTAGCGGTTTAAAAATGTCATCCAACACGTGGTCAGTGGTTGTTGAAGGGCTAGTACTGAATTTCAACCATATCAAAATACAATACAAACTGAAAATAATTAAAATACAATAACTATATTTTAAACTAACAATCATAATGTGTTAAACAACAATGGTTGCTCATCCGATGAAAATGTCACGCACCAAATATGATATTCCGTAAGACGGTACTACCAAAGGCCCCGCTATTTCCATGACAAGCCAGGTTCTCTTCAAAATTTTGCTCAACCTTCAAATATGGAAGAGACGCTCGAATATGCTCTAATTTTGTAGCAACCTCTTTCATTGTAGGCCTTTTTCTTCCATTCAAGTTTAAGCATCGATATGCAAGGTAAGCAACTGCCATGATCTCTTCTTTCCCTCCTTCCTTTACAACTCGAGCATCAAGAATATCAATAGACGACTGCAACGACAAAATGAAATGTGCTGCCGTTTCTTTCTCTTCTTATGGTCTTGTTGACAAATTGGCTTTGTCCTCGTTAAAAGCTCACAAGAACAACTCCAAAACTATATACACGCTTTTATCAGTAAACGACTCTGATCTAAAATATTCCGTGATCTGTGCCAAGTCCTCAGACTAGAGTAGTCATGAGCTTGTTTCTATAGCAATGGACCTTGATGTTCCAAATCGACACTTTGCCCTATATTTATCATCTAAAAGTATATTTGTAGATTTGAATGTTCTTCATGATAAACCATACATGATGAGTGTATATAGCAGTGTCTCGCTACCTTCAGAAGGGCCTAGACGCATTTTCCTGCGAACATGGAAAGTCCATATCTTATGTGAATAAGTTGGAACAAGTTTCCATTGGAAAAGTTTAACTACAAACCACAGCGTGAACTCTCGCCTCCAAGCAACACCCTTAAGATCCCAACAATATTCCTATTATTGATTTGGGAGAACCCACAATCTCATTAATGTATGCCTATCTTAATTCTTTCATCAACTATGATTGATTTTTTAATCGCAAAAATTCTCCTACCGCTAGTATACCTTATAAACTGTTCCTTTGATCTTCCTTTAACTAAGAATTTGATTCAAATTGAAGTTGTCAGTAGCCTTCTCTAACTCCTTAGAAGTGAAAATTTTTGTTTTCTCAAGAGCGGCTTCCTTAGAAGAGATTTGTTGTTCCAATAATAGACTGTTCATTTGTTTAAAGAATTTCTTGAGTCTAGTCTCTCTTTTCTCTCACTACTTATATAATCCATCACTTCCAAGGACTAGCAACAAAGAGCCACCACCTATGTCGGGGCCCTGCATTTAAAATAAAGTCACTCATTATCTTGAATTGATAAAGAAAGTTGACATACTAATAAAAATAAAGACCTAAGTTTTCTTTAAAACATAAGAAACAAGATTTAAAATCATGATATATAATCCATAGATAGAACTTTTTGAATTGTATTGGGCTTAACTATACTGTAAACTTTTCTTCACTATCATAAATCATTCATGTACATATAGTAATATAATGAATGCTGAATATATATTTTAACTTTCATGCATGAAACTCTCTATTTTTGTATTATAGAAGTGGATTCACTACTTTTAAAAACTAGCAGCGTAACTACATTTTAGAACATCTAAGCTAAGCTTCAAATGGTCAAGGCTAAGCCTCGATCAATCAAGGCTAAACCTTAACCGATTAAGTATCCATGATGATTTCTTATACTTCCATCATATATAAAAAATAAAAAGCATGTGGTGCAAACGCAACAGGAAATTAAAGTGTTTTCAAACTAAGACTATGCTAAGAAATCCAAACTTTAGGTTAGACAAAGCGAAGTTCCTCGGGTTTCCTTGACATTTCCCTAGAATCTAAGTAGATAATATTGAGGCAAATATGTTATCAAATAAATGAAAAATTGCATGATACATTTGATCGATTAATAATATAAACAGTAACTTGACTAGAATTGAAATAGAGTTGAATTCAAAGAAATCCTGACTAGAGCTTAAAATAAAATGTTGGAATTGATGGTAGCCGACAGGAAAACGAAATGTTGAAGTAATTGTACTTACTATTAATGGATTGACGGAGTGGCTCTTGATTGATCGATCTCCTTTGACGGATTGATTTGTCCTTTTTTATAGACATTCTTGGATAACTATCTCAAGCCCGTAGATTTTCACTACTTCTTCGTGAACTACCCATGTCTCCATTAGGGAGACTTGTTCCTCAAGTTTTCTCCACCACCTCAAGTAACTGTCCACATTCTCTTGCCACTTCTAATATTGAGAAAGAGTTTCACTATTCTCTCGCTCATCAAATACCCCTAGGCTTTTTACATGGGGTAATCTCAATGGCCTGGGTTCGGGTTTTACTCATGGGCTTTGGGGCTTATGGGTTTTTACTATGGACTTTGGGCTCATGCCTAAATGAGGTCAATTTAATTTTGGCAATAAAATCTGTGAATTCAACCGAGATTTCAATTATGCAATGGTAAACTCAATGGTTTTTAGAGTTGATTGATTGGGTTAATTTGTTAATCCATCGTCAATTAAAACTTTGTCTAATGTATAATTGACATTTATTTAACAACTTCAAACCAAGAGTATTGCTAGAAAAGAGTTATAAGTCATTCTTTTTCAAACTTGTATTTCATCTTAGTATTAACACCAACACAGGTTTCTGTGCATTTCATTGTACCAAATTGTAACTTATGTCTAGAATTATGTTGGCCACATTGAATACCATCAATTCAACCAAAAACCTAATTTCGTTATTTTATGTTTCCTCTCTCTCTAACCCTTTCTTTGAATTGTTAAGAATACATCAAATTAGAAAAGATACCTAATGATGTATTAAAAAGACATAAAAATGAAGAAAATTACCTAAAATCAGAGGTTGACATATCTTTCTTGATACGATGAAAACCATGATCGTCAAATGTAAAATTATAATCACATGTCCCGTGGCATATGACGCATTCTTTGACAACTAGAACACCAAAGGGTATAAACAATATTGAAATCAATTAGTAAGAATGTTGTATCAATATTGTAAGAATTGAATGCATCATTTACTTGGAAAACATTACTATAATTTATGGTTCATTGTTCTGGCCAACCATCAAATTTATGATTTATATACGATTAAAATTAAAAGTAATTATAAAAATTTTAGTATACTAATATATCTTGTGCTCAATAAATGTAAAATATTATTATTTTAGATTTTAATAAATGAAGATGGATATTTAAAATATGTACATATTAAGAATGAAAGAAAACTCATGTGGGTTTGTTTTGTGCTTTTTTTTTTTTGATTTTTGCTGAAAACAATACCTTTCAACATTCAATTTCTATTTCTTATTTGGTTAAACTTCAATGGGATTGTTTTCAAACTTTTCATGATTTATTATTAAATTTTTGAAAATTTTAGCTAAATATAAAATAAAATATTTTAAGGTTTTTCATTTTTTTTTATTTCTTTTTTGTGAATGTTTTTATATTTAAAAAAAAACTTGATATCTAATATATGAGAAATCTTATATTTTATGATAAATGAACTTCTAATTCATTTTATGCTAATTAAGAAAATAATATGTATTTTAAATTTTTATTTTCTCAAAATTTAGATAAAATTCAAAAGTGTAATTTTTTTAAAAAATAAAATAAACAACTAAATATCTAATGTTATTAAGCAATGTTCAAACAAAAGTCTTTAGTTTTGAACCCATTGAAGAAATATTTGTGAAAGCAAATGTAATCATCAAGAAAGAAGAGCGTGACCATGGCATCCATCTTAGGGCGTAAGGGTTGCCTTCGTGAATCTGCATTGCGTAAAATACAAGGAAAAAGAACATAAGATCCGTAAAGGAGCTTGAATGAGGTGTGGTTACAACGATAACTGCTGTTGTCGCCTTCTTTTATGATCCAAAACAATCCACACGAGCATAGTAATCGCACTTTCGGAACATCGTCCTAGAGTAAGCGCGAAAACCGATCTCCGTCCACCAAGAAGGCATAAGGCAGGAGCAGATCCGCCGGTAACGTTCTTCATCGTCCCACAGAGAACTAAATCCACAATCGTAGGACGTGAGATAGTAATCGTCTATGGACGGAATTGTAGTTTGGCACAAATGACGTCAGAGCAACCTTGAACAAGACTGTAATTTCGCCGCAATCAGTACAACTCCGCCCATATTTTCTCACCCTCCATGAGGTTTGCATGGCCGCAGCCCAACACCACGAATAAATTGTCGATCCTCGAGAACAGGAACGGGCTTCCGGCCAGATCGATACTTTTCTGCACTGAATTGTCTTCGCCCCCGCCGCCACTATAGAAGCATTCCGACCAGCACTGTCACACAGTTCTATAGAGACATTCAAAGAGCTCCGTGCTGAGCTTAGTATGATTTAGAAAGGCTTTTTCAAGGCCGAAGAAGTATTAATGGTGATGCAATTTATCAATACCACTGCTCATAACAGCTCCGCCCATCCCAACGGAAACTGAATGCGAATACTCAAGATCGATGTCGAATAGCGCTTGGCTTTACCATATATTCATCTGGTGGCGATGCTTCAACTGTTTGAGTTAGGCATAATAATATCAAGCAGATGGTGGGCAGAAGAACCGACTTCATAATCATTTCTTCTTTGATTCAATTTGGGTATTTTGGAATACAGAAGATGAGCAATGATATTATTATATAGGCCATTTTCAGTTGAATTGATATCAACAACCATTTCAAAGAGATTTTCGAAATATAAAAAATGAATGTCAATTTGATATCATAATCTTGAAAGGAAAATAAATTTAAGTATATCCATTTCTCCATTTATATATTAGAGGCGAAAAGGTACAATTCACAACTTGTTACTTTAATCTACTACTCAACATTGTACAAGTATGAAAAATCGAAAAGGAATGTAATATTAAATTACCCATGCAGAAATATCCAATACGACTTACTAACAAGTTGATGATCTTAAGGTTCAACTGGACACAATTCTAATATATATTATCTCAATTCAAACATTTTCTTCATTATCTCTATTAATTAAATTTAAGTTGATAATAATTAAGTTGAACATGTCAAAGCTATATTTCTAATCTTTTTCGTCACTATTTTTAAAAAATTATTTTGTATTAATAATGTCATAGTTGGATGATCTAAATTTTAATTGATTTAACTTGAAAAGTTTTACGATTCCAAAATACCAATTTTTAAAGATTTTAATGAAGGACATATGGTGCATTACTAATCTTATTAGAGTTTGGGCCTTTTCAATTTTAAAATGCCTACAAATATTATGATGTACTTTTTAGGGTTGAGGACTTCTTTGTTATTGAAAAGATTTTGAGGTACAGTAGACATTTGAGTGTTTTTGTATGTTTCTTAATAGTTAAATACTCAAATACTTTAATTATATATCAATTTATTTGAAATAGTGGAATTCTCTTCCGCCTGCATCTTTTTTCATATATATTCAAGGTTTCCATATTAATCAGCATTTCTTCGTTTCCTTTATTATTTTCTTATTATCTATTCTTGTTTTTTGTTTTTCTTTTACAAATCGATATCAGATCAAACATGTTTTACCTCGACAATAGCAATAATGAAGTACAATATCTCCATTGTTATTGAAATATTTAAATTTTTGTTATGACAGCCAGAAGTCATTCATGAAAGACTCAGAATTAAAGAGGATTCCTTGTTCCAGAGACTAGGGCTCTCAATTCAATCTCTTTTTCTTCCCTCTTTTTAATCGTGGTTGAACTCTTCTAGTCACTGGTGTAATCACTTATCGTCAATCATCATACTGTAATTACAATGGTACTGGAAGGTCACTTACCTTCTCAATGTCGACCACCACCTAGACGACCAACTTCAATGCAAGGAATTCATCGACTTGAGAAGGCTCGTCGTAGCCGAATTATTCTATTAGTCTATTGTAACGACTAGTTAGAGGGAAGGAGGTCGTTATAATGCTCAATCGAAAAGCTCTTTGTCAAATTCATTTTCATCTATCAAATTATATTCTTTTGAAGGAAAAAAAAAACTGTCATTGCATATTCTTAGAGTATTTTTCTTTTTGTTCCGGTGTCATGTTCTGGAAAGATGGTTTTGTTATCAATAGAAACTGCATGCTATAGTAATAGTGAGGTCTGCACAGAAACAAAATAGGTTCTCCCACTCTTACAATGATGCAAATCCGCCATTCCTCCATTTACCAAAATGGCGCTATATTATTGTGGCTAAAGTTAGTACTCATGATAACCCTACAAACATGATAACCAAATCACCTCCTATGACCGAGTTTGAACATTATTTGAATTTGGTTGGTATTCTTTGTTAATCTTTGACCTTACGGGATTTTGTATGCAAGATGTTGAAATTTTCTTTGTAGAAAGTTGGAGTTTGTTTATTCCTTACATTGCAATTCTAGTGAAGGTGTAGTTTGTTAGAGTTTGTGACCATTATGTTCGATGTATAAAGAGCCCATGGCTTATTATTAATCTTGTTAGGTTTTGGAAATTTTTAATTTGAAATGCCATAAATCTATGATGTATTTTTTAGAGTTTGAGTAGTTCTTGTGAGATTTTGAAGTGGTGCAACGTTTGAACTTTTGAAATTCTAAAACTTGAATTTCAAAGTGTGATGGTCTATAAAAGACGTGATCTTTGTTGGTGAATCTATAAATATACTAGGTCCTCTCTTGCTAATCACTGAAAACAATTCCATTTTAAGAATAATAACTGCAAATAGTGAGAGTTATGCTAAAGAAAAGGTTAAAGTTCTGATGTTTTTAATATCGCCGTTTGGTGACCACTTACTTATATGTAAAATCCTATTTCATTTCATGTTTCCATATTATAAACATAATTGCCGATATATAAGTCTTTCTACGGAGATCGTGAGTACGTTACACCTCTCGCTTTGATTTTCTGCAAGTTTTATATTCTTAAAAAAAAAAAAAAAAAATTTGCAAGATATGAAAATTAAAAGACATGATCTCAATTTTCCGCATTTTAGATCTCTTGATTTGACCTTTTCATTGTTAGTTAATAAATCACATTTGCATTTTTTTTAATGTATTATGTGATTATATGGGACATCAAATGTATGTTTTATTTCTGGATGAAGGTCTTTTAATGGTGGTTCAGTCATACGAAGAAGATGACTTAAAAAAAAAAAAAAACAAATAAAAACAGGCCTTCTTTTATAAAAGGTTGTTTGTAATAGGCTTTTATTTTATCTCAAACCCATTTATTTTATAAGTTTACTTTATTTTCAAATTTTCACAAGCCTTATTTTGGGCTTTAGTAATATAAAGTGGGTTTGCTGGAAATCCTTTGAAGTTTAAAAAAAAAAAAATGTTGTTAATACGGTTTGAACCTATGAAAGAAATGTCAATTAGTAGCTTTCCACTGGCCAACTTACTTATGTGAGTTAAAATGTTTATATATTTAATTTCTTATACGCTCGCATTCATTACATGCTTTTAGTTAATATTTATTAATAGCTCAAAAATGATGTTTATTAAGAATAATGCTAATAAAATTTACAAATTTTAAGGCTTTCTCATGCATGAATATATTATTTATGCTTTGATTCCTTGTATGAAATCAAATCGTGTGTAATAATTATGATTAATTATACAATTTTTTATATATATAATAAGTGTAAGTTTAATTATGCTATTCAAATAAAATTTGATATTATACATAAAAACTCTAAGTTTAATGCCTGTTTTGTAAGCACAACTAAAACCTTATAAAATTGTCCAAGTGATCAAAATAATTTTGCTAGTTAAGGAATAGCCACAAAGATCTTTAATTAATAAAATTATTTATTGCTAAGATCACATAAAGAATGAGATGATAAAATCTTGTAATTACCTATACTTAATATAATAAAATTCTATCCTAATAAGAAATTTTGTTATATTTATATAATTAATTAGGATGAGATATAAATTATTTTCATAATCATACCACAGGAATTATGAATTGATACATAATTTGTAGTTTTATCTTTTAAGGATAGAAATGTGTACTGAGTAGAGGTTTCGAACCTTGGAACATTGGGCTTGCATTTCAAGGTAATTAGTACATGTCTAGGAAAGTCTGGATTAAAAGTGGCTTATAAGAGCCTTCGTTAGCGGTTTTGGACCAGTATGAATTTCTCCACTTACCTCTGGGACTTTCCCGGTGTATATAAATGCATAAAATCATCTCTGTTTCATAGGTTGTTCACCATTAAAATTAAATAATTTACAATTTCTATCATAAAGTTAGAAATAATTCAATTAAGTAAAGATTTTGCCTACGTGTAACTTATTAAATTAGATATAGTTTAGCGCGTGTTTTATACATTGCAACACATGAATTAGTAATACATGCCTCACATCTAATGATAAGCTGGACCTTTTACTGCTTTCTCAACCTCGCTAGTTACACCGATATGCACCTAGACATTCCAACTTAGGGGTGACAACTACAAAATATGGAAAGAAAGTGATTCTCCTTCATTTAGGCAGTATGACACGATTTTCCATAAGGGAAATCAACCACCGTAAGTGACAGAAGAAAGCACACCTACCGGTTGCGCGAGGCAGAGCCGCGGGAGAAACTAATCGACTCCGGCCTTAATGTTCATTAAGACAAAATCACTCGCTGGTATTAGGGCTCACTGAGAATATGATAAGGTCCAAGATCGCGAAAAGCCATTGGAGAACAATTTGTCACTGCACAAAGCTTTAGCACTCGATAATGAAATTTTCTCCATTCGTATTACAAGCGTTAGGGTGTGCGTGAGCACATCATGTTAATGAGGGACATCAGTACTACCAACTACAAACCATAGCGATGTCTGGATTCTTCTAGTGCACTTTATTCCGAACACTCTTCCTCATCAATACGACCTTTAAGATCTCTCTTATAATACACATAAGAACAAATGGTCAATCAATGAATTAATGACCATGTGTGTTCAAGAAGAAGAGAGGCTCGTGGATGAATTAGGTGAAAGTACGATGTCAAGTACAACTTTGGGAAGAACAAAAGGAATGATACATCTCGACTTACACTTAAATCAAATCGTATGTAAGAGCAGAGAATAACATCTCAGGCCGATATCAAGAAGGAAAATAGTGTTTTTGTAAAGAGCAGACACGTGAAGAAAGATTGTCCTAAATTCAAGAAGGGCTTGAGAAGAAAGGTGTAATATATCATCCTTTGTTTGTTATGAAACATAATATGGTTAATGTTAATATTGAACACCTGTGGATTGATTCGTCATAGGTATGCAAAACCTAAGGAAGCCAAGTGGTAAATGTGAGCTCAAGATCTTATCAAAGTAACAAGATGGGCTCACCTCGTGGAGGCTATCGACATGTGCCATCACATTAGACAATGGCTTTGTTTTAGTTTTGAAAGGACCTTTTATGTACCAAGTTACCTAAACTTCGATTGCTTTCTAGACTTGTTCCAGGCTAGGGTTTTCTTTACTTTTCAAGACAATGTATTTAACTTATTTTATAAATCAAATAATATTGAAATTGTGTATTAGCAGATGGTCTATATAGAATTTGTTTACGAATGAAGCCACTAATAATTCTTTGCATGTTCATATCAAGTACTAAGAGGTGTAATATTAATGAGGATTCTCTATGTTAGCATCAAGATTAGGTCACATCTCCATAGATAGAATTAAGAGATTAGTAAGATGGAGACTTAGTACTTGTGATTATATCGATTTTCAGACTCAGGTGGACTGTGACATGGTAAGCGCATAAACAAAGTCTAAGAAGCATGCCAATAGAGTTCAAACATATTAGAAATCACATGAGACTATATACCGGCCCTGCATATGGATATGCTCGTCAAAAAATGATTTATCAATTTCATTGATGATTACTCACGATATATGTATGTATACTTGCTTCATATCAAGTACGGCTACTGATGCCTTCAAAATCTTAAATAAGTCGAGAACCAATGTGGGAAGCAAATACATAGTGAAATCGATAGAGGTGGTGAATACTATGGTAGGTACATTGAGAATGGACAAGCACCTGGTCCTTTTGCAAAGTTTCTTCAAGAGCATGGGATAGTTGCCCAACACACTATGCCTGGTTCTCCAGACCAAAATGGTGTAGCAAAAAGAAGAAATCGAACTTTAGTGGACATGGTGCGAAGTATGCGAAGTAACCTGTCTTCCTCACTTCGTGGACCGACGCACTTCCTGATGCCAGCGTATATATTAAAACTATTCAACCAAGGCCGTCCCAAAGACACCTTTTGAAATATGGAAAGGTCGAAACCGAGCTCATGCATATACATGCGCCGCTTCAGCTCATCCACCAGGTGAGAAGATGGTAAATCCACATGAGAAGAAATTAGACCCGCACTTAGTGGTTTTTATTCGCTACGCTAAAACGCCTAAGGGGTTATAGATCACGCCCATCTCATTCAACTAGGATTGTGTGGAATCAAGGAATGCCAAGTTTCTTGAAAATGATACGACATGCAGGGGAGGATCGATTCAGGATTTAATTCCTGCTCACGATCATATAGAAACTCAACCTTCCACGTCACATGAGAGATTGGTTATAGTTCATCACACTCCTCAAGTTCCAATTAGTGTTGAACAACCAATCATTGAAGTTCCACAAATAGCTGAGAACCTTCCAGAGGATCAACAAGTTCAGGAATTACCTTATAATCTTGAACAACAAATAGTTGAACCACAAGCTCCTCCGTGAGCATGACCCAACATTAAGATTATCACTGTGAAGTGAAGTCACATTCCTAGTGATTACATAGTGTATTTACAAGAAACTCGATATTGAGTCGAAAATGATCCTCAAACCTTTTTCACAAGCCATAAGTTAAATAGTCCAATTTGTGTGGCAATGGCTACAAGATGAGTTAGATTCCATGAAAAGCAACGGTCCGGGACCCTTGTAGAGTTGCCTCTAAAGGGGTGCAAAGCATTGGCTGTAAATGGGTCTATAAGACCAAAAGAGACTCCTTAGGCAACATTGAAAGATATGGTGCCGAGACTTGTTGCTAAGGGATTTACTCAAAAGAAGGAATCGACATAATGCAGACCTTTTCTCCCGTATCCAAGAAAGATTCTCTTTCAGATATTTTAGCATTAGTTGCACACGTGACCTTGAGTTGCAACAAATGGATGTGAAATAGCATTTACCCAAGGATCTAGAAGAGGAGGTATATATGAAACAACCTCAAGGTTTCTCTTCTAGGAAGGTGAGCACTTGGTTTGCAAGCTTAAGAAATCCATATATCTAAGCCAAAACAAGCCTCCCGTTAATGGTACAAATTCCATGGAGTAATTACTTCATTTGGTTTCATTGAAAACCCCATGGATTAAATGTATATACCAAGCGTCATGGGAGTAAAACTTGTTTCTGTTTTATACGTGATGACATTTTACTTGCAACCAATGATAAGTGGGAATGATGCACATGGAGGAAAATACCTTTCCAAAAACTTTGATATGAGATATGGGTGAGGCATCTATGTCATTGGCATTGGGATCCATAGGAGATAGATCTCGTATTTAGGTCTACTCAGAAACCTATATCAACAAAATTCGAGAGATTGATGAAGGATCAGTTCATCAGTGTGTTGTTCCATTATGAAGGGCGATGAAGTTAAGTCCCTAAATCAATGCCCAAAATGATTTAGAAAATGAATCTATGAAGAATATTCCATATGTCAAAAGAAGCAGCCTTATGTATGCTCACGTTTGTACAAGACCCGAGACAGATATATAGCTGGAGTGTTAGGGCAGATTGGGGCACTTGTGTAATCACCGAGAGCCAGAAAGAAAGTCACACAGGTATCTACAAGGAACTAAAGATTATATGCTTATGTATTTACGTGCACGGACAACTCGATCCATCACTATCTCCGCGACTTATTTATCGTACACTGTGAATCGATCCGGGTACATTCACATGGCCTGAGTCGTTTCGAGAAGCACAACACTTCGATCACACTTCTACCATGCAGCCGACCGTATCTTGTTTCATCACAGGGGATGAGAGTTTTGCTTTGAAGGAGTGGGATTTTTGCTAGCTCACTTCGTGACAACTCAAATTTCGCAGTTGTTCTCACAGAACATGGAGTCGAAGCAAGCACATCGACATCAAATACTTAGCTAATAGAGAACATGTTATAAGTAGCATTGGTTAGTACTGAAAGCTGATGATTGCTGATCTTTTGACTAAAGGCATACCACCAATGAAATTCAAGGACTTTATTTAATGGGGATTGCTCTCTCTTGTAATTGTATATATACATTCACTTTAGTAAATTTACATTCGGGCTATTTTCATTTTCATGTGCACTTTAATTCATTTGAGAAAATATATTTCTGTTTGGTCTTAGAATAAAATATAAGGTTTATTCATTAAGTTTTTTATTACCACATTAAGTACTTGAGAAGCAAAGTGCATTGTGATAGTTGATAAAATCATTATTTGAGAATCATTCTATGATTCATGTATTTTGTTACTCAAAGAATTTACTAACTTCTTGCACCGGCTGAGGAATGTGAGATTCTCAAGTGGTGCAATCGTTGTCCTTTAAAATTCTAAAACTTGAATTTCAAAGCTGATGGTTCATAAAAGACGACTCATTTTTGAGTAATCTATAAATATATCTAGGTCCTCTCACATTTCACTGAAAAAAACAATTCATTTTAAGAATACCATCAAATAGTGAGAGTAAAGCAAGGGAAAGGTTTAAAGTTCTGCAGGTTTTGAATATCAGAGTTTCAGGAATTCAATGGCTGGAGGTATGTAAAATCCTATTTCATTTCATGTTTCCATATTATAAACATGATCAAGTTGACATATAAGTCTTTCAGTTCTTTGTTATTGGAAGTTTTTTGAGGTATCGAGGGTATTCTAGAGTTTTATAATTTTTTTGTAATCGTCGCTATATTATATTTGAGATAGTGAACTTCTTCATTCTACATCAATGGATTTTTTTAATTAAAGGGTTCCACGTAAATCTTTTTTTTTTTTTTATTTTATTTTCTTATTATCTTATGTTTCTTTAACAAATATCACTTCCTTAAAATCTTTTAACTTCTAACATTAAAAAATGGGATAAGTCTTAAATTGAAAACGTCAAACCACATTAATTTGTGGATTTGAATGAATTTGTGGTACAGTTTAGTGAAATGATAAATGAACGGAAGAAATCCCTTGTTTATTTTTGTCAATTGTTCTTTTGCTTTTCCAAAATTCGGATACCTACTACAAGATTTCCTTTACAAAAAAATAAAACAAAAAAATAATAATAATAATTACATTCAAACTAAAGAAAAGAAAGATATAACAATGAATTTTTATAAATGATGTTAACATGTAAGCACAAATAATTTAATATTTAGATATTTACAGAAGTCCAAATCCCACACAATTAATTAAATAATCTTTAAATAAAAATACTTATATTAAGAAAATTTTGTGAGAAGTACTTATATGGATAGGTTAAACATCCCATAACAAATCTAAAGTTATTACTGGCGACGACTTTCGATCTTAATATCATAATAATACAATATAAAATAATAAAGTTATATCTTTAAAATATGATTTCAATATACAATGGTGAAATTGTGTCCTTAAAACACGACTTTAGTATCAAATAACGAAATTATATATTAATGACATGACTTCAGCAAAATTTATATATATATATATATTAGAATTCACAGTATCTTGAAAATTAATTTTTGTTTAAAAACGTTACTTTTGTCAAAAATCCCCAATGCTTCTGTTGGTCTCCATGTCGGAGCCCCATCCAAAGACCCTTAAAATTTATGTCTTGTTCTTTAAAATTTTGAAGAAAAATTAATGGATCATTTAAGCAAGGTTTGATTCTTACAAGTGAAACCAATGGAAAGAAAAAGAAAACAATTTATAATTAATAAATTTGTATCAGTTACTTCAAAATTTATTTTACTGATGTTTCCATTTTATTAAAAATATATAAAATTAACGAATTTTCTTATATTTGTCCAAATGAAATGAAATTCATTTTATAAAAACAATTCTTATTATTTTCGAGAACTAGAAAGCATCATAAACAGCAAGGGTAACTATTTATTAAAATGACCAATTCGAAGAAGATTAGTTAAAGTGCTCTTTTCCAGCACCACTGGAAAGAGTGACAACAGTAATATAATAATTCCAATTTTGACATGAAAATATTGTAACAGTCTAAATAAAAATTATATCCGTAGTAGTTAGTTTAGTGACCAAATCAACTTTTCCGATTTGTGACCAGTTTTGGACGACCAGATCAAGTTGCCCAGAAGTTTCGACAAAAGACAATGGAAATTGATCGTGACAATTTCTCTTAAATGAAATAGGAAATCATTTTGATTCAATTTTAGATAAAATTTAATTATCCAAAACTTCATTAAATTTGAGAGGTGGTTTAAAGGGGATAAAAACAAAATGTTATTTGTAAAACTAACCTCTTATTTTTATAACCTTAAAATATCATCACTTTAGACAAAATTACCCCTTAATGTGTTAAAACCCAAAAAATATAACAAATCTAACTCATTTCTATACATGTCATTAAGTTAGCATTTGAACAAACTTGAAGGGCGTCTGTAGTCTCGGAGATCTTGAGTCACCTAGGTCGTCGAAGCATAAACACATGCGCAGCGATCACATAAAACAAACAAAGCTGGTCAGTCTCACGAATCTCTCGTCGTAAGTTAGACTCACCTCCCCATGAAAAATTAGGACCCTGTTTTTTAATCTCAAATCTCTTATCTTATTTGGTGTGATGACCTTCTTTTATCAGAGAGAAGGGGGATCCGCTTTTCGTGGAAAGTTGATGATTTCCTCCAAATCGGAAGGCGAAGGTGGCACATATCTCGCGCGCGGAGACCAATTCTTCCTTTTAAATAGCTGTGTTTCCTGAATGGAGGGTCCCGAGAGCGCTTGTCCACCCCGAGTGAGGTTGTTAGCATGATTCATGGAAGGGCACATATTCTCTTTGGGGGAGTCCATCCGACAACATTTGCTAAATAAAGTCTCCAGGGGGGAGAGATGGCATGTGGAGTATGTCGACTCCTTTCCAGTTAGGGGAGGATATCTGGGCCTTGGCTCCTAAATCCGGCCCGCAGGCCGAGCCAGTTGGGCCAGCCTAATTATAGTCTTTAGTTGGACGGGGCATGTTGGCTAAAGGGCCTGGGCCAAAGCCCATGGCACCTGATGCCTTTTTCTGGCAGGGAAGGCGATCGTCCCCGGTTGCGGAAAAGCAGCTTGACGGCGTAGCATGAGGGAATAGTAGGCAATCAATGCTAGTATGTTCCAACGTGAATTTTCTAACTTTTTGGATGTGCATTAGATGTGGTCGCTTGAGATAACCTTGGGGCTAGAGGTTGATATAAAAGGCTAGGGGGTGACGAAGTTCGTTGTGCCACTGGCTATCCATGCTTTTCCAACGGAGAAGGGTGGTTAGGCGTTGCTGGGAGTCAAACTTGGTGAATTGCCGAATTAAGGATGATTGCAATAGATGGCTAGAGCGTGCTTTCGAGCACGAACCAGATCAAAGATTGCAAGGCTTGAGTGGAGTCGAAATAGATTATCCATGTTCTGGTTGGACTTTGGGTGGTTCTAAAACTCGAATGGAATCCTCTGCATCCAAGGACACCCCCTGCCCAACCAGCGGGGCTCTTTGATGTCATCTCCCCCTTCTTGAGCCCCCTTTCCATCTTTCCTTGTTTCTTAGTTTCTGTAGCGATTTTTCTACTGCTTCTTCTTTGGCCTCTTTTCAGTATTCGATTCAGACGAATTATGTAACTATTTTAATATGATCGCTTGGTTGTAAGGGCATGAATGTAATGATGGATGTCGTTTGTTGTAATTAATAAAATCGTACTTCTTTGACATTTGTGTACTTTGTCCCATCTCAATATTCCTGCACTTTATTTTCTATCTTGAGGCAGGGGCCAATTCATTGGCCATCAGTTGGGATATTCAGTGATCCTGGTGAGTGGAACGGCTTTGGGTGGGGGCCTAACAAGTTAGAATAACAAGAGGGTCCACTAATCTGGCCCGTGTTCCCCTATCGTGCCCTAGGAATTGGAGCGTCGCGGGATTAGCTTGGCGAGGAAGTGATAGATTCGTGATTGTAGTTAATGTCACGGTAGGTCCTAAGCGGTTGGTATGTAGGGAGCCCGTCGTGGGTTTCAACTTCTCCAGTTCTTACTTCGTCCTCGGGTTTACTTTTCATTTTCAGTCGAAATCTTACGCGAATACAACGCTATGACTTTGTGTTTTTGCGATCGTTCTTCAGGGCAGCTTACTTTCGATTCTCGGTTCTGAGTAATTACTATTTCCCTTGTAGGTGTGTTAAATCTTTGTTAACGACCCCTTTCCGCGGCGGGAAGGTCTGCGGGGTAAGTAGGTCTAAAACCTGTGGAATTAGAGGGTGGTTCTCGCCCGGGAGCTTGGGTGTTTTGCCTTTTACCCGTTTGGTATGTGGCACAGGGTTGATCTCATTCTCTCCTCCTCGATCTGCTTGTGGGAATGGCGAGGTGTCGGGGCTTCCCACACCCCGGTCGGTCGTGCGGAACTTGCAGGGACGGATTCTGGCGGCTTGCATCATCCTAACAATGGAGGAGTTGAGAACCTATTGTGAGATCCCCGATAACATTGACCTAAAGTTGATGGAAAAGCCGGACGAGTCTACTCTGGTGGAGTCACTGTCTGTGTTTTTACCGAGATCAACTGCGGTGGGCCTTCGGTGCACTCGTCAGCGGTTCTATTTTTACCAGGCGCCTCCAGCCCTTATCCATCCCAATACTATCCGAATTTTAACCTGTTGTAGCATGCTAAATCTCTTATACCAACTTGACCTTTCGTTGGTTGAGATTTGTTTTATATATGCCTTAAGGGTGATGCAGGGTGGCGGATATTCATATCGGTCGAGTTGTCTACTGAAAGTGTCAGCGGACTCTGGTCGCCTAAGATGGAGGAGAAGGGTGCGCTTCTAGTAAGGGGCCTTGGGATGAGACCAGGTTCCACAGGCTTAGTTTAGGGTTAACCGGTCGTGTTTCAGTGTGTCTTGGTAGTGGATTTAATTTGATGGTAACGCATTATGTATGTATGTAAGTTTTGTCTGGCCCGATTATGCATTATTGGTGTAGGGAAAAGAAAGCGCTGGAGGTAAATTTGCAGTGGATTGGGTGGAAAAAGCAAGCCTCGAAAAATTCGCCGGCTGTTGGAAGTTTCTAAGCGGGAGCGCCATTATGAGGTTCTCCTTACTTCAAAGAACTTAGTTGACGTGAGACGGAACCCGACTCCCCATAGCCTCCTTATTATCTTGCACCAGCTTGCCTTGAAATCGTTGGCAGAACATTTATTCTTGTCGTCTGATGGCTTAACCATAAGGCGACTCATCAACATCCGTGAATCTGCGGTGAAATAAGCGGATCGAAGGCCGGCGACCGGTCTCGTCGGGGCCATTTGCCTCTAATAGTGAGGGGTATGGTTTAGCTCATCCTGCGTCTAGACGGGGTGAAAGGAGTAGCCTCTCCAAACGGCTTCCCTTTACTAGTAGGGAAGCAATCTCGCCCCACGAGTGCTAAGGTTAAAAAGGAGAGAGACAGCAGAGAGAGGGAACTTTGGAACCCAGTGAATTTTGTCCCTTAGGTCCATCCTAAATCCAGCTAACCCTCGGATTTGGAAGAAGGAGAGGAAGAGGAGATGACGGGGTTACTTGACCGTTATGCTCTAGGAGCGAGTGGCGGAAAATGTCGACGGAGGTCGATCTTGCTCTGATAAACCAGGGGTTGTCAGGCATCCACAGCGGGTGGTAGTTTGGAAGTGCGGTGTGACCGAGAGACGAGGGTTCGTTGACTGTCCCGATCCTCGGAATACTCGTGAATGTCGGGTGACCAGGCGTTTTCTGGCATCGAGCGGGGGTTGTCTTCTTTGTACGGGGAGCTCTACTGATACAAAGCGTATATAACATCCCGAACATCAATATCATGAGTACAAATAGCGCTTAGACCCAATGCTACACTACTCATCAATATATATATATATATATATATATATATATATACTGCTATATATATATATATATATATATATATATATATATCGACTATATCGATAGTTTCCAGGAGTTCAATTGTTTTTACTCTTATACAACATATATTAAAATTAAAACAATTCCTAATACATGTAGAACCATCAAAGCCACATTGAAAACAACTACAAAACTTCAGTCTCTAGGACGAGGCGTCTCATACGCTCACGTACTTTGTAAAATAGTATCCTCGCTTGGGGTGGTAATGCTCGATAGTGGAATCATACTAAGTGGGCTACTCTCCCACCTTAGTGCATGTCTTGATATAAAGTAAACACACATTCAAGCAAATGCATGATCTTACTTGAATGTCTAAGATCATCTCATATCCGCAGAGTCCTCCACACTCTCACGCCTAAGCCCATTATGAGAACCATTACTTTTGTTGTGGACAACCACCTCCGATGTATATATCAATTGGGCCGACTCTGACGATTGATATTGTATATGGACTACCCTCGATGTATATCAATTAGATTCGTCTCCGGCGGATTGATATTTTTATGTATGGACTACCCTCAGATAGTATTGTTTTTGACAGCCCTGGAAACCATTCTCTCTAGAATTACCTCATGCACTCACTCACATTGTCTAAGGTGCTCAGGTGCATATGGAATCAAATGATCTTGGAATTCCATTTCAATTCTATAACACATGCAAATATATAATCATGCATATATTCACCTTAATTTAAATCCTTCAATCATGTTATGTATTTCACATTTCCTTACACCAAAAATTGAAAAGCTCGCGGGCTAATGATCAAACACGAGCAATTCAGCGAATCACTTCGACGAACACACATTTTCACCTAATCAGTTTCGTGTCACTATTCATATGAACAGTAAAACCCTCGGGTTTACTGTTCCGTCCACTCATCAAATCATCGGTCCACTTTATGAACCCGAAATTCACGGCCATTCCTGGCCTTTTTCACATCAAAGCATACATTAACACATGATTGCACAACTAACCTTGAAATCAGCGGTGGGCAGTCACGATTTGTCCACATGGGTTTAAAAAATCCAACACCTCGGTTTCAAGATTTGGAATCGATCATACGGCCCCTCACGACCTCATTCAACTCAAACATTAACAAAGTACTTAAATAAAGAATAAAACCCAAGTACGGAGAAACCCCTACCTCTCGGAGTTTGTCGAAACTCCTCAAATCTGGTGCCCACGTGTAGGTCTCTCCGGGTAGAGCAGCTTTCCTTCTTGCTCCGACGACTTCCGACGGTCGGATCTCCCACGATTCTAGAGAGAAGGTGGACGTTCTCTCACTAAAAACCAAAGCTCAAACTCTCTGCAAGTTTTTCTCTCCCTCCAGCACGTTTTCTTTTTCCTTTTTCAATGTAGGAGACGACACTATTCACTTTTGTCTTTAGTGTCATTTAAACTTTTCCATTAATACCAATTATGTCATTCTTTTCCCAATTTTGACATTCAGCACTATCTCGTAGTCCATTGTCGTCATTTCTCTACTCGTACCACTTATGGCTGCGATTACGTGTTATATGTGGCTTTAAATTAAGCATCGAGAAAATCTTTACGGCACCAGAATGTCGCGATGCCTCGAAGCGTGTCAACTCAGGCTATCTCGAATTCTACAAAATTAGACGTGCTAAATTTAGATTTAGCGAGACAATTCGACGGTGAAATCCGTTTCTAAATGTCAAGAATCCAGAGAATAAATTTTGGATTTTTAATGTCGAGTACAATTTTGTAGCCGAAATTACGATTTTGCCTTTTGCCATAAATTAGGAATTTCTTGGGTCTTTCCTGAGATTATTGTTATTAGGGCTGTGAGAGGCGGATCAGCGATCGATGCAGGTATGAGGCGATGCCTTGGGGGATCGGGGAGTCTGCGACTTTCCTCCGCTTCAGTGATCCTCAACTATTCGGGTTGGAAGTGTAGAGCGGGGTTGAGTTACCGTGCAGTTTGAAGAATTGTTAAGCTTCCGACTAAATACTAATGAATTCCTATCACGCCTGCTGGGTGCCGACTCTCAGAAGGAAGTGTCGATTTGAAATTTGAAGACATTAATCACATTGTCCACCGTTGGAAGCCCTTTAACCGAGGCGAATCCACGGCTGATCGTCTAAATAGTTTGTATCCGGTGATGCTCTGGGATCTTGGTATCATTTAATGGTGTGAGCAAGATTACTTTTATGATATTCGCTGGCGACGTAACAAAGAAGATCTCGGTAGATAATTAATGATGGGATGCAGTCCCGCAATATGACTACGTCGATCGACTGGCCCGGTAGGATAGTGAATCCTTATTCATAACACTAGCATTGAATCAGGCTGGCGGCGTGTTCTTAACATGTTTCCTTCATAGCGATTCGCGCCATCAAACATGGCCGCTTCCCGACATCATGACTTTGAACTCCGGCTAAGAAAGCGAAGAAGCGTTAGTCAATCGGGGCTCTCAATCGAAACTGAATACTCTTTGAAGGAGGCTGGTAGCCTTCGGTAGCTAGGAGTTGGAAGCCAAAGAACGAATGGAAAGAGCGAAGTTCGGGCTGAGGCAGAGAGGGACGCCGCCCAACATGAAGCAGCTATGGCCCGGTTGGAGATTAAAGGGATGAGCGGTGCCCGGGCATAGGTGGAAGCCAAGTTGTCCCACATTCAGCGTGCCTCGTGTTGGTGAGAGATGCCCGGCTGGTAGTCTAGCGTGGCCAGATCGACAAGCCTTAGCCGCTACGGAGGAGGCATGTCGAAAGGCGGAGGAAGAGAATGGTCACCTGACGGATGAATGACTGTCTTTGCTTGTGAACCCTCGATGCCCTCCAAGTTCTTCATCTATCCTTCCTAATACTGAGCCCGTCATGACTATTGGGGAAGATTTGCTAGCCAAGAGTCTCCCAGCTACTAGAGATGGGGTAGATGTTGCAGAGGTCTCAGGCCGTCGGATAAGGAGCGATGTTGTTGCAGAGTGAGGCTTAAAGTTGTCTTTGCTTCGCCAAGCATATTCACTTTGCAAGACATTTTATTTTATGATTTTACCTTGATATTTTGAAAGAAACTTTATTTTCTGTTTTTGGATAAAATGCTTTCTTCCAATTTAGCCGAATGGTGTAGAGTGATAATTGTCCCGATTGGATGGGATATCTTATCTGTGATACTGCTGAGATTTTATCTTGTGGATTTAGTGATATTATCAGAGTGCAATGCGAATTAGATAAGAGTTACTTATATTGGGCTAGATAGGTCTTTTACTGTACTGCGCCATCCGGACTCTTATGTAGACCAGCAAGATATTAACTATGCTGGGCCGGATAGGGCATTTTCTACGCCCGTCAGAGTTCCTCTGGAGCAGGTTAGATGTTATACGGGCGGGCGAACATGTCATTTTTGCCATCGGGGCTTTAGGTTGACAGGTTAGATGTTATTTGCAGGCCCGAGCCCACTACGAGAATTCACGGTTCTGGAGCAAAGTGCAGAGCCGGATTAAGTGTTGGTAATTCTGGGTGAGCCTGTCGACGGAATAAGGCATATTATTTTTCCACATTTTTGCTACCATTTACCCGATGAGAATACCTACGGAAATTACCGGCGGAGATCGACTAAAGGTAGGTAATTTTCCGCTATATAAGGCGCTTGACTTTTGGTACCATTTCTTGTGAGAATACCTGCGAATGCAGATGGAAGTGTTAAAGTAGGTAATTTCGCGTATATATAAGTAGCCCGACTTTTAGGTACCATTTGCCAGAGAAGCGAATACCTACAGGAAAATTATCGACGGAAGTGTTATGTAGGTAATTTTCCATTGCGGAAGACAAAATACCTACGAAAAATTGCAGACGGAAGTGTTCGTGGTAATTTTTCCTAACCAGATACCTGCGAACATTACCGACGCATAAGTGTTCGCGTAGGTAAATTTATCTTGATACTTTTTTTGAAATATTTATCTTTAATACTTGATATTGATAAATATAAGTGTAGTATAATAATATTTTAAATTTTTATAAAAATGAAATAATTTTAATGTTTAAACCTAATTTATCAAAAGAATTAAAATTAATTATTTTATTCTAACAATATATATATATATAACTCTCATAACTTATATATATACATATATATATATATATATATATATATATATATATACTTATTGCAATTAATATAACAAGTTGATGAATGATATATATAATATTTTCAATTGCTCCCAACATTGGTGTGTTGCTTAGTGGATCTATTGTTTTCGAGTTAGTGCAGGTTGAGAAACCCCTTGAATGCATATTTTTCTTGATTTTGGTAAACTAAAAAATGCAGACGGACTTTCGTGGGCAAAGTGCAAACAGTTACCTAGATTTTGTTGGTATTCGTCCCCATTTGTAGATTTTCTCGACTTTACTACCACTTTTCCACCACACCCAGCAGATTTCGTAGGTAATTTACCTGCAGGATTGATTTTCCGTCGGTAATTTATTTACCTACGCCACAACAACCTCACGAAATATGGTTGTCGATTATTAGTAGGTAAATTGATCTAGAAGCCAATTGTTATATTACCTACGAATTTTAAGTGAGTAAATTGTCAATTGTTGTAATTAGTAGAATAAGTTAGATGTTATCGTAGTGGGACAGTCGTATTCTGCAACGCCGTCGGGCTTTAGGTTGACTAATTAGATGTTAACAGGTCATGTTTTGCGCCATCCGAGCTTTACGTTGACCAGTTAGATGTTATCTAAACTAGGCCGGACAAGTCATTTTCTACGCCATCCAGGCTTTAGGTTGACCAGTTAGATGTTATCTGAACTAGGCCGGATAGGTCATGTTTTGCGCCATCCGGGCTTTAGGTTGACCAGTTAGATGTTATCTAAACTGGGCCGGATAGGTCATATTCTGCGCCATCCGGGCTTTAGGTTGACCAGTTAGAAGAAAAATGGATAACATATGCGTTGATATTGAATCATTCTTTATTGATAATACCTTTTAAGATGTGTAGCGTTCCACATTCTAGGTACAGGGGTCCCATCAAGTTTGCCTAAAGCGTAAGACCCAGATTCACCGGCTCGTGTTATAAGATATGGTCCTTCCCAGTTGGGTTGGAACTTTCACTGCCCGATCCCGGTCGGTGTATTCTGAAAATACTCTTCTTAGGACTAGATCTCTCCTGGTTGGAACTTTCAGGCTTGACCGCTTGTGTAGAGGTATGTCGGCGTGGTAGGGCGCTATGGGGATCGCTGCGACTCTCACACTTACATCGGCCAATAATGCAGATCTTTGATCAACCGTGCATTCCTGTTCGAGCGTGCGTCAGAATGGTGGCGTACCAATTTCTTTGGGATTATAGCTTCCATCCGTAAGTAAATTGAAAATGGGGATATCTTGGTTGGTTTGCGGCGATAGTTAATAAGCCCAGTACCGGGGGTTCATCCGCCCATTTTCCTTTAAATGAGATCGTCGTTTTTCGAGGGCTTTGCGAGGGTTTTGTTTGAGGCCTCGCCCGGACCATTGCTGCGGATAGAGGGAGTGGAGTATAGATTTTTGTCTTGATTCACGGCAAAAGTTTGATAGACCGGCCCGTCGGTGGGACTGTTGTCGGACCTGATTGATTCGAGGGATGCCAAAGCAGGCATCTGATATTTTCTAGATAAACTAAGTAACATCCCTATCTTTGATCGAGGAGAAGGCTTCGGCCTCAATCCATTTATTGAAATAGTCAGTGGCCACCAACAATAATGTCTTTTGGGCTAGGGTTGTGGGCGGTGATACACGTGATCCCCATTGGGCGAAGGGCGGGCTCGAAATAAGTCGGATCTTACACTTGGTGATTTCGGGATAGGTGATCGGTTGTACGGCGATCACACTTTCTAGTATAATTGGCAGCATCAGCTCTCATGGTTGACCAATAGTACCCTTGAGTGTGGGCTCGGTGGGCCAGTTCTACTGCCTGGATGATTTCCACATATTCCTTCATGTCTGACTCGCTAACACGTAATGACCTGCTCGAGCATCGGGCGTTTCGAATCTGGTACACTTTGGGATCGTTTGAATAATTGTCCATCGACTAAGGAAAATCTAGCTGACTGGATTTGAAGCTTGTAGGCCTTGTCTCTCTCATTAGGGAGTTGCCCTGTGCTTAGATATAGTATTATGGGGTCCATCCATGAAGGGAGGGCCTCATCCACCTGATTTACTTGTGGGGATACAATTAACGAAACTGGCTGATAGTAGATAGGCATAAATATAGTTTCAATGATTGGTAGAGAAGCAATCATAGAGGCTAGAGCGTCTACCTTTTCATTAGAGTCCCTAGGAACATGCTCTAGCTTCTAGACTGGAAAACTGCTCAAGCGTTGTTTCACCCGGGAGACATATTTCACCATTCGGGGTCTGAGATTAATTCTTCAGTGCTTGCGGGCCGCGATTGGGAATCACTTTGGATTAGGAGCTTGCCGGCGAGTGAGGTGGCTGCTATTAGCTTCCGACAGGATGACACCGTGCTGCGATTCATTGTTAGAGGCACTAAACCTAGCGAATTGTTTGTTCGATCTTATCCACGATGGGAGTTTAGCGTAAACGATGCGGCGCCCGATTTTATTACACCGGGTAGCCGGTCGACGTGGCGTCCGCGATCGAGCGTGGTGGCGTTCCGTGGGAGTTACGCTGTAAGTCAACCTTTTTGTCCGCTTTTTTGAGCTTTGGCTTGTATTGGATGTCGTCTTGGCGGATTCGATTACCCGGTAAACCATTCTTCGATAAGTTAGGCTTATGTATGGTGCTCGGAGAGGGAGGTCGGTCGACCTTATGATGGGATGTGCACAGGTAGGCGAAGTTTCTTGGTACACCATCCCAGGAGACTAAGGCGAGCTGTTCAAGATGGTTATACCGGGTCCCTGCATAGGATAAGGATTTGCTGACGAAGAAAACAGGCCTTTGTTTTCCGTCTTCATTCTCTTTGAATATTGTGGCACTTCTTTGCTATATAAAATTTGCCCGAATAGACGAAGAGAGTCACCATTGTGAGTGTTAGGACTTGCGAGAATTGAGGGGTTCGACTAAATCTTGCTTGATGGATAAAAGCTTGGGTCACATTCTTCCGTTCCATCCGACCGGTTGGCTCAGGCGGTGAAAAATGGCTTTAAGGGTCGTGAGCAGGAATATAAACCTCCCGAGGAGAAATTGTCCCGACCCATCAGGTTGTGCATCTCTTTATAGAGCTTGGGGAGTTTTGGAACTCTAGAATAGCTTTAGTTTGGGAGGGGTTGGCCTCATCCTACGAGTCACCATGAATCCGAGAACCGACTGCATTGACCAGATACACCTTAGTGGGGTTGAGTTTCATACCATAAGTCTGAGAAGGTCGAATGCACATTGCCAGTAAGGTAGCGTGATCCAGTAGCTCCTTGGAATTTCTCGACATCATCTATATACACTTCCATAGTTTTTAGGTAATGGTGAAACATCTTAGTTCTTGGTCTCGATGGGTAGCTCAGGCATTCTTTAATCAGAATGGCATTCGTTGGCCAGCGAGAATAGCGGGTGAGGGTGATAAAAGATGTTTTCTCTACGTCGGGCCAGTGCGTAGGGATATGATGGTGGCGAAAATGCATCTGAAAAACAACATGTCATGCCCGGTAGAAGCGCGTTGATGGTGATGCCCCGAAAAGTGCTATTTTGAGCCACTAGTTAAAGATAGGTTTTTGAGTGCTTTTACGCACAAATCGCTATCAATTAAACCAATTGATGTGTGCGGTCCACTTAGTACAGTGATTCCATTTAGTTTGTTTTGGTAAGTTTGCAAGTTTTGCGTTTTCGACCAGTAGTTCAAGTTTGGTGTCGAGATATGTGCTGAATACTGAGGATTCACAATGTGTACATCATTTACAAAATGAAGAAATGTATGGTGGATTTGAAGAAGGGGGGATGCAGTAGCAAAACAAAGAAGACCAGGATTTTCGCTAGGATTGCGAAAATTTTGCAATCATAGATAAAATTTAAAGCTAGGCTAGCGGAGAATTTCGCTAACAAATTCACTTTGTTCCCCTAGCGAGTACCCCAATTCACTTATCTCACAAGAATTTTCTTGAGCTAGCGAAATTTCGCTAATAACAGAAAATTTTAGCTATGCTGGCGAGAAATCTATTTGTATACTTGAGAGTGCTTGCCCTATGTTTAGTATTTTTGGTTCTAAACGACCACGTTTTGATTAATTACCATTTTGTCCCTTATGTAATTTCATATTTTAGGTAATTTTGTCATTTCACACTTTGGGGTTGACTATATAAGCCCCTACAACTTTGTAACCCTAAGCAACTTTTCATTTTATAAAGTTTTTCCCGCAGCTTTCATTTTAGGTCTCACTACTCTCTTCTCTCTCTTCTTTCTTTCATTTTTAGTGCAAACACCCCCGCCAGGGATGACAACTCAAGGGATGCTTGGCTAAGCCTCATAACTATGAAAGGAGGGTTGCTAGCTTGGTTTGAGGCTACTTTGCGGGTTGTCTCATGCTTTGAATGTTACAGTCTTGTTTATGGTTCCCGACTTTCCGAGCTGGGGTTTAATGCCATTTCATGTCTTTCTTTTTGAGTGATACTTGTCATGCTTTAGGGTTCAGTGCATTCTTAATGGTAGATGCACTTATATTCTTTAGATGGCATTTACGAGCCATGGGAATGAGGTTAAATGCTAGGGTTTCAAACTGAATGGGACTTTGAATGCTTAGTACTTGGGTTGACTCAAATAGAGTGGTTTAGGGTTGGAGTTTTATAGCTAAACAAAGATAGGTTTTTGGCTTTGACTATATCAATTGCCCTAATGCGAGGAAATAACACACAGGACAACGCAATACCATGTTATCAAGCTAGTGACCCAAGCCTTCAAGGTTACCATTTCATTTCATTTAAGCCATTACAATTGTCCGGTGAGCGACCGACCTCAGTGTTTTTAACAATCCCGAAAATCCAAACAACACTCACCATTTTCAAACAACGTGCAAATCATTCATGGGATGAAAACCCATCCGTGTTCGACCCTAGACGCTATCTTTACTGATGTTAACTTGACTACGGCGTGGGAGAAGTATAGGAATATAAATTTTGTTGATTAGCATCACCTGCCAGTGGCACCCGAATCAAATGGGCGCGTTCTTTGGGGATGGTGCCCGAACTTCGTATGATGAGTTGATGTGTACTTGTAATCCACATTACAAGTGTTGGTGACCTTTAGGTCCTTTTTTGAATTAGGTGTGCGAGGAGCGCAAGTTTTCTTCACTTAGCGGTTACTAAATAGTTTTTTACGGTCGATTTTTGTTCTGGCTAACACTTGACCTTTCCTTTATCCAACTTTATGTGTTCTTTGTTTGTTTTCATTTTTGTGTAACATGTGTTTATGCGGCAGGACGGATATCGGGTAGATTGCAAAGAGTGAGTGCACCAATTAAAGAGCAGTTTATTGAAATCAATGTGCACCGGTTATCAAATGGATCTCGAGAATAACCAAGTCAACCAATGACACCCATGAATCCCGACGACATACGAATTAGATGAGGGAACACGTACACCCTCTAGAGTGAGTGCTCCCTTCTGCGTCGTGCCTCCTGCGTGAAGGATGTGGCGTGAGACCCTACTTGGTGCCCACTACTTCCCATTTCATGGTATGGAAAGTAAACCCACGCCATCATATAAGGGTTTTGAGGAAGTATGCATAACTTATTTAAGGAGATACGATTGACATGGATTGGTATTGGGTTGAAGGCATTTCCATTGACCCTCGAGGAATGAAGGCGAAGATTTGACTTAACTCAAGCAGGACCGGAGACCATCAGTGGGTTATTTGCGAGAAGCGGAATTTTAAAGAAATTCTTGATTGCCCACAGACCAACCTTTGAAGAGACAAATCATTTGCTGGCTCTGCGACAATGAAGGATTGCAATGCTGGGAGATTCATGGGAACCATCGGTGCTTGTCCACATCATGGTTTCGACACTTGGATGCTTATAAACCACTTCTTTGGTGGTATGTCTCCGGCCATGAAGCAGCTTCTGGAAACAATGTGTGGAGGAGATTTTACGACAAGCACCAGATAAGCCATGGATTTTTGAATTATGTGGCTGAAACTTCCAGGGGTTAGGATGAGCGAGCTTAGAGAGATGGAGAAAATGAGGCCCACAGCCCATCCTAGGGGAGGAATTTATGCACTTTCAGAGGACATGGAAATGAAAGCAAGAATATCAACCCTAGCGAGGAAGGTGGAGGAGCTAGAAGGAAAAAGGCTCCATGAAGTGCGAGAGCGGTGGCCGAAAATCTACCTGGAGCCCGATCCGTACATCGATTCCCGACCCATTTTGCCAGCCACGGAAGAACATTATCCAGTGACCTTCGGTGAAGGATTTGATGTCGAGACTATGCGAAGTAATAGGTAGGTCAGTACAGAAGCCACAACCTAATGTCCCATGCGGTGTACACCTACAATTCAATTGGAAGAATCACTAACCTCACGGAAACCCGATCCTCTGCTATGTGCCCCGGTGCCCAGCCGGTTTGGTTCTCGTCTACGACCGCGACCACCGTCGTCTTCTCACGTGAATGACCATATTGAACTTGAGGCAAGGTGGTAGGCAATTTTTGTGGAGGAGCAGAGGGATCAATGTACAGGTGGCAAAGTTGACTGTAGAAAGCACATTGAACGAAGAATAGATGGGCGGGAAGCGTCTTAATCGAGAAAATTGACTGACACATTGCGATATTCGATCACCCCGAAGATTGACTGTTCTGCGGGTGGGAGACCCTCAACGCATTGCCAATCGGTCATAGTAGGTTCAATCAGCGATTCGAGGGGATAGATGAAGTACAAGCTATAATCACCACGGAGTGGAAGAGAAATGAAGCAACCAGTACTTGTATTCTTGAAGAAACATGCGAGGAGAAGGAAGCGGAACACGAGAGGTAATCATCGGTGAAGACCCGGTGAAAAAAACCATGCCTCCTGTTTTTGACAACGAGAGCGAAAAAAATCCCAATCAGGCGAAATTTGGGAGGTGCTATAGAGCAAGTGAAGGTGAACATCCTTTGCTCGATGATTAGCGAGGTCCCGACTTATGCTAAGTTCTTGAAGAATGCATGCGCGGTCGAAAGGGTTGAGCATTGAAAGAAGGCCTTCCTAATAGAACAAGTCGGTGCCATAATCGGGCAGACCCGATCGAATACAAGGATCCAAAGATCCCCACAATTCGGTCAACATTGGAGGGACTTGCATGGAGCAAAGCAGCGCTAGATTTGGGGGCCGGTGTGTAAACCTCTTTCGGTGTATAGCGGTTGGGTTTGGGGGAAATTTAAAACCTACGACATCGCGCTTTGTCATTGGTGATAGATCGGTGAAGATTCTGAGTGAATGGTTGAGGATGTGTTGGTAAGGTAGACAAATTCTACTGCAGGTGAGCTTTGTAGTGCTTGATCTGCGGCCAATTGCAAGTGGGCCCAATCGTATTGCTATTATCTGGGAAGACCATTTTTGGCCCTTTATTGTCACGATCATCAATTCTTGAAATGAATTGTCGGCTCACGTTTGGCAACATGACATTGGGCTGACATATTTCACTTGAGTCACAAAAGCATAAACCGGTGGAAGGTGATAAGTAAGGAGCGATGAAGTCACGCTCAATTGGTGAGTCACGGGGAAACCTTGAGTTACATAAGCTGAATTGTGGCTAACTTAATGAATCAGTTGATTGGGAGTTGTCATCAGTCACCCCTGCAAAGCCATTAGTCAGCCCAAATTCACCTAGTGAGAAGAAAATCAACATGAATGGACCATGCATGAAGAGCTGCGGCCTAAAAGCCCTTCTTACGAGGTTAAGGAGCTCCTCCTCCTTGACCCTCATGGAAGTCATCAGTGAAATTGGTGGTTTGGTGTCCACTTAGAACTTATTCATTTCAATGTTTTATTTTTGCTTAGAGTTGTTTAATTTTCATATTGAAGCTATTTTTAGTAACTTTCCTTTTAGTAACCTAAGGAAATTAATTTTATTTTTAGGTTTTGATAAAAATAATAATTAATGATATTTTTATTTTTATCTGCCTAATTAATTTTATTTTTTTATTTTGCAAATTAGTCCGAGTTTGGTAGGATTTCGTATTGACAGCGAAATTGGCTCTTCGGCTTCCTCGCGGCCTTATAAGAAGAAGAAGGGAGGGGGAGCCATTCATCTTCATTCCATCATCCCACCATGGGCCTCCGGTGGCAGCGCCACGCACGACGCTGGCGCGCTTCAGTGCGCGCGAGCCGACCGCTGCGTCGCCGCTGCGGTCCCATGCCGCGGCACCGGTTGCGCTGCGCGTCGTGCCCGTCCGCCTACCATTGCGCTCGGTCCCGGCCGCGTGCCTTACCTTGGTTATTAGTGAACCACGGTCGGTCTGAGTGAGCGCGGCTCATTTGCTACTCTCGGTAGTGACCTGCTTTGCCTTCCTGCCCGACGATTGTAGTGCGTGCCGGTGGTTCTGCCCGAGCCCGGTGGAGTGCTTTGGCGGGAGGAAGCGAGGCGATTACGATCCACGATCGGTCCTTGAGGAGCACCTCGGGGGGGTTCGGGAGATCGGACGGATAGGCCTCGGGCCCACACCAGTGCCTGGGGTGATCGAGAGGGCCGACCCTCCCAGCGGGCCGGACATCGGGCGGGGAGTCCGTCATCCAGGCCTCGGCCCGTCACCCTCGCGGCGACGGAGGAGAGCTTCGTTGCCCGTTGTGGCATCTTCCGAGGATCGGGCGGCCGTTGTTTGCGGGACCGTCTGGGAGCGTCGATTCTGTGAATATTTTCATGGAGAGTCATTCTCGACGTGCAGCCTTGTGCGTGACCCGGTTCGGAGACTTCAACGTGGATTGATCACCACGGTACTCCACATTGCCGTACATGACAGGCGATTCTTATCCGGTGGTGCCGGTTCACCACTCCATGACTTCGAGGAGCAGTCCGTGGGCTAGATTCTACATAAGCGATGGCGGAGTACTCGGCGGCGGACATTCGGTGCGATGGGCTGCTACTAAGCGGAGCGGTCTGGCTCTCGGGTGGCCTCGGCCGACCTGAGAGGAGATGGTCCATTGTCTCGCTCGAACACTACGGCGAGGACCCATACTCTTAGGAGCGACTCCTTCTCGGATGCTTCGTTGATCTTTGCTCGGAGACCGGCTGTTCCGTTCTGACCTTCGATCGGCGCGGGGAAGCCATACTTTCGGTACATCACGGATCTCGGAGGATTTTGGTTCAATCCCTACGAGTTGGTTATAAACGCCACTAGCTGCATTTTGAAGATAAGGTCCACCGCGAGAGTTTGGCTCGGCGAAGTCTGCCTTGTTGATCTGCGACTGCGGGCAGTCTGAAAGCATTGGGATTCCGGAGGAGCCGTATCGAAGGAGGATCCGGATGCCCTCGGGTCTATCCCATGGAAGCGAGCCATGGTGATCACCGATTTCTTTCTCCTCAGCGCGGGACGAAGGAGGTACCAGATGAAGTAGCAGAGGATCCCTCGAGGGGAGATGATCCTGCTCCAGAGGTAAAGATGGAGAGGAGTCCAGTGTCAGATTTGTCCCCTCCATCCCCTCACGCACATCAGCCGGCCCGGCGGTGACACTCCACAGCCTTCATATTCGTGCGACATTCTCGGAGCGTGTTTATGTCGCGAGGGAGCCTAGCGAGGTGTTATGGATCTTGTGCGTGCATTGCTTCTACGGGCATCGATGGATCAAGGTGGCTGTGAGACCGCTTTAGGCATTGTCATACCATGCCGGGTCAGATCATGGTCGCCTCGGTCTCAGCCCCAGAGCACGCACATCGTGATGAGCCTCGGCGGCCTGACCTCCTTGAACATGCGGCCGCAGCCTGTGACCATTATCCTTGAACATGCGTACGGCGGCGAAGCGACTGGATCCACCTATAGATGAATTGAGGTGGTCACACTCTGTCTACAGCTTTCCACATGACATGTTTCACTTTAGTTGGGAGGAAAAAGTTAAGTTAGGAAGTGTCTTCTGCTCCCTTGTTTTTGTATGCAGTTTTCGACTTTATCAATGCCCCCTCATTTTGTACGGGATTCATGTGACCTTGATAGTAGCGGTGATATTTATTTAGTATATTAAGCATGTTTAACCATTTTGGTTATATCAAAAGCTTTATAGTATTTCCGATTTACTACGCACTGCCAGGAATCGTTTTTGTATCTACATTTGTAATTTCTACTATTGCCTTTAGTTGAAAAATTGAAGCAGCGTATGTTACCTTAATGTTAGAACATTTCTATGCATGATTGGTTTTTGGTCAGTGAAATTTCGGCATAGTCGGCAACAGACATTTCCCCCGCACTAGCTAATTCACACTACTTTGCACACCGGGTTATACGATAGGTTCGCGAAGCTATATCTGCCTCTTTCCACTTTGCAAAGCCCGACCTTAGAATTTGTTGACGACCCATAATAGGTTTGTGTTACCCATGTTTGAAGACCAATGAAGTCTTCGAAAAAAAAAAAGCAAAAAAGAAAAGAAAAGAAGAAATAAAAGCCGTGACGCTTTGCCTTGAAGCTTAGAACACGGTCAGGGGTATATGGCGGCTTGACGCTTTTAAGCCGATGCCTAAACCTTAATTGGTTGGGAGTCATCGGCGCTTGGTAGAGTTTAGCGTGTTGTAGATTGCTTGAATTCTCGAGTCATTGCGAGAAGTCAGGGTGAAACCTGTGAGCTTGTGGTCAGATCCTTTTGGCGATGCCACACTGACATATTGGTTGGGAGTCATCGGTGGACCCAGGAATTACACGGACTTTGGTGAAGTCGAGTTTTAGCATTACTTCCCTACATTGCAATCAAGGAAGAAATAAGAGCCTAGCTAGCCATTTAGGTTGAGGTGACGGAGTTTGAGCCGTAGCGATGTAGCTAAGTTGGGGAGGAATAGCTTTGCAATTTATTGGCTCAAATGGTTACCTTAGGAACAATTAGATGTTGGTGGAAATTGAGTTACGACTTCTTTGGGCCGATCACGCCCTGAGCTTGTTCTTGCATGGTCTCATTCTTTCATGTCGGTTTTTCGATTGGAATTACGAATTGTTCATACTAAAGGTAAAGCTTACCTGTATATACACTTTTTGAACCACATACACTTTTTGTAAAACCATAGCATACATACCTTTATTGTTTTTAGCATTGCTAAAGGTACTTGACGTGTCGGTTGGGGGTGTGATTGAATTTTGAAAAGTGTTATTTTGAAATACATTTAAGATAGGTTTTTGGGTACTTTTTGCGCACTAATCCTTATCAATTAAACCCGATTACAGTGTGTGCGGGGTCACTTAGTACCACGATTCCCATTTCGAGGTTTGTTTTTGGTAAGTTTGCGGGTTTTGCATGCCTCATTAATTAGTTCAAGTTTGATGTCGAGGATGTGTGAAGATCTTGGGATTCTGATAATTCAAATCATTTGGAAATAAGAAATGTATGGTGGATTGAAGAAGGGGGATCATGGTAGCCAAACGGGGAGAGACCCGAGGGATTTTAAGCTATGATTGGGTTTGCGTCATAGAAAATTCAGCGATCCTAGCGAAATTTTAGCTATGTGCAAATTTTCGGCTAGGCTGGCGAGGCCATTTGTAATGAGAGCTACTTCATTCTAGCGAAATTTTCGATTTAAGCTATCTCTAATTTATGTAGTGAAGAATTTGTATGTGTGAAATTCTTGCATATAAAATTAACACACTATCATTTTTAATTTTTGGTTCTAAGCGACCGTTTTGATTAATTCATTTGTCCCACTTATGTATTTATATTTAGTGTTTGTCATTCTTTGGGTTGAATATATAGCCTATGTTTTTCTTCAACCGAAACTTTCATTTATGTAAGTTTTCTGAAATAATTCCAGGTCTCACTTTTTGCTCTTCTCTCTCTTCTTTCTTTCATTTTCTGGTACCAGAAACACCCTTGAGGATATGACTCGAGGTCAGCGGCTAAGCCTGTCAAACGAAGAGGGTTGTAACTTGGTTTGAGAAATTTCTGCGGGTTGTCCTCGTACTTTGAATGTGCAGTGCATTTATGGTTCCCGACTTTCAAACTAGGGTTTAATGCCATTTAATGTCTTTCTTTTGAATTGATACTTGTCATCTTTTTAGGGGTTCATTATATTCTTAATGGTAGATGCCCAGCGATATTCTTTAGATGGCATTTACGAGCCATGGGAATGAGGTTAAATCTTTAGGGTTTCAAGTGAATGGGACTTTGAATGCTTGGTACTTGGTTTGACTCGAATAGGAATTGGTTTTTAGGGTTAGGTTTTATGACTAAACAAAGATCAGTTTTGTCTTTGACTATATGTCAATTTTAATACGAGGAAGTAACTTAGATGATAGCTGTAATACCCCCATGTTATCAAGCTAGTGATGACCTTCAAGGTTACCATTTCACACTTTCACTTAAGCCATTCAGTTAATGTTGACGACGACCTCCGTGTTTTTAGCGATCGAAATCCAAACAAAGCCTCACTGCATTTTCAAACAACATTTAGGTAAAATCATTCGTGGGATGAAAACCCGTCCCGTCATTTCGACCACTGAACCACAGTTATCTGCGTTGGCTTGACTACGGCGATAGGAGAACATAGGAATATAAATTTTGTTGTCGCATCACCTACTAGTAAGGCGCGAATCAACGCGTCGACAATCGATCTATGCGAGTGAGGGAGGCTATGTAGGACACGCGTCATTAAGATCCGTATAGTCTCGCATACTCTCCACTTGCCTGCTCTTGAAACTACCACTACATTAGCAAGCCATTCGGGTGTTACGACTTCTGCGATAAACCCGACCTTGAATTATCTACCTCTGCTGGATGATCGGTGGCGATCTGCAGGTGGAAGCGCCTTACTCTCTGCCGAACGGGTATGGCGAATGGGAGAACATTCAACTTATGGGAAGCGTGCACGACGTTTATCCCTGTCATGTCCGAATGGGTTCAGGCGAATACGTCGACGTTAGTCTGCGATTACTTATTCTGGTGAGGCCCTTTCTTCTCGAGTCATAAGGAACTAACATAAGTGCACTGTCGAGTGCTTTATGAGCATGGATTCGAGGATCTTGCGATTGTTCCTGTCTTCTAAAGTGGACAGAATGGGGCACTAATTGCTATGATGAGGGGTGAGTTCGAAGGCGACTATCGAGAGCTTTACCGCACTGGCGCTCGTGGTAGTAGTGATAAAGCGTGAAGCGACTAATTGGCTACCACAGGAGGTGACATGCGAGGATCCGGTGGGGGTAACTAATAGATTGGTGGTAGTTGAGGGTTGCTTTCATGTGGTATGTAAATTGCAGGTCCGACTACGATAGCATTATGCAGACCCAGTCTTGATGGCCAGCGATACTTGTTGGGTTCTTGATCACCTTAGCTGAGAGAAGCGATATCACTTTGCTGGCGAGGGGCCCGAGATGAGTGAGCGAACTTTCATCTGTTTAAAAGTGGGGTGCAATGGTGTGCATGTTGCCGGATCAAACGAGGACTTTGTATGCGTAAAGGTGTTAATACGCCAAGGTGAGTATAAGCGCATCATAATGAGGAGTGATGACCCGGATCGGGTTTATAGGAGGAAAGGATATAGGGTCGTCGACTAGTTGAATCGTTGTGCTACTCTGCAGGGGTGCGTGGTGTTTACTCGGGCTCGGCGAAGCGCCTTGAGCATTTTCTTTGCCTCTTAGTAGGTATTGATCATTGATTGGGCCTCTCAATTCAAAGTTGATGGTGGAGTCGGGGGTTACATTGGATGCTCATTAATGCGTCTTCTGTATCGATTCTTTGACGATTTTGATTCGATGGGTCGACTCGAATGAACCTTTTGAGTGCAGCCACGATTAATCTTTCTGAGAACTTCATGCACAAGCGATGATTTTGTTTCATGGCCAGTGGTCCACATTCGGTAGTTGCACCTCGAGGCCAGGTGCGTTAGTCACGGATTTTCAGCATGGGCGGGAGCCATTCGTCGGGGTGGTCCGGATGAGGCGGCCCGGTGTGAGTCATAGGAGATGTTGAGGTGGTGGGAGGTTCCTTTCTCTTTTTTTATTGTTCTTAGGAATGCTTTTGACCCTTGCTCGCTTCCCTTTACGTTGGGGCGCTGCTATGGCGACTTTCTTTGCCTACAGGCGATTATCATCATGTATTTGTGAGCAGCCCAGAATATTATCCTCCAAAGTGGAATATTTGTCTACCCGTCGATACAGTTCTTCCATGGTTGCGGGTGGATCAAGGGAAAGGGATTGGAAGAATGGGGTAGTCGACCCAAAGCTTCTTCGAAAGTTCTTTAAGACCGCATCCATACTGTAAATATCAATTTGTTGGACGACTTGTCCAAATCTCCGGGTGAAATCCCCGATGGATTCGTCGTTCCGCTTGAAGATGGACTGGAGCGAGCTGATGTTTCCTTTCCTCTTGAGCGAACCCTGAATGCGAAGACAAGCGTAGCCTGATTCGTCGAATGAGTTTATAGACCCTCTTGGAAGCTTGTGGAACCAAGCCAGAGCGAGACCCTTCAGGCTAGCCGAGAATACCTTACACAGGAGTCGATCGTTTCCGGAGTTAAGGATCATTGCTTGATTAAAGTGCAACATATGGTCGTATGGATCAAAAGAGCCATCGTAAATGGAAAACAGCAGAATGACGAATCCGCGAGGAGGCTTGTAATCCAAAATATGTTGGCCTAGGGGGGAGCATAGCATGTCCTGAGGTCCCCGGACAGGGGGATAAGATGCTGCATGCGGGGCGGGGGCCTCCCCGGATGGGTACTACGTAGGTAGGCGGGGGTCATACCCTGCGTAGGAGTAGATATATGCTCGGGGTCGGTCAGAGATGGGATCTGTCCTGTAGCCTCTTTTCGCCGACGGCCACGTGCCACTAATAGCTCGTGGAGCAGGCGGGAGTCTCTTCTTGGTTGGCTTCGCATTGGGGTGCGAGTGATGGGGAAATGGAGAGATATCGGAAGATAGCTCGTCATCTGCCGGGGGATCACTATGGTCAGGTAGGGCGGGCTCTTTGCCCTTATTCGGCTAGGTTAGGGGTACATGTTGGGTAGCCCCTTATGGGTTTTCGGCCTTGTTGGTCTCCAAGCGGGTCCATAAGCGCTCGTTCTCTTACTGTAAGCGGTTCGCATACTCACGTAATTCGGCTATCTATATGGCCTTCTCCTCTTGCTTCGCCTCCATCTCCTGACGCTAGCAAAGAAACTGATCTTCGATGGGTTGGTTCACTGGGTTGCTAGACATGGCGACAAACTCCGACGGTTTGGTAGGATGAACGGGAACTCCTAAAACTTCAGGTAAAGGGAGATCACTTAAGAGCGGATGAACCTAGGCTCACCGTACTTCGCCTTTCGGATTTCACTGTGGCGTTTCCCATGACAGTGCTAATTGTAGTCTCGAAGTCTTGAGGAGTCACTAGATTGTCGAGACATAGAGCACATGCGTAACGATACGTAAAACAAATGCTGAGCGCCCCGAATCCAGGGGGTGTCTGACCGACTCACCGTCGACACCTTTAATTCGATGCCATGATGGGTGTATCGGAATCAACAAAATTTATATCCTAAATTCTAGCTAACAGTATGAGAAACTCTTTACTTGATATAATTAACTCTGAGGTCGAACTCAGGGATGGGTTTTCTTTGTATAAATGATTTGCAGTGGAGTTCAAAATGGTGAATTTCACTTTGGATTTAAGGAATTTATAAAAACAATGAGAATTGATTATTTGCAGGCTGAAAATGAAATAAGAAAAAAATGTAAAATAGAACCCTTTGAAGTATCAGGATACTGGGCTTAGGATCCTAGGGCAACTGAGGGTATCCAAGGTCATTTCCTCGTGTTGGGGAGGATGACCTATAGTCATCTCCCGAATCGAATCTTCATTTAGCTATAAAACCTAACCCTTAATAATTATCCTTTGAAAAATGATACTTGCGAGCATCGATGAATTTCAGCGAGTGAAAACAACTCTCCTTGACTCACGCATAAGGGATTCGTAAATGATATAGTAACAAACATCGATGGATTTAACATTAAGCATCCAGTGAACGAATTATCAAGTAATAACCATTGAGGTGAATCTAAGGATTTAAACCTACGGTTAAGAAACGCAAAGCGCGGTGAAGTACGCGTGAAAACCGCCATGGAACCCTCGGCTGTAGTGAGATCACGCTTTTTAGGATGCGGCGCCCCGAGCCGGGGGTCGGATTGTTGCCGTCGACCAGCGGAATACAAGTGGTTGTCGGGTTGCACGGCGCCACTTGAGACGATCGGGCGGAGTATCCTTTGTACCGAGCTACTGGAAATCATCGCTACGTGAAACTATCCCAAACTGGAGTCGATATAATTACAACATGGTAAAAGCGGCCACTTGGGCGTAGACGATTACTCATAAAAATATATACGACTATGAATCAAACTATATCGATAGTCTTTGGAATTTAATATTTACTCTTATACGGCATATATTAAATACTTTCGAGATTCTAATACGTATAAACATCATCAAAACACATGGAAGCTTTCTTCAATCCGATACTGGGACGGCGAGTCCTATGCTCCGTGTACTTGTAAAAATAGCCTCCTCGGCGGGGTGAGCTAATGCTCAGCGGTGGAGATATACAAGTGGGCTGCTCTCCACCTAAGTGCGGTGCAATGTTCCAAATTAAACACACATTCAAGCAAATGCATGATCTACTTGAATGTCTACATGATGACTCGGATAGAGTCTGGAAGCTATATCACACTCTTTAAGCCTTGTATGAGAATTATTGTTTTGTTAATTGAATGACCCTCAGATATTTGCATATATCAATTGGGCCGCTCAGACGATTGATATATTATTTGTTGTGGACTACCCTCAGAGTGAATATCAATTGGGTGCTCAGGCGATTGATATTTTTAGTTTGGACTACCCTCAGATAATGAATATCTTTAGACAACCTGAACCATTTTCTGCAGGCTAATCTCTATTACCTTTAACACTATAGTCTAGGGATGTTTAGATTTTATATGGAATACATGTATGCCAATTTCCAATATGGTCTAATTCACATCTGAATAATAATACGTGAATATATTGAATAAAAATTTAATCGCGTAATCGTATTTATGTGTTATCATTTCAAACATCGAAATTAGCTCGCTTGGGTACAATGATCAAACCTGAAGCAGTCGATTTGAATCACTTGACCAAACCCATATTTCTAGAAATTATATTTTGTAGAAAGTGCCTATTTAAGGCAGTAAAACCCTCGTTTCTTGTTCTATCATTCTAATCATGGTTCTTTGCGGGCAAGTATTTCTCGGCCATTTAGGCCTCGATCAAACCGATACATGATTTATGGAACCATTCATCATTTAACGAACAATCAGTAGAGGCGATACAGGACTGTTCGTGGTCCTCAAATCCAAACGTTTGGGTTCAGTTTGGAGGCCAGTCAAGCAAACCGTTCAAGGCTGGCAATAGAAACATTAACACTTAGTACTTAAGCGAAGAATAAAACCCGAATGGGGAGAAACCCTACCTCTCTCAGGGTTGAGAAAACTCTCGTCGGTACCCGTGAAACCCTCTCCGTAGAAGCGGTTCTCCTTCTTTGTCAGAAGGCGCCAGCGGTCGGATGGTATATTCTAGAGAGAGGAAATTTCTCTCTCATAAAAGTAAGTCAGGCTCCATTGTGATTTTTCACCTTCTCCCAGTTTTGGTCTCTTTTCTATTGAGAAGATGACAGCATTACGATTATTTTGGCATTTCATTTAGTTCATTTTAAACGATTGAATGACCATTATGTCCATCTTTACCGGTTTGACATTCGGCTCTATCTCGGCCGTCCCATTTTCATCATTCTCTACTCATGCCACTTGGCACAGTGCGGTATATGTGACTTCGTATCATCGAAGCAAATGATACTACGGCACGGAAATGCGTGCCTCGAAAAGCGTGTCAGCTCACATTGTCTCGAGAACTACTCACGAAATTTCGTCTGGCAAAGTTTCGCGGGGGCCATTCAACGGTGCATTCCATTTAAGTCGCTAAATATAGAACAAATTCCAGTTTTTAGCAGGAAATAGCCCTAAGCGAGCCTTTATGAGGAGGAAGGGTTTCCTAGTAACCTTGAGTTGCATCATCTCGAGGGGTGTTTGTGCTTAGAAAAGTGGAAGAAAATGAGGGAAGGGAAAAACGAGAAAATTGGAATCCCTCAGTCTCTCTGTTATTCTTAGAAAAGTCTCCACCATACCGGTTGCCTATGACAAATGACATATAGCCACGAGACAAGCGAAATACACGAAAACAACGAAAGCGTTTTAAGCATTCTGAGGACAAAATGGGAAGAAACCAAAAAATGCAACAAAAGCGGTCGCGAAGTCAAGCTGCAGAGAGGTGAGCAATTGGTGAGATTGGCGAATAGTCTTGCGCGGTGAACCAATTTTTCATGAGGAACCAACGAATTTCGCGAGGTGCTCCAGATTTCCTTTGTATTTTCTTCTCTTCTTTCCTTTTAATCTACGATCTCTGATGCGAGTTTGACTGAAATTCTTACGTGCTTGGATCGACTCGACATTTGACATAAATAGCTTACTTGAGAACTACAAAATTAGCCCTGTAATGCGATCGGTAGAATATGAGGACCTTAATGTAGTGGGTTAATTACGTGATTGAGCACAAAAAGTACTCGAGAGCACTTAAATAAACGGGGTTCAAAATGCTTTTTGGGCACTAATGCACCCAAACCTACATTACTAGTCCTTAAGCGATGCAGAAAGAAAGAAACGAGCAAATAACAAAAATATGGTAGTTGAAAAGGTTGTGAAAATGTAAAGAGCAACATGATAGGGAATCAACTTTGAAACTTAGCTGATAATATCGAGAAGGGAATGAACGCCATATGAGTTGAATATCAAAGGGTTTCCTTCTCGATCCTTTCGACCGAAACTTCCACCCAGAAACCTAAGTATTTGTTTGATGGAGTTCTCGATAATAAAGTAGCTAAGCGCACTCTCCCAAATGAGCTACTCACAGCCACCTAGGACACTAACCTGACCTAAATAGATCATGACCCACTCTTATTCCACAACTTTTTTTGTGTTGGCAAGGATGCAATCTTTGAGAATTGACCTGCTGAGTCCATTATGGCAAGGGGATTTATCGATAACTCCCGACCCGATTAAGGCTTAGGACACGAGAGAGTCGCAAGGATCTTTCGACCACTGCTCTGGGTTTCACCGGACTTGAATGATTTGAAACTCCGGCTGCTTGCTAAACTCACCATCACGGTGTGGCGACACTAAGTCGGTGGCTCCCGACCCGATTGGCAGGGCATCGGGCTTTGAGAGCTTTAATATACCCCTCGGATGCCTTTCGGGTTTGGCGGCCGTTGCCGATTTTTTTTTTTTTTTTTTTTTTTCTTCTTTTTCTTTTCTTTTTCCTTTCTTTTCTTTTCTTTTGGAAGACACATTGTGGCCTTCTATTCATGGGGGTCCTTAACACTTCGAAATACGGGGTGAGGTCGACGAGAAACTAGGGTAGGTTTCCTGATGTTTAGGGTAAGAAATGGGTTTTTTTCGACTTATTGAAGGCTTGATGTGTGCGTGTGGTTAACAAAGGTGGAAGAAAAGTGGTCAAAGCACAACAAGGATTCAACTGATCCATCCACTCAACTAGGCATGGAACTAATAATCTAACATGACTAGAATTGGGCCGGTGTTTGATTTTCAAGCTATGACAGCTAAGGAAACCTGAAAAAAAAGGGTCACGAGTTTTGAATTGAAAAAGTAAGTTGTATAGTACTAACGGCTTCACGGAAAACAACAGTAAGCCATTGAACATAACAAAATGGGCTTGCTAAAGTAATAACAAAACATAAATAAATGTCTAACATCAGCTAACTCTCCCCAGACAAATGTCTCATTGTCATGAGGGCAGTTGATTAATGAAGGAAGTCTCCCTCACTGATGAGATGTACTTTTCGTTTTGGATAGGAGACTTCGCAAGCTTTTTCCACGGACACCTTATTCACTCCGTTTGGGCTTCGAATGAACAAGTTGGAAGAAGAAAAGAGAGAAAAAAAGTGACCAGTTGGAGCATTTTTAAAATTTCGCCTTTATAAAAATTTCAAAAGTGTCCTTTCTAGCTATATTTGGATTTTACACTCTTTAATCTTTCCAATGGTACCAAGAACGCTTAAAACGGAGTTCGGATGAGAAAGTTATGAGCGAAACAAAATGAGGGCTGCGAAAAATGGAGGGGTTGCGAACCTGAGAAATTTCGCATTGCGAATATATATTTTTTTTAATAATAATACAAAAATAATAATAATAAAAACAATTTTTTATTTTATATATAATTATTTTGAAGACCAGATTTTATATATATATATATATATATATATATATATATATATATATATATATATATATATATATCTTTGCCTATATATATATATATATATATATATATCCTAAAGCAAACAAGAAAAGAGCAGTGCACTAGCTTAAGCTCCTCTCTACAACAGCTATAGTGCGGTTGCAAATGTAACCCTACGAAGTCCAAAGTTCTGAGAATTTCACAGGTTGCAAAATTTTGTGCCTCTGTACCTCTGCATCAAAATTTTGATAAAAGCTGCAAAATAAACACGAGAAAAATTAAGAAAATTTTGAAAAATGAAAATTAATCTAAAACAAAATTAACTTTAATTAGAAATCTAGAAGAAAATTAAAGAAATCATAATAAAATAAAATAAAATAAAGAACAAAATAAGAAAAAGATGAAACCAAGGAAAATGGGGAAATGCCTCCCCAGGCAGTCCCTTAAGCCTTTGGAGGTATTTGGAAGCTGATAGGCTTAAATCTGGGGTTCGGGTGCTCCAATCCAGAACTAGCACCGAACCGTAGTACCGTACGGTGTGGAGTTGCCTAGTGTCTTTGATGTAGTGTAGAGAGGCGAACGGTGGCAACTAAGTGCCCGATGTTTCACCGGCCCACGAGGCCTTGTAGATCGGGTGGCCTTTGTGAGGTGGGTGTTTCGGGGGTTTGTGGGTGTGTTGGTGTAAGGCGAGATATACCTTGAGTCGATGGGACGGGTAAGTGTGATCTTGGTGTTCTTCAGCTTGCCTCGCGTCCGACAGGGAAGGACTCTTCGCCTCCTCCTCCATGGCCGTAGGTGACACATGATTCTGGGGCATCCTGCGGGTTCCTCGGGAAGCCTGGCCTGGTTCTCCTTTCAATTCCTCACACAGGCTGCGGAGTTGAGCTGTTCACCCCAGAAATAGTTTTTAGGTCGAGAGCACTCTTCCTCAGGATTCTCCTCCCTCTTGATGTGAGATGGATTCGCTGCGAGGATGTCAAGATTCAAATAGATTTTACTCTGGAACACATCTAAATTCCTTTATTGGGAGGCTCTTTCTTTGCTGTCTGGGTTTCTGATTGGCTTTAGGCAGTCAACGTCTCTGCTCCTGTAAATTATTCACTAGTTTGCTCAAGTTTAGTATTGTCTGCTCAACTGAAAATGTCAACTGTGGTGATTGTGGTGGCTGAGGAGTTGAGGCACAATATGGAGAAGCAGGAGGTGCATAAGTTCGGGGAACATTGTAGAAGGGTGCACTCATCCATTGGTCTCATAGTCCCTCGTGGACTATATGGGCAGGTTGGATTTCTCTCTCACGGGTTGCCGATTACGCCATGGGAGGTTCACATGTCCCTGGGTGACATGTATGTCCCCAGGTGGAAGTAGCCTGCCTTTTGGATTTCCTAATCCAGCTTTGGAAAATCATCACTCTTTGCACCACGAGCGGGAAAACCTGAGAGCAGAAAGGGCAAACAATTCTACCTAAAAGGGGTAATGTGAACTAAAAAAAAATAAACAGAGAAGAAAAATTAACAAACTGCCAAGAAATTGATAAACAGAGAAATAAAAGAAAATTCACGGATCTTGTGCTGAGGATCTAAGGTGACACATTTCGTCAGAATGCACTTGTTCACCTGTCCCAAACCAGTAGCCGCCATTTGAGAGATTAGTGCCACGATGGCGTGTCGGAATCAACAAAATTTATATCTAAATCCTACTACGTAGCGAGGAGCTCTTTAACGGTATAATTAAAGGTCGAACTCGGGGATGGGTTTTCTTTATGCAAAATGATTTGCACGGTGGAGTTGAAATAGTGAATTTCACTTTGGATTTAAGGAATTTATAAAAACAAAGGGAGAATCGTCGTTTAGCAGCCGAAAAATAAAATAAGAAAAAATGTAATAGAACCCTCAAGATCGTGATACCTGGCTTAAGATCCTACAACCGAGGGTATCTGTAGTCATTTCCTCGCATTGGGAGGATGACCTATAGTCATCTCCCGACCTGGACTTCATTTAGCTATTAAACCTAACCCTTAATAATTATCCTTCAAAATGATACTTAATGAGCATCTGGTCTCTCGATGCTGAAAACAACTCTCTCGACTCACCTTATAAGGATCATAAATGATAACTAACAAACATCAATGGATCAATGATTACATCCAATGAGCCCAAAGATTATCAAGTAATAAACTATCTGCTGAATCTAAGGGATTTAAACCTACGCTAAAGGGAAACACCAAACTCGCCAAAGGAGTACCGTGAAAAACCATGGAACCTCAACCGCCGATCCTGACTATGTACTCCTTCCCTTCAAGGAAGGGTTTCTAGCCAACCATCCCTTGAGTTGTCATCCTCAAAGGGTATTTGGCAACCGAGAAAGTGGAAAGAAAATGAAATAAAATGAGGGAAGGGGGAAAAACGGGAAAACTGGAGCCCTCCATTTATCAAAAGTCTCCTCATAATAAGAGATACAAACGTGGGCTTATAGCTACCAAGACAAGCGAAAATACCAAAAACAAAAGCATTTAACTGCATATGACAAATGGAAGAAACCAAAAAAATGCAACAAAACTAGCCACTGCATCAAATTGCAAGAGGTAACAAGGTCAATTCAGAATAAGGCGCATGATTAACAAGGCTCAAGAACCAAATTTCGTAGTGCCTAATTTCCTTTGCATTTTCTTCTTTCCTTTTCCGTCTCTTATCCCAATGGTGAGTTTGACTCGAATTCTTCATTTGATCAATTAACACTTCCTCAAGATAAATAGCTTGCAAAAACTACAAAATTTAGCCACAAAATGCGATCAATAGAATAGCTAGGACCTTAATGTGCAAATTGTGTTAATCACGCTGATTAGTACACAAAAAGTACTCAAAACCTTAAATAAACAGGGTTCAAAATAGCACTTTTTGGGCACTAATCACCTGCAGAATACATGTGTCTCATATCATGAGACCCATACATGAGTAAAATGGCCACATTGGCCCATACATCCATACTCACAAAAATGTATCCAACTATATTACAATAGTTTCAAGAGTTAATTACACTCTTTATACAAAACATATATTAAAATTTAAGAGTTCTAATACATGTCTTACAAATTTCATATCAAAGCCACAATCCGGCTTTCTTCTCAAAAGCGGCGTCTAATGGGCGTCGTCTTCCTAAACACTCCCTGTACCTGAAATAATGATCCCTCGATATGGTGAGCAATGCCCAAGAAGGATAATCTCCTACATAGTTACTCCCCACCTAAGTGCACATGTAATGCGGCAATCAAACACACTCAAGCAAATATATGGATCCTACGAATGTCTACGATATGGATGAGAAATGTGACTCACTCTTCCCACTTCTCGAGCCCCCATCGATCCCTCACACGCATGCCTAAGCCAAATGTGAGAAAACACGCTTTTCAAAACAAAGATTTTGTTCTCGAAACATACTACCTCGAGCTCGATAAATCTATCGACAACTCCGAGGAGACTTTTCGATAATCCTCCGAAACAATTCATGGGCCTCCTCCGACGTGAACTGTCGACAATCTCCCAACCCAATTCTCCGCGTAAAATCTTCCATTGAAATTCCTTCACAACCATTTTCCTTTTAATTTTTTCATGTCATGCACTCACACCTACTATCTGCCCTAAGATATATGAATGCATTATGCCATTTCAAACAATTCATGCTAATATAAATCATGCATATATTAAAAAATTCATATACTAATAACATGTTATTTAATTCATAAGACACATCAAAATTAGCTCACGGGCTAATAAACAATTCAAACAATTTATTTTGAATCACCCAAGCAACACAAAACTCACACACAAATCACGCGGAACGTGAAAACCCCAGGTCTCTGCAGACGGCTCACGACCACTCTAGGGATTTTCTTCACTCTACCCAACATTTTGAGATCGAAACACCGGCCATCCGTGCCATAACAAATCCCCATCCATTAAAATGGCTTCACTAAAGAATAAACCAAGTAGAAAAGACTTACTCTCTCGGAGTTGCTTAAACTCCACAATCAATGTCTACGCGTAGTCTCAGAACAGATCAACTTTACTTCGTCCACGAGAACCGATTTCCGTCAAAGCCTGAAATCTAGAGAGAAGTTGGACTTTCTCTCACTAAAACTCCATTCTCCCCCTCATTGCAAGTTTCCAGCAAAAAGTGGAGAAGATAAAGCCTTTGGTTTTTATTTATTCTTTTAATTCTTTTCACTTAATTCTCAGGTCCCTTTAGTTTAACTTTTAGTGCTTTTTTGACACATGGCTTAATCTAAGCCATTTATCTCTATCTTTCTCAATGACCATACAACATGTGTCACATGGGTACATGTAGTAGGTGACTTTTTCACATCACATGTCTCTCATAAGCTATCATACGACACCCGACACCCAAGGCTCCGAAAACGTGAAATTTCGATCGTTCCTTTAATCACGACTAAATTCGACGGGTAGCTAGATTTCTGAGAGGATCTCTCTAACTGAAGTTCGCTTCATCATCCGAGATCTATAAAAATTTCTAGATTAATCGAAATTACCATTTTACCCTTTCGTAAAATTAGGAATTTCTGCCTATATTCTCCCTCCAAAAAGAATTTGTCTCGAAATTCCACTCAACCACATCAACTCACACACATATGCAATGTGCACTATGTCATGCATGTAAACTAGTCATTTAAGTATTAAACGACTAGACCGCGTACCTTCATCCCTAAACAAGAAGAAATGGGTGGCCCACATCGTGTCCTCGCCTCCCAATATCGGATTCCCTCCACTCCCATGGGTCGCTATAGCGCCCTCACTAGCCTCACTGGGCTCAAGGTCGCACCTAATCCGGCTATCCATAATGCACACCGGTCCTCCTCGAAGGTCTTATCTGGGTGTCGACACACTTCTCCCTAATCCACTACATGAGCCGATCGAAGTGTATCCTGAGCATGGAGACGTGACTACTTCATGGACACTGACATGTCACAGAAGCCAACCTAAGACGCCACTGCTCCTTTCTACCCCTCTCAAGTATCTCGAAGGGCCCAATAAGCCTTAGCGATAGCTTCTCTCACTTGCCGAACCTGACCACTATTTTCTTGGGCATCACCTTCAAGAAGACGTGATCGCCAACCTCAAATTCTAGGGGTCGACGTCGTATGTCAGCGTAACTCTTCCGTCGACTCTAAGCCATGAGAAGACGTTGTCATATCAAGCTCACCTTCTCTGAGGTGTCTCTAACCGTGATCCGAGTCGTAATGGAGCCTACCCCACCCCTACCCAATAAATAGTGATCGTCACGGCCTCCCATATTTGCGGCCTCATAGGTGCCATTTGTATACTACCAGAATTAATAGCTTAATTTACTAAGGGTAAGTGCTCTTCCCATGCCTCGAGTCCTCACCGACTCCCTCACACCTGCCTATGCCAAGTGTGACTTTCATCACTGGCGAGCACTAATGACACTTGCTCGAGCCTCGCGGCCTCACACCAACACCCAATGCAATCGTCCGGTAACCAAATCCCGAGTCACTCGACCCCATCACTCAAATTCTAAGTCATGATAACCATGACTATGTGCCTTCTCGGGCAACATAACTTTCTGGCCACACCGCGAGTCTCTCTTACACCCACACAAAAATTTCCTCGATATCTCCACTGGGTCTCACACCCACTGTAAATTTCCACTCACGGCATCTACACCATTTGTACTCCCTGATGACTTCCACTGGTCTCTACACCCAATACGTAAATTTCCTCGGATATCTACTGCCCTTTACACCCATACAGACCTTTCTCACCACTACCGCGGTCTCCTTCACCCTAACCTGTGCTTTTCTTACCCGAGGATTAACTACTCTTCGCTTCGCCCAACACACATTAATTACTCATTTCCCGATTTGAACTTCAGTCTTCATCGACGTAGTCCTAAAACAAACCCAAACCCACACCCACCTGCAGTGGTGAATGATCATACCGTGCACCCACACCCGACTCACACCCTCTGGGTCCACCTACGAAAGCGTAATCCTGAGACCTCGACTCACAATCCCGACCTATCGTTAACTCTACCCAGTCAGGGGAGAACATCCATACAATGGCTTTTCTAGAGGCCTCGATCTCCAAGCCTGATTCTATCACACAAGATGCAACAATGCATCCAATTTAAACGCTACTCTAGTCAACAAGTGCAAGAGAAACGCACTGCATATCCGGTCGCTCCAAATGCTCACCAGAAGATCATGAGACCTCCGCCTCCCAGCACAATCTCATCTCATACGCCCAAGTCAGTTTCAAGCAGAATAACATATCATTCGCCCCGCCCGACTAGAAGTTCTGGCCTGTGAGCCATGTCCCTAACCTCGACCCACACTCTAGCCTCTCTCCGTCGCCCCGGCTGCAATGTAAGGCGCCAGTACCTGACTCCATTCTGGTTCTCCGACCCTTACTGTAATTTGAGGAATAAACTGTGTCCGAGCCTATCCCACTGGTGACTGGGATTATGCTACCCCTCGAAACCTCGGGATCCTCGGCTCTGGGGGCAACCCAGCCTCATCGCTGCCGCCTGTAAATAATATATCGTCGCCCGCCTAACTAAATGCCCATCCTCGCCTCGTCCCCAACTCGTGGTGAAGGTGGCCTTCGCCTTCTCGAACTAAGAAGGATGATCCTCCTTCCGACTGTATCCAGCGCTCCTGGCACCCGCATCATCTACTTCTTTCTTTACGGTCGTGGTCGTTCGACCACGGAGTCCATGTCCTGTAGGCGGAGCCCTACGATCTTCCTCGAATGGACAACCCAAACTCCATTCTCAAACCTCTCGACTCGCCATGTCCGTGGCCACACAATCACTAAACGCGCCAACTCTGAATCCGGGCCACATACTCCATCATCACATCGCTCCTCACCTCAAATTTAGGAACTCTGGGCCTGCATGCCCAAGCAAAGGGCCTAAAATACTGCCATAAAAAGCTCATGGAACCCAAATTCAAGTCATCATTCTAAGTCCCTGTGAGGTCTTCACCCACTTCAACCACACTCGTCTTCGCCCCAACCGAAATGCGCCTAGTCCGGGATATCGGGTCATGTTGGAGGTAATCTCCATAGCCTCCAACACCTTCTCGACCTACATGAACCAATGGTCTCACACATCTGATCTCCTCCCTCGCGAACGTTAGGAGGATAATGGACCTAATCTCTCGGAGGTGACTCTGACCTCCTCGTCTCCCCAACTCCATTCAAATTGCAAAGGCAAATACAGAACCCGATGGCCTCAAAGAGAAGGCTCACGTGCCGCTGTGTTCGACCAGCACCACGTGGATCTACCTCTACGTCCTCCCATGACTAACCATCTACATGTCAAATGACAAGTTGTTTTAATGCAAGATTCTAAGGTGTAAACACAGCCCCGAGACACTATTCACATACCGAAAAAATTTTCATACTTTAAATCATACGCAACAAAAAATTTTATTTTATTTTATTTCATTTTATTTTATTTTATTTTATTTTATTTTGAAAACCCCGTGAACAAAGGTTCATGAATGCAAGATTTCCAAATAAGGATCAGAAATGCTGCACTAAGTCAAAACTACTGGCGGCCAGCGGCGCACACCCAAGGAACTCCAGTCGCGCGCAGCACGCGCTTTCGTGCCGCGCACAACATCAGGTCACAACGCCGCGACCGGGTCAGTGGTCGCAGCGCATGCACGCGCCGCCGCTACTTCATGTTGCGTCTCGCGGTCACGACACAAAGGCCGCCTCCCCCTTCACGATACAAAAATTGTATCATGACACAACTAGGGCTGAACCAAGACACACGAAAGTGCTACCGGCCGCTTCGCGCTACAGCGCTAACCGCGGTCGCACGCCGCTAGCCGGGCCATGTCGCAGCCTCATCGCGCCAGGTCGCGGTGTGCCATCGCGCTCGCACAGCATTCAGGTCACGATACACCCATCGATCGTGACTCAACTCCATAAATGGGCAGTGGCCCATTCCAACTTCCCTTTCTACACATTTTTTTTTCTTTTGTTTTTCATCTGCTCTTCACGGCAGGGCAAGATCACAAAAATAAAAAAAAAATTAAAAAATTCTTATCTTAATAACCAAATAAATTATAATAAATTTATTATTATTTATTTTAATTTTTTTTTCCTATTTTACACTCTGTAAAACCTAAAAAAAAAAATTTCCTCAACACATTTTTTTTTATTCCTCCAAGAAATTTCCTTCTACTTATATACAACCAAAATTTTTAAGAGTTTAATTAAACCCTTTTTTTCGCAAAAATCGAATAATTTTCCAGAATTTCACAAAACCGTTCTGTTCATGTTCAAAACTGGAGCTACTATCCATAAATCTTTTTTTATTTTTTTTTTATTTCTGGACTATTCTGCCCAAAAATCCTCAAACAAACCTTTTCTCAAACTTAGGGGTTACGTTTTCTCAACCCTAGTGTTAATTTTTTTTTTTTTTGTCCTATATGCTATTTACCAAGCACACAAGCACAACACATACAACACACAATCCAATCACACATCACATTTAATTCATCAAAATGTACAAGGGATGCATGAACTAACCCGTTTCCCATCAAGTCCTAGGTAAACCGTATACCTAACTTACTGATACTAAGCTATAACTCTAGTATCCAACATCGAGCTATACCAAGTTGTGATGCTCTTACACCTTAATGGTCATGGCCTAAGCCCAAGTCCCTCAAGCCCTAGGTATTCGTATACCTAAGCTCGATACTGCCGTGACGCCCAAATCCCAGAACCTGGGCCGACCAATCGTCAACCCGCACACCGTGGTTCTATCATGAGACTCATACATGAGCAAATACACATCGGGCCCATACATCCATACCACAAAAATGTGTATCCAACTATATTACAATAGTTTCAAGAGTTAATTACACTTCTTTATACAAAACATATATTAAAAAATTTAAGAGTTATAATACATGTTTTACAAATTTCATATCAAAGCCACAACTGCCTTTCTTCTTCTCAAAAGCGACTCTAATGAGCTCGTCTTCCGAACACTCCCCGCACTCCGAAATAATGATCCTCGACATGGTGAGCAACGCCCACAGTGATAATCTTCTCTACATGGTTACTCTCCACCTAAGTGCAATATGTACTTCAAGAACCAAACACACCCAAGAAAATACATGATCCTACTAATGTTCACATGATATGGATGAGAATGTGACTCACCTCTCCACTGAGCCCTCAATCGACTTCATGCATGCCTGTCAAATGCCGAGTAACATCAAGTTCAAACAAAAGATTTTTGTTCTAATGAGTTTCTGCAAAATCATCGGACAACCCTCCGAGGGTGAATCCTGCTGGATAAATCTCTAAAAACACCATGCCCCTCCGACGTGAATCGGCTGGATACTGTAACCCAATTCTTTGGAAAATCTTCCATTGAAATTTCTTTCACAACCATTTTCCTTTTTATTTTTTTTTCATGTCATGCACTCACACCTACCATTCTAGGGTGCCCCGGTGCATATGGAATGCATTATGCCATTTTCAAACACCAGCGTTAATATATAAATCATGCATATATTAACAAATTCACATACTAATCACATGTTATTCAATTCATAACAATAGCATCAAAATTAGCTCACATAGGCTAATAAACAATTCAAGCAATTCATTTTGAATCACCCAAGCAACACAAAAATCATACACAAATCACGTGAACAGTAAAACCCTAGGTCTCGGCACTATTCACGGCCACTCTAAGGATTTTCTTCACTTAGTCCAAATATTTTGAGACTAAAAATACGGCCATCTAGGCCTTAACAAATCCCCATCCATTAAAATGGCTCTTAGCCAAAGAATAAACCAAGTAGGAAAAGACCCCACCTCTCGGAGCTGGTCGAACTCCACAAAACCTGTCCACGCACAGCTCAGAATGCATCAACTTTGCTTTTAAATTTCAACGAGAACCACGCTCAAAAGTCGGAAATCTAGAGAGAAGTTGCACTTTCTCTCACTAAAACTCCATTCTCCTCAATGCAAGTTTCAAAAGAAAAAGTGGAGAAGATGAAGCCTTTGCCCTTATTTTATTCTTTTAATTCTTTCTCACTTAATTCTCAGGTCCCTTTAGTTTGACTTAAAGGTTTTTTGGACACATGGCTTGAATCTAAGCCATTTATCTCTATCCACTCACTAATCATGCAACATGTGTCACACGGGTGCTACGTAGTAGGTGACTTTGTCACATCACATGTTTCTCAAGTCACATACTCAAGACCCGATTAATCTCAAGTGTTCGAAAAACATAAAATCTCGATTGTCTCGTAATTCAATAAATCAACCCGTAGCTAGATTTCCGCAGACTATTCCAACTATGGAAGTCCGTTCGGCTATTCAGATTCGTAAAAATTTCATTGACGAAATTACCATTTTACCCTTTTTCAGAAAATTAGAATTTTCTTGGGTTTTACAACAAACAAGAAAATGGCGGTCGAGTCTCCGTTGTCTCTTCGATGCTTAAGTTAGACTCACCTCCCCATGAAAAATTAGGACCTTGTTTTTTAATCTCAAATCTCTTACCTTATTTGGTATGATGACCATCTTTTATCTGAGAGGAGGGGGATCCGCTTTTCGTGGAAAGTTGATGATTTCCTCCAAATTCAGAAGGGGAAGGTGGCGCATATCTCGCACGCAGAGACCAATTCTTCCTTAAAGAATGTCCCATGAGGGTCCCAGAGCTACTATCCACCGAGTGAGGTTGTTAGCATGATTCATGGAAGGGCGCATATTCTCTTCGGGGGAGTCCATCTGGCAGTATTTGCTAAATAAAGTCTCCAAGCTGAGAGATGGCATATGAGTATGCCGACTCTTTCCAAACTGGGTGGAGGATATCCGCCTCGCTCTAAATCCCACTCCAGAAGTCGAAGCCGCTGGGTCACCCACCATACTCAGCCGACTCGGTCATATCGAGGGCCTGGGCCAAAGCACATGGCACCCGCAGTGTCAAGTCTAGGTTTCTAACACAATTTCTATACATATTGGACTTAATCATTGTTAAGTTATATTCGAACAAACTTAAAAGATGTTAAGTCTAGATTTGTAACATGTACAGTAGCTATTTAGTTTAGACTTAACCATTGTTAAGTTATATTAGAACAAACTTGAAGGGAGTTAAGTCCAGATTTGTATAATGGTTAGAAGGGTAAATTTGTGAAAATGATGTAAAAATATCATTCATTTTTTTGTTTTAAGAAAAGGGGTTAGATTTACATTTTTTTTTTTTTGTCCCTTTTAAACTATTACCCCTTAAATTTATATGTTAAAAGAAAACAAAAAATAATGCCTTAAAATGTTTAAATGTTTTTTAAAGTTTATGTCACGACAAAGATGAATAGTTAAAGGAAAAAATATTTGTCATGACAGCAAAAAGCTATGTCGCGACAAATGTATTTTTTTCCCTCAACTTTTTTTGTTTTATATTTGCCTTTACTATTTAAAATCAAGGGAAAACTATGTTAAGCGGTCCTCATTTCAATTTATTTAAAAAAATTATGATCAAAAGACCTTAAACCAAAGTTAGGTCCCTTGATTTAAAATATGTTTGATAAAGATGAAAAAATATTGATAAAGTGTTCAATTAATCTTGAATACAACCTCAATAAACATTAAGTATTTTGGTGCGAGCTCGTATTTAAAGTTTACAGAGGTCATACCTAAGGTTCTAACCATTTATCAAATATTTTTGCTTCTTACTAAAAATTTTAAATTGGGTGACTTGATCTTTGATTTCAAGTTTTTGGTCCTAATTTTTAAATAAATTAAATTAGAACCCATAATTTAGTTTTCCATAAAATCAAAAAATTTGGTCTCCTCTCCAAACTTCTTATACCACATTACTTTTATGAAACGAAAACATATCGAGCTCTAGACATTTTTAAAAAATGAAGGAATATAATATTCATATTGAATCAAAATCTCATACAAGTGCGAGCTCTCCAAACTTCTAAGTAATTTTATTTATATATGATTTTCTTTAGAAAAATTTATAAGATAATCAAACATAAGAAAACTATTTTCCTTAGCAATTTTTTCATTCCTTAATATTTTCTGATAACCAAACATAACCTTTTTTTACATATATTTACTTGGATTTACAACTTTGTAAAATTATATTATCACGAAAACTCGAACCTTATTCTTCTTTATGTCTCACTCAACCCTTTAACCACTTAGTGAGGTATCATTGGCAGTTAATTTTTTTATTATACAACTACATATGAGAAAATAATTTTCTTTAACATTTTTTTTATTTCCTTAGTACTTTTTAGAAACCAAACAAAACCTAGTGTTTTTGGCCCCCTCAACTTTTTTTCTAAGTCCTCCACTAATCTAACAAATTTCATCTTTACAAGAAAAGGATGGTTTACTAAATGCAAAACAAGTTTTTTTTTTTTCCATTTTTCATTTTTTTTAAAGGAATGCAAAAACAAGTTTAATCTTTGAAATATTGATAGCTTAACAACTAAAAAATAGACAAGCATGTTACGTGTTACATCTATATATAATATTTCCAAAGATTGGGTAAACGTCTTAAACCAATTATCTTGTTTTAAATGAGTCATATATATTCGAGCAATAAGATGACTGGTTTCTACGCAGTTGGCCAATCTTTGAATTTTTCTCCTTATTTCAATCGACATGTCTACTTCATATTACATCTTGGATTGTCTTTGAAATATTGCCCCAATAAGTCTTGATTCCGATACTGAATGTCAAACCATATCAAAATACAATACAAACTACAAAAAATTAAAATACAATACAACCATATTTTTAACTAACAATCATAAAGTGTTAAACATAAATGGTTGCTCATCTGATGAAGATGCTTTGCTGCAATTCAAATATGACCTTTCAAAAGATGAAGTACTACCTAAAGGCCCTGTCATTTCCATTATGGTGCATGTGTACTTTTCAAAATTTTGATCAACCTTTAAGTATGGAAGAGATGATCGAATATGCTCTAATTCCGTGGCAACTTCTTTCATTGTAGGCCTTTTCCTTCCATTCAAGTTTAAGCATCGATATGCAAGGTAAGCAATTGCCGTGATCTCTTCTTTTCCTCCCTCATTTACTACTTGAGCATCAAGAATATCAAATAGATGAGAATCTTGTAATGATAGAATAAAATATGTTGCCAAACTTTTCTCATCTTGTGGCCTTGTTGGACAAATTGGCTTTCGTCCAGTTAAAAGCTCAACAAGAACAACTCCAAAACTATATACATCACTTTTGTCAGGAAATTGACTTGATTGAAAAAATATTATGGACGGCAACCAAAAGTCCTCAGACAAGAGTAGTCATGAGCTCGCTTCAATAGCAATTGACTCGATGTCTCAAAATCCGACACTTCGCCTTATATTTATCATCTAAAAGTATATTTCAGACTCGATGTCTCTATGATAAATTGGCATAAGAGCATGTCGAAAAAGTAAATAAGCAAGAGCTCTTGCCACCTTTGTAGCAATTTGTAAACGTATTTTCCATGAAAATGGAAACTCCATATCTTGGTTGTGAATAAGTTGGTACAAATTTCCATTATAAATGAACTCATAAACCAATAAAGGAACTTCTGTCTCCAAGCAACACCCTAAAAGCCCAACAATATTCCTATGATTGATTTGTGAAAGAATCACAATCTCATTAATGAAGTAAAGCGCCATTTGACTTCATCAACTATGATTGATTTCAACTTAACAATTCTTCCATCGGCTAATTACCTTTATAAACCGCTTCCCCGCCTCCTCGAATTAAGACCATTCAAATTGAAGTTGTCAAGAGCCTTCTCTAACTCCTGTATGAAAATTTTGTTTTCTCAAGAGCAACTTCATTAGAAGAGATTTGTTGTTCCAATAATAGACCACCATTTTGTTTAAAGAATTTTCTTTTAAGTCTAATCTCTCTTTTTTTCTTCACTACTTTATACAATCCAATACTTCCAAGGACTAGCAACAAAGAGCCACGACCTATGCTGAAACCTACATTGCATAAAGATAATTTAAAAGAAGTCACTTTATTATCTCGAATTGATAAAGAAAGTTAACATACTAATAAAGAATTAAATTTTCTTGAAAACATAAGATATAAGAAGTATAATAAGATTTAAAATCATGATATATAATCCATAGATAGAACTTTTTGAATTGTATCAGTTTAACTATTCTCAGAAACTTTCACCACCATATAGTTATATAATGAATACTATATATATTTTAAATTTTTCTATGCACATGTAACTCTCTTATTTTCAGATATATATAAAAAGGGATTTACTTTTAAGAAACTAATAGAACGATGTTTCAAAATCTAAGCAAGGTTTCAAATGGTCAGAGGTTGCTCAATCAATTAACGCTAGACTCCAATGCATTAAGTAACCAATCGAGACTTTGATTAGGCTATGATACCCCAATTGCTTAGTTGGTTGATTGGTTAATCGGTTAATACATTGATCAAACTAAACTTGTGTCTAACTATTAATTTGTGCTTTCAATGGAGTGCTCCTCAAGGGAGTGCTTTCAAAATGCACTAACTTGTTATAAACGAAGGATCATGTGGTCAATAACCACATTAATTGTGTGATGAATGATAGACATTATATCACTTAATGTCCCTTATAGATTCATTAATAAACTTCAATTTGGAAGTTCATGAACATGCTTTATGGTGGTCATTATTAACATTATTATGAGGTCATTTAAAGTTAATAATGAACCCTTGTACATAAAGCCTATAAAAAGCCCCTCTCGCTTCTTTGTAGCATCAACTCAATGAGAAGTATTCTTTCTCTTTCTCTCCTTCCCTTTATTCTCCTTAAGTATCTCTTTAGATATATGTAAAGAGAATAACATAATTCTCTTTAGCTTTGCATTTGTTACGCTATTTTATAACATAACTTTTTTTTTTATATATGTAAAAGGAGCAAATCATTTAAAAACAGTCAAAAGGTACAAAACCTCCAACGTATACGGTGGAGACCAATCAAAATGCACTTACTTTCAAACTCCCATTTCATCTTAGTACACAATTCAACTTTAGTTTCTTCCAATTTCATTGTATCAAATCGTAGCTTATGTCTAGAATTATGTTGCAACATGCCAACATATACAAACAACTCAATTTTTTTTATAGATAATATATACCTACAACACAATTAAAAATCATTAGTTGTTTTATGCTTCCCTCTATCAGTTTGCTATTGATTGATTAAGAAAATATCAAAATAGAGAAGATGTTCTTGATGATGTATTAAGAAGACATAAAAGTAAAGTTACCTAGAATTAGATGTCTTGATATGTCCTTCTTGGTGCAATGATATTCATAACAATAACCTGGATAACTTTCTTCAAATATATAACGATAATCACATGGCTCATCGCAATTTGCACATTCTTTGACAACTAAAACACCAAAAAATATAAACAATATTGAAATCAATTAGTAAGAATTTTGTACTACATTAGTATCAATATTGTTAGGATTGAATTGATTATTAAACTTAAAAAGTTACTTGTTTATGGTTAATTGGTATAACCAATAATTAAATTGTTATTGAATTGATGTTATAAATATATGATTAAAATTAAAAATCATTATAAATAAAATATATATATATATATATATATATATATATATATATATATATATATATATATATATATATATATATATATATATATATGATATTTATTTTTATATTTTGCACGAGAATAATTGTACTGATATTTTAGATTTTATGAAACGAAATATTTATATTATTTAAATATGTACACATTAAGAATGAAAGAAAAATTAGTTATTCAATTTTAACTAATCTTCCAATTTTAAAAATATTATACTATATCATTTTATTTATTTTTCAGAGAATATATTTATTTTGTTTCCCACAAGCCTTGAGTATTAAGTCTTTTGGATGGTTTTTAGTAATCATTGAAATGGAATCGAGGCTAGGTTGAGCTTGAGTCAATAGGCCCCTCTATTAATGAATTAAAGAAGGTTAGCCTATTGGCCTGTTTGAATGGGTCCACAACATTCAACTGGGCCGAAATTTTTTTTAAAGATAATAATTAAAATTTTAAATTTTAAATTTTTAAAAATAAAATATTATAATATAAAATAAATAAAAATAAAATTTAATGTTTATCTAAAATTCTAAGCATAGTACCACCAAACACGTAGGATTTGGTGATAACAGATTTTTCTTAACTTAACCAAAGGTCTCGAGTTCGAGCCCTGAGAACGCAGCTATATTATCACTACAAGGGTAATCGAAGAATGTAGACAGTAAAACGCTGCTCTAAATGAGATCGAAACAGCTTTCCGTCTCTATTTAGAGACGAAAAATTATTTCTGTCTCTATTTAGACACTTAGTACCTCCAGCCTCCTAAATCTCCGCTCTCTGTGCACGACAGTTCCTCCAAATTTTGAGATCGAAAATGTAGATCGTACTTTTCCTGTCTCTTAACAGATTTTAAAATCCGTCTCTAATTCCCAGAGACTCGACTTTTTTTTCCGTCTCTAAATAGAGACTGATTTGCTTTCATCTTGGAACAGACTAATCCCTTTCCGTTTCTATTTTTCTGATATTTTTTTTCTCTTCCTTCTTTTCCCCTTCTCCTTTATTTTTTCCCCTTTCTCCCCCTTCCTCCGTCACCTCGCGCCGCCCTCCCCACCGGGGGCGTCCAACCGGATATTCCTCCCCGCCCACTGGGCCGCCCCGCCGCCCCTTCCCTTCTCCCTTCCCGTCTCGTCTCGGGCTCTTCCTCGCGCGACGCGGTGCTCCCCGCCGACGCGCGATCCTGGTTTCCCTTACCCACGCTAACGCCGACGCCACGCTCCCTCCTCCCCGTCGACTCCGTATCCGCAGAACTATGTAAATTTTTTTTTTTCCTCGTAATTTTTTGTGTTATTTATTTATGTATTATATAACATTATGTGTTAATTTATTTACTGGGTTTATATTTTGATATTATTTTTATTATTCTATTTAATTTATATTTTATAATGTTATTGCTCTAATTTATGTTAATTAATTTGTAATGGTTATTTTTCAATGTAATTTATTCAATTAATTCATAATAGCTAATGTAGTTTAATATGTCAAGTTAATACTTTATTGTAGTTTAATATGTTAATTACAGTTTAATGTAGTTTAATATGTTGGTTATCAAGATCACAGTTCACTAATTTGTATTTTAATTTCGTTCTAATATGTTTTACTATGTTGTATTATTTGAATATATTGTGTTTCAGGAAATAAAATTCGAATTTTCAAAAGGGCAAATGGTAATTTCTGGCCAAACTGCACTTTTCAATCTCGATGATGACGACATACCGCTGAGTTCGCCTCGCGAAATCTAAATACATACACTTCATTAATTTCGAGACAAATGAGGATTTACACGAGATTTCGAGGAAATCGACAAATTAGTACCATAAGTGGCATAAAGTCCTTAATACACCACATGGATACATGCAAGTAGATCATTGTCTAAGGAAAGTGGTCTGCATGAGGGTAAATGTTAGTGGATACTAGTTCTGACAGCTTTTGCATGAGGAATTTAAATGAAGAAAAGGTTAGAGACAAGTGGAAAGTGAGGTGTCAAGAAACTGAGGATGAATATACTCTCTAACTAGACCAAAACGGAGGGGGTGGAAAAAGAAAAGGGGAGAAAGAGTTCTCAAGTTCTGAGGGAAAAAGAAAGGAGAAAAAAAGAAAAAGAAAAAGAAAGAAAGAAGAAAGAGAATGAGAAAGAAAAGAGAACCAGCAGTTCTCTGATTTACGAACAAAGGAGTCAAGTAAAGAAAGGAACTGATCTACGCTCAAGAGGTATAGGGTTCTCTCATACTCTGGTTAGTCTTCATTTCAGAGCCATGACATGGCTATGAGGTGTAGCCCTGGTGATGGGCTGGATCAAAGAACACTGACAAAACTGTGGTTTGCCGGGACCTATTCCGGTTCTGTTTATGTAGTTTCCGTAACTATAAACTGAACCACTGTTCCCGATATGTAACTGGATATTGATAATCTTGTTGTGTGTTATTGCTTGTTTGAATAACATGAAGATGTAGAATATTGATGTTGATATACTATGCTTGATATATTAATACGATGCTTGAGATGAAGCATGAATATAATCATGATGTAGTTTTCAAGATGCATGTAACATGAGATATTATGCAATGACATTATCATCTCATGTGCACTCTGCACATCGTGGTAAATCGGGTGAGTGCATGAATAAATGGGTATTCCTGAGGGTTGTCCAAAGAATGCTTGATTCTGAGGGTTGTCCAATAAATTATATCTGGAGTTGTCCAATGAACTCTATCTGAGGGTTGTCCATCAAGGAGTTCTCGATGGTCCAACGGCTTGATTCTAGAGATGGTCCGCTGGTTCATGTTCCGAGGGTCATTCCAAGAATGCTGGATTCGAGGGTTGTCCAACAAATTATATCGTTGCTCATCTAATGAACTCATCTGAGGGTTGTCCAATAAGGGTTCTCACATGGTCCAGTGGTTCGATATCTCTGAGGGTTGTCCAAGAATAAAGGATTCGGAGGTTGTCCAATAAATTGAGTATCTGAGGCTCATTCCAATGAACCCCATCTGAGGGTCATCTACCAAAAGGGTTCTCGAGATGAACCAATGGTTCGATACTGGAGGTGGTCCACGGATTTAAAACAAAAGCTTTTGTTTCGAAAATGCTTTCATACATGACAATTGCATGTGTGAGGGGAGTCTCATGAGGACTCGGGAAAAGGGGCATGACATAGACATTCATATAGAGATATGCATATTTTATATGAATGTGTGTGAATGATTTGTTGATTATGTCATTGCATGTGCACTTAGGTGGGGAGTAACCCTTTTGTAGAGACTTTCTCTAATGGCATACCACCCCGCTAGGGAAAACATTTCGTGCACTGAGGTACACCAAGAGAAGGCTTCGAGGTCTTAGTTGAGAAGAAGGTCAAAGATGGCTTCAGGGTTTTGTAAAAGTCTCGCAAAAACCTGATTTTTGTTATACAATCGGATCAAGCAACTGCTTTATGTAGATATAAGGTGAGATAAATTGTGAACAAACCCGCTTCATATGTTTAATACAATTTGGTAAAGGTTTTCTACTCTTCTAGTCGGACTTAAGACTGATTTTCTTTGGCAGCAAAGGAATTTGGCCCCGCGGTCCTCGTATATCGTAGAGCCTCATCATTAAGCTGATGGCTTCGAATCACCCAATCAGACTCATAGTTCCAAGTTATGACATTTTTACTTGGAAGGGTCTCGAGAGGGCGAAATGTGCGGCCGAGCCTAACCTGAGAAAACGAGCCGTGGTGGCCGAGCTCTCAGATGAGCTGACCTTCTTTCTGGGATGAGCTGACCTCTCGCAGCCAAGCCCACCTGGATGAGATTGCAGGTGGCCGAGCTCAATGCGGATGAGCTGTGTGAGTAGCTGCCTGCTTTGGATTTGGTGAGACTTCTAGTCTTTGAGACTCGAATTTCGGTTGAGTAAAAGTGAGAATTTGACTGGCATCCTTTGATAGAAATTGTACCCCATTAGTAAGGTTGATGTAGTTTCTCGAATCACCCAAATCGGACCTCTACAGCCCAAGTTATGGCCTTTTACTCAGAAGGGTTTGAGAGGATGAGTTGTGGACGAGCTCATCTAGCCGAACCCGACCCCTTGCCGAGCCGAGCTCCCCGCATGAGCCGGTGGCCGGGCCTCTTCTACACGAGCCGCATGAGCTGACCTCAGGCCGAGCCGCACGAGCCCCCCGCATGAGCCGACTCCTCAGGCCGAGCTGCATGAGCCTCCCGTGCCGTGGCCGAGCTCTTCGCATGAGTCGTGGCCGAGCCAGGTCAGCCGTGCATGAGCTTTTCCCGCATGAGCCGCATGAGCCGACTCCTGCAACAGCCGCACGAGCCTCCCGCATAAGCCGACCTCTCGTGCTAACCGCATGAGCCTCCCGCATGGAGCTGCATGAGCTTACCTCTGTGCTGAGCTCTTCTCGCATGAGCCGCATGAATTTGACCACTTGTGCCGAGCTCTTCGCATGAGCTTATGTGAGGTCGAAATGACCTCCCTGTAAAGCCTCCCGGCCGAGCCTGCCAGTGGAACGAAGCTCGGCCGCGCTAACTCGTGACGATCATAACTCGCTCAAGTCCGTTTTCACGCGTCTAGACTCTACGGAGCCCTTTGAGTCTAGAACTATCTATATATGGGTCAATATAATCTGAGCCTTGTATTGTGTTCGAAAATATGAAAGACAGTAGGTGCTTCATCGCTTCCGCGACGCCATCGTCGTATGAAGCGCCAACTTCGAATGACCATAACTTCCTCGTCCGAAGTCCGTTTCAGGTGTTCTTAGACTATATGGAAAGATACTTGAGTCTAGAATCTGACCACATGCCTGTGGATGGCATTTAGTGCTCAAATATAGCTGAGCCGACCTCTTCTGGCAGAGCTGACATCCTTTGGCCGAGCTGACCTCGTCTAGGGAATGAGCTCGACAATGCCAACTTCGGATAACCATAACTTCCTCGTCCGAAGTCCGTTTCAGGTGTTCTTAGATTCTATGGAGAGATCCTTGAGTCTAGAATCTGACCACATGCTTGTGGATGGCATTTAAAAGCTCAAATAGGCCGAGCCGACCTCTCTCCTCGCCGAGTCGACATCCTTTGGCCGAGTTGACCTCGTCTAGGAATGAGTTTCAAGAATGTGCCAACTTCTCGATAACCATAACTTCTCATCCAAAGTCCATTTTGCGCGTTTCAGACTCTACAAAGCCTCTGAGTTTAGAATCCAATCATATTCCTCGAGATGGAATCTGGGGCTCACATAGTTTATGAAAATTGGATCATCAGACTAAGTGCACTAATTACTAGAATCTTGAAATGAGATGACCGCATGTGGGTCATTGCTTTTAATAATCGGGAAAGACACGGAATAAGCTTGAATGAGACTATTAAATAGCTTGTTGAAGGTTACCATGAACAAAAAAAAAAAATGACCCTTGAATTCCAAGGCCACAAAGTGTTGTTATATTTTCCTGGGGAGTGTAATTATTTGTCTTTTTTCATTAATCAGGTATAATTTTTTATATCATTTGAATGGTATTTATGTTATTTTGAATCTATAGTTATGTCCAATTTGTATGTACATTGAATTGTGGGGCTGTATTTGAGTTGTATATTTCAGGGTGTGTATCACTCAACCACCCGGTGGCCCCGAAGGACCCGAACCGAACATGCAATCTGGGTGTGGTTTTTTGGTTCGCGGCCTGGGCCTGGGTGTGGGAAATAGAGAGTGTTCCTGTTCTGCCTGGGAACAGTTAAACCCTAGCAACCCGACCGAATCGAAATAAAGAGAGTACATAATGAAAAAATAAAAAACCCAACTTCAGTTCTTATTTTCCCTTTTTCCCGATTTCCTTTCTCTGAAAATCCCTAAAATCCCAAATCCTTCGCTCTCACTGTCGCCGTCGCCGCGCCACCACTCACCACCGATCGCCGTCGCCTCCCATCACCTAGCGCCACCCGTGAGGTAAGCATCGCCTCTTCTCTCGTTTTTAGTCAAATATCCGATTTTGGTGGCTTGGAGATTTTTCGACCTGCTTGTATGATTTTTGGGATTTTGTTTGAATATCATGTTTAGTGTTTTGCCTCTCCTCTTCTTGCCATTTTCGGGTGTCTGACTAAGTGTTGTAGAAATTCTATGATCTGTGGAGCTTGCTTAACTCAGTAAAACATATGAAATATTCTTCCTTAAGTGTCCATTTTCTACTTCTATCCTCAATTTCTTTCAATTTTTCAGTCTTTATACATCGACATAAACAAATTTGGAAATATAAGCAAGCAAGTTGATTTTCCCGATTTTTCAAGGTAAGGTTTATAATTGCCATGAGATCGTAGAAAATTGATCAACCGATTTCGTTATGATCAAATGCATCTCAGATAGTTAGTCTCTCAAACAGCTGTTTCCTTATCACAATTTCCTTTGTAAAATGGAAATCCACAAAATGGTTTATAGAACTACATTGTTAGGATTCTTTTAGCGTTTGTTGATTATTTTTGAGTTGGTCCTTTACAATCGGCTTATACAAAGATGAAGATATTACTACGCTACAAGTTTCTACTATGGTCTGATATTTAATTAAGTTTCATTTGATCGCTTTCGCTTTTCGCTTTATTCTTAGGGGCTTATACATAGCTTTGGATTGGCATGAATTGCATGTATCAATATCATGTACTTTAAAATCAATATCATGTACGGTAAATTTAATTCATATACAAATTTCAATTTTATTTTATTTGTTATTTGTTTTTGATTTTATATTTTATTGTGTTTTATAATATATAATTAGGTTGTTCGTGAATTAATTGAAGATCGAAGAATGGTTACTTCTATGGATTTTCATGTTTATTGTTATTAATTATTATGTAATATAAGTTTTAAGAATTTTATAATTTTTAGTTTATTGTAATTTTTATATGTTTTATGATGGTAAAATGTTGTATTAGTTTAATAGGATTTTAAATTAAAATGTTGTTTAATGCAATTTATATGGTAGTTAATTTTAATTACATTTTATTTTATTATATTTATATATATATATATATATATATATATATATATAGTATATATATATATATAGAAAGAGTTATATATATATATATATATATATATATATATATAAAGAATCTGGTTTTTTCAAGCTTTTGTGGTCGGGCCCGACAAATCTTTCTGTTAGTTTATCTCTAGCCCCTACTCTTAAATAGGGTCGGTTCGGGGTGAATATGTGGCTCTTCGGTTTCGATCGTCAATTCGGGCCGGGTTATCTCAACCCGACCGCACACCCATAGTATATTTTGTCAATTTGGTTTTTATGACTTGATTGTGAGAAAGTAGAAATTTTTTATGTTTGTAGTTTTATTGTGTGAAATGTCATTACATTAAATATATAATTAATTTTAGAATAATTGTGATTGATGTATTGATGATTTAAATTATTCAATTTATTTGCAATTTTTTAATATGTTGATATAAATATGTTTTATTATGTGTTACATCGTTTTCTTGTATGTTGGTTCATGTATAAATTACTTATGTATATTGAGGTGCATGTATGTTGATAATTGTTATTATATGTATTGATATGCCAATTTAGAAAAGGTTTTTTAATTTTATGATATAAATATAGTTTATAGGTTCAAATTAGATGTCGATTGTGTCATACTTAAGAAGGTAATATATAAATTATTTTTTATTTGTCATTGCATGTACCTACAACAACTCGGCTACTTCGGACGGCTGACCAAGCAGGACGGTCGAATAATCGTATTTACCAGCCGTCACGAGGTAAGTGTGTTGTGTATTAAAAATTTATTTTTTAAAAGTATTAAAATTTTTGTAATATTGTTTTAATGAGATAAATATGTGTAAGTCACAATCATGTTGTGGAGTTGCGATTGGTTGATATTTTACCGCGTTAAAATTAAGTTAATGTTTGACAGGATAGGGACCTGTGATAGTGGGGAACTTTGTCCGTTCTTTACAAAATATTTATGATTTTAATTTAGAAATGAATCTACTATGTGTAAAACTAATTAGTGGATTGAAGCGAATAGTAGGCTAGAGAATTGAGTTCAAATAAAATACAATAATTTACACGTGATGGTACTAACTTCGACCTTATGATTTTTGCTAAGCAGTTTAATATTAATGAGTAATATGGACATAAGTTGGATGTATAGAAGATTAACACCAGATGGGTACATTAATTCTAGAATTTGTCAAGGAGTTCAAGACTTTATAGAATACGAAGCTCCCACCGTGACATGGACGCTTTGAAAAATTAGATGTCCATGCAAGAAGTGCAAAACACGTATGTTATCTCGCCAACTGAGGAGGTGCATCTCCATATACTAAAAAGGATTTGCGCCCACCATTTTCAATGGACAAGGCATGGAGAGCCATTAATTAGTAGCCTGCCTAAGCGCTAAGTTGAACGGGTGTTGTTGGATCTGATGTTCTAGGGGGTCCGTATTGTATGACTGACAATGTTTGTGATACAGAAAATCCATATGTGCAAATGGTTTTTGACGCAGCCGGAAGTTCAATTCAGCCCAATTTAGGTAGTGCGTAGCAGGAACCCAACCCGCATGCCGCAATTTTTCGATGATCAGTGTACCGAACAGACCAGGTCGATGTGATAATATGACACAATGGGACTGTCAATTTTAAATATTAACCGGCGTCATATTTCTTATCAAGCTCAACGAAACTCGCTGCGGGTACAATGACTCCTTACCCACGGACAATAATATGGTTGACAGTTTTTATGAAATGAAGAAGCTATCTGTGAGTCTTCGTTTGGCACGAAAATTGATTGTCATTTCTATTAGGATGTATGATTTTCTGGGGGGATGACGTGGAGTTAATGAGTTGCAAATTTTGCAATCAATCGAGATTCAAGCCAGCCAATTCTAATAGGAAGCAGAAATTAGTGCCATGGAAGCGGATGTATTATTTTCCTATTACTCCAAGACTTCAGAGGTTGTATTCGTCAGATGTGACGACATCTCACATGAGGTGGCATAATGAACATGAACAGACAGATGGAGTAATGAACCATCCATCGGATGCCGTTGCATGGAAACATTTTGACGACATTCACCCGTGATTTCGCTCCGGCCAAAAGAGAAATGCGAGGTCGGGTTTAAGCACGTATGATTTCTCACTGGGGCAATCAAAGCACAATACTCATCGTGGCCAACTTCATCTTAATTCGCATAATTCGCTCGATGCATGAAAGAGGCTTATATGTTCTCGATAAAGAATCGCGGTCGGGTCCTAAGAATCCAAAGCAAGGGATTGATGTTTTTCTTCAACCATTAATATCCGAATTGCTTCACTATGGGAAGTCTGTGCTCACATATGATGTGTCCCCGAACAAAATTTCATGATGAGAGCAAATGGCGTGGACCAAGTTAGCGATTTTCCCCGCATATGCTATGCCGTCTGCCGAGCATGGCTGAAATTGGCTTCGTCTCATCAGGAAATGATTCATGCATTTTATCTAGCTAATTGGGTGTAAAATATCGTGGCTCTGATAATCACGTAAAATTTCTCCTTCCAAATCACCCTTTAGACGCACAAAAATGTAGATTTCTTTAAGAATAAAGCTCGCCCTTGCCCTCCTCCACTGGCAGATCCGGTGAGGATATTTTGCAAGAGATCGAGGAATCAGCTGACGAGCACGTGCTGAAGCTGAAGAAGTCATTAGTAGCATTTCAAAAAATTTTAGGTGGCGAAAACGTAGTATTTTTTGGGATTTTCCGTATTGGAAGACAAATATAATAAGACATAATTTGGACGTGATGCACATAGAAAAAAATGTTTTCGACAATATTTTCAATACGATACTGAATATTGAAGGGAGGAGCAAAGACAATGCAAAATCACGGGCAGATTTGCAATTGTATAGTAAAAGAAACGAGTTGGATAGGGATTCTCGCACTAGTAAATATCCAAAAGCTTGTTATAATTTTGGATAAAAGACAAAAGAAGTGTTATGTGCCAGATTGGTTGAAAATATAAAATCTCCCTACGGATATGTGTCAAACTTAGCGAGGTGTGTTGATATTTAAAACTAAAATTGTTTGGAATGAAAAGCCATGATTGCCACGTTTTCATGCAAAGGCCGATGTCGGCCAGCTGCGGAATTGTCAGCTTTCTAAAGTTCGGGGAAGCAATAATCGAGTTAGTTTCTATTTTCAAAAACTTGACTTCCTCTGAGATAACAATGGCTTCGATATGGAAAAACTAGAGGAGAAATTTCAGAATCATTTTGGTAAATCGAGGGAATATTTCCACTAAGCTTTTTGACACATGGAACATTTACCGGTACATTTATTACATGAGGCCAAACTGCAGACCTGCTCAAGATAGACGGATGTATGCATCTCGAAGGTAAATGCCAATTCTTGAAATATATATATATATATATATATGTTATATATATATATATATATATATATATATATATATATATATATATATATATATATATATATATATATAGTTTCACAATTTGTTAGGCTGATGTTAACGTGATTAACAAATTTCATGTAGGTATCTGTATCATTTGAAAAAAAATGTCAAAAATAAAGCTCGAGTTGAAGGTTCTATATGCAATGCGTACTTGGTTGAAGAAGCAAGTACATTTTGTTCTCATTGCTTTTGAGCCGCATGTTATCACGCCGGCCGAAAATTCCTCAGAATGACATGGTGGCGCAACTGGGCGCCAATGAAGGAAATTTGCTGCATATTCACGTATCCGTGCCGATCACATGGACGCAACTATAAGTGAATGCCATATTATGAACTAGATGTCGCACATGGTTACATATTATCGAATTCGTGAAGAAATCAACCATTTGTGCAAAGAAGCGCACTTTATCGTTTGAAGTTGCTAATTTGTTTACTGCAACCAAATGGATATGTAATTGCTAATGTGGTTGGATGCAGCTATATATGAGGAATGGTTACGGAGCTTATGCCAGCATATAATTTGAAATGATATCAATAAGGAAGCCGAAAAACACTTCCTCATTGTTCAAGACATATAAGTTTCGATGAGTGCCTAAAACACTCATCTTACACTGCGGCTACCACATTTTCACATTTATTTTATAATAATGGTATAGTTTTTATGGCTAGATCCCTGATTTCGTGTTTGGTGTGATTACAGGTTCAGTGGAGCATAAAGAGTAACTTTTGGAAGCAGTTTTGGAACAAGGAGGAGCAAGCAAGCGAGTTGATCGCAGCCACGCCGCCGACGCCACCACGCCGCTGGTCACCACGCCGCGACGTCACCATGTCAAGCACGTCGCGACGTTACCACGTCGCGACGTCACCACGTCGCGATGTTACCACGCCGCTGATCGCCACCACGCCGCTGACGCTACCAAAATCTCGCTCTCATCATTAAAGCAAATTAGGTTCGTAAATGGGGGATCGGAAGCCGCATCGAATCCGGAGTACTGCTCTCGAGAGCAGAGTGACACTCGACTTCGAGGAATTGTCCGGATTGCAACACTCTTTTGATTTTTCAAGATATTTCCGATCTTAGAACAATGTTTTCATATTAAACAGCTTTATATTTTCATTATGTTCTCTAGATCTCTTTCTAGGGTTACATCAAACCCTGTCACGAACAATGGATTAAAGTTTGATATTTCATGTTATTCAATTGTTTAATTTGTCATATCTACTCTATACCTGTATTTCAATTATATGATAACATCTGGCCAATGTTAGCATACACACCGAGATCCGAGATTCGAGAGATGAGGGTATTCAGTGGATCTAGTAGTAGCAGTTTTTAGTCGATTCTGGACAATAGAGATATTCCGAACTCAAGGTGGTATCCTGGTTAGAACATTTAAGCATTTCATCATCGAGTCGAAGATAGAGATATACTCGATTCTATCTAGCCACGAGATAGGCGGATATACCTTGGAGAGAGGATATCTCGTAAACAAGATCACTCCTCGCCACCACATATTACAAATATATCGAAGAACACTATCTTTGTGAAGTAACTACTGAACGCGGATAAATAATGAACTAGGGCTTTTCAACACCATTAATTCACTAGAATCACTACTAGTTACAGTTTCCTTATTTGATTTTATCCTAAAATTTTTATTTAGATATTGTCTCGAAAAGCAGAACCCTTTGTATTCACTTACCTTTCCCTCAGGATCGATATCCGCACGTTAAGTACAATTATATTATTTGGGCTACGCGTGCACTTGCGCACTTAGGCATTCATTTTATACACCGCTGGCCGCTGCTTTACACACAATGAAAGGTTTAATTTGATATAGAGAAGTGAGCATATAGATAATATTCTGAATTTTTCTTTATTTTAGTTATTTTTACAAGTGCTGGTAATTGGGTTTTGTTAGTTTGTGTGTTATCAAGTAGCATGTGTTTTAGTGAGTACATGCATAAAGAAATCGACCATCTAAATACCACTCTGTGTGATCCGAGCGAAAGACTTCGCATTGTGACAGCGCCGAACAGTAGAACAGAATGGCAGTAGAACTCCAATAGTCATGGAAAACACCGAAGAACAAGATTTTGAAACAAACCGAATCTACGTATAGTCTTAACTAGAAATCAAGCCGCCAAAGCATTCATGCTGACGACCCGCATGCTATTAGATGAGTTGCTCTACCTCCAATGGGCTTGTTCAGACTTATCAGACGGCCGCCTCAATTCAAGCAAAACAATTTTGAATTGAAGTCACTACAAGACAAAATGCTTCGTGAACATATTGTTCCATGGATCACCCCATGAGAACCCGAATAACATGCATTTGACTAACTTCCTCGGTTTGGCATACCATCAAATACAACTGGTCAACAAGAAGCCCTAAGATTGGCGGTTATTCCCACTCTCACTGGGATAGAGCTAAAACATTTGGCTAACTAGGTCGCCCACTGTGACCATTACTACATGGAACGAGTCGGGTACAAAAGTTTCACCAAGTTCTTCCACTTTTCGAAGATTGCAATAAATCTCTGCGTAAAGAGATCAATAATGCTCGTCAATTGAGGGGGAGAATCGACAGGCTAATGGACAGTTCCATGAATTATTGCGGCACCTCACCACCACTCAACCGTGATGGACGCAAGTCCACACCTTCTACAATGGTCTGAAATACAACCCGAACAATGATGTACGCCGTACTGAGGATCATTGATGAAGAAACCATGCACTGTGCGTATGGAGATATTGGAAGATGCAAACCAACACTCAATCAAAGGGCCTAGAGAGAGCAATGCTGACCAAAGAAACACAGTAGTAGTGGCCGTGCATAATGAAGTCTCTCAACACCCTGTGAACATGTGGTTCAAATTAATTAAACAAATAAATAGACACAGGAACAAAGACATGCTATGCGCATCCACTCCATGGGAGTTGTGTGAATTCCTGAGGACAAGATAGTAGTGTAGAATGTCACCAAGAAACCCTACAATGAGCAAGCCCAAGTACAGACGAGGTTTGACCGTAATCAATCACAGCAGAAGGACCGTATTCGGGGTAACAATACCAGAACAATCAGTGGACAAGGATGGCGAACAATCGTGAACTGTGATTAATCAAACAACCGGGCGGTATGGATTGCTGAACAATCGGGAATAATACAACAACAAAGTAATGAAATCCACCCCCGAAAGAAGCCGACGGAGCAAGTTTCCTAAAGACAGATGTTAACTTCTCATTCGCTTACGAATGAGACTAAGGCAACATGCAAAGAAGAAACAACCTCATTAACAACTAAGCAAAGACAAATCCACAAGGAGTTTGGAGGCAATAAAATGGGGCAAATGGCCAACTGCTGCGCAAAAGCAAATCGGGATCATCGCTACAATTCAAACCCAGAGAGTAGCGGAAAGAGTATCAGAACTTTACCACTCTAAGGAGGGAAAGAGTTGAAATTCAAGTCACAAATGGAACAAACAGAATTGAAAATTAAGGAGCAGCACTAAAGTATCCCTAATCGAATTGTGATGAAAAATGAGCAACCACGATGAGGGCGCCCAAGGATAATAAAGCAGGAAGAACCGAAACAGACTAAAAAATGTAAGAACCCTCGTCATACCAATCCCGCACTCGTGAGGTTGAAGAAAGGTAAATTGAGAAGTTAGCCGCAAAGCTTTTATTATCTTCCAAGAAACTACATATTAATATACCATTTTTGGAAGCTATTAGAGAATATGCCAAGTTAAATCATGAAAAGGACTCGCAAGAAGAAGAAATTTGGAAGAGTATGGGACCATTACCTTAACCGAGGAATGCAAAGGCTATCTCGCAAAGAAGCTTCCCCAAAACTTCAAGATCCGGTAAATTTGCTATATATCGCTCTCTATAGAAATTCGGTATCGTGGTGCTTCCTTTATGTGACTGGGGATTACAATTAATCTATGCCACTCTCGATAGTTTAAAAGGCTAAAGTTGGGAGAACCGAAATCAACCACGCCAATCATATCTACAACTGCGAGAGGTCAAGCACCAACAACTCTGGAGGTATAGTCAAAATGCTCAGAAAGTTAGAATTCGCCCTTCCGCCAGACTTTGTCATTCTCGGGACATGGAAGCAGACACCGGCCTCATCATACTTGGCAGGGTGTGACCTTTCCTAGCCACAGGAAAGCTCAAATTAATGTGCAAGAAGGTGAACTCAAACCAAGAGTCCGCGATAATGCAGATCACTTCCATGTTTTCCACCCCACGAAGCACCCAGACGACGATCCTTAAAAATGAAGCATATTCTCCGTAACTTCAGTATGCATGGAGACTGTGCAAGGCGATGAGAAAACAGGATAAACCGCTTATTGTACTTGAAAGACATCGAAGGGCAAGGGCATGTACAGAAGAGTATTTCATCCACCTTGGCATGGTGTGAGCACTATAAGGATGCGCATACATTTCCGCTTTATCCTCGTGAAGTGTCGTGCAATATCAGATCTGTGGTCAGCCGAGCCAACGACATTAAACATAGCGCTCTCGAGGCAACCTTAAGTGTTCTAAAACTTTGTTTTTAAGTTTCTCGCCTCTATAATTGCTTTCAGAATTTTTTTGATTTCTAGCTGTATCCATGATCAGTGTTTCTGCTTGTTGGTTTAATTTCAGGAGCCAGAGGTGTAGGTACGAGGCTTGCAGAGTGTTCAAAGTCCGAAAAGGGAAGCCATAGCGGAGAGTTCTCAAAATCGAGGTTTTAAGATATAGTTCCTCTCGGGAGATCTTCGCCACGCCGCTGGTCGTGAGATTCACGCCGCGACGCCATTTTGAAGTTGCTCGCCACGCCGCGACGCGGGAGATTTCACGCCGCGACGCCAAATTCTCATCTCCCCGCCACGTCGCTGGCGGATTTCTCACGCGACGCCATTTAATCCGTCACGCGACGCGGTATTCTCACGCCGCGACGCCAATTTATGAAGCCTCCCGTCACGCCGCTGACGCGGATTTCTACGCCGCGACGCCATTAGGTCATTATCCGCCACGCCGCGACGCGGTCCAGCACGCCGCTGACGCCATTTGGTGTTGTCCTCTGCCACGTCAAGGACGCGGGTCCCGCACGCGCCGCGACGTGGACCGTTTTTTAGCCTCAAGAATACAGCTTGGCTCTTCACCACACGCCTTCATTCTCGAAACCCTAGCTCCCGCATCCTACCCTTCACCCCACCGCCAGAGCTCTCATCACACCGGTCGGAGACCACCTCACTGCTCACCGACCACTGTAAGTCACCCTCATCGCCAGTTTTGGGTCATAGTGGCATCCCTACCACTGTGTACCCGATTCTAGCTTGGGTACAATATCTAGGTTCAGCTTGTTTTTCAAGGTGAGACTAGATTCTAGCTTTGGGCATGTCCTCATTCCTGGGGTTAGCCAGGGTTCCATTAGTGGTTTTCGAGTCCTACTTGTGTGTTTTTGTGAAATCCTTAGATAGTTATTAGTTAGTTTGTGGTGCACATTAGGCGTTTGATATTTTGTTTCTTTATCTAGGTTAATATGTCGGGCAAGAGGTAGAAGTTGCTCGCTGCTTTAGCCGGCCCAACCGAGACCCGACTCCCACATTCGACGCCTCATGTTTGTAAATGAGGTGGCGCTGAGCGCTGGAACAACTGGCAAAACCATTTTCATTCATTAAAGAGAAGCGGGGTTTCATCACCCGATGATTTCTTCTCGAAGACGATTGCGCTAAGGGGTATGCAGCTTTATGCCAACCCCCTCGTCCGGCGGCGATGAGCGTAGTTCGAGAATTTTACGCCAACCTCGCTTCCCACGTCCTCAAAAAGGTCAGGGTGCGAGGTGTATTGGTCGACTTCAGCGCGGAGTCGATCAATAGTTTCTATGGCCTAGAGCATAAACCCACCGACCCTTTCGATCAACTCCGTGAGCATCCTTACTATCGCGAGGTCATCCGCCGACACACCGGGCTGATTCGCGAGCAGGATCACCGCGCACGCGGTTAATTTCGCGCTGCCATCGGCCTGGCATTCCAAGGTTTGGCACCATTTCATCACTCGCCTTATCCCGACGACAATGTGAGGCAATTCGCCCCGCCGTTTCTACTTAATCTCGCCATTATCCAGATATACATTCGATGTGGCAAAGTTATCGAGGACGCGATCCTCCACAACCGAGATGCGAAGATGAACCTGGGACACCCTTTTTTGATATTTGGCTTGTGCAAACAAGCCGGGGTGCCCTTGGACGACACTGACACTTGGCTCCACCCAATAAAAGCCATATATCTGCTGCTGACACACACTGTGTTCCGCAACCCGAGGGGACCTATGATTCAGACACAGCCCCTGACGAGACAAGCTTTATGAGTATCTGCTATGGCGGATCCCCGGGCGATCCCCAGGGAGACCGTGGCCGCCCGTCCCGCCCACCTCCACCATCGTCCCAAATCACTTCCATCCCTATCCCCCAAACCCACCACCCACCAAGAACCACATGCGGCCACCCTCCTAGTCCTCACCGCATCTCGAGGGACGCACTCGCGCCACCGAGCTGCTGACGCCTCGGGATGAGACCCAGATACCAGTCCTCAAGCATACGCAGACATGGAGGCTATGCGGCTAATAATGAGACCGTTCTCGCCAATCAGCCACACCATTCTACTACAGTTATTAGCCTATGCCCAAATTTCACTCCAAATTCGCTTTTCACCCATCCACCTCACCACCGCCACCGCAGCTGATATTCAGGAGCCCTCCTTTACCCCTCTACGTTCTTTTATCTTGCCAATGGCGACACCGGATATTTTGTTTAGGGAGGTGGATGATTGGGTATATGTTTTTGTGTTTTGTTTATTAAGTTTTGGCTTTAGTAGTGTCGTATTTTTATCGTGTTTCGTATATTAGTTTGTTTTGTTTTAGTTTATTTTACATCGCATTTCATGTTCGCGAGTCATGTGTTAGTTGTTTGATTATATTTTTAGGACATTTTTGCATGTAGTAATTGCATACATTTGTGCCATGTTGAAAATTGAGGATCAATTTTGGATCAGTTCACTATAAACTTGTTCAAATGCACATCTGCTGATGCCTCTGTGAATTAGATTGAATAGCTGAAAAGGGTTGCGAATCAATCCCCGAGTCAAGAAACCGCTTCTCAAACTCTATAGCACTCACATTACACACTAAGTGACTTCGCAGTATGCATAAGTGCCGAACTAACTACCAAAGTTCGATCAACCCTAGGAGATTCAACCATTCCGAGTGATGGGACACCTAATCAAAAGAGGATTGCCATTGAGCCCCAACAAAAAAAAAAAAAAAAAAGAGAAAATACAAAAACAATAGAAAAAAAAAAAAGGGAATATGACAAAAATAGGTATATGCATAGGAATAAGCGGGATCATCCAATCTAATCCCGAGCACGCCCGAGGGGCCTATCAGCCTAATGCCCCGACAACTCGGCCGGAGTCATTGACTCCCACCGCCCGCTACACGACGTAAGATGGACTCTCATCCACGCAAACCTAGGCTTCTTCGCTTTGAGCTCGCTGAAAGTGTTCCCGTGAAGTTTGAAGGGAATTGAATGCCCGTGCCCTAACCAACTGGTAGAGTCACAATGATCCCCGCCATAGAATACCGACTAAAACTCTCGCACTTGGTCTTCTTCCATTTTGTTTTAGGTACGTAGGAAATTTCTAAGTATTATGACATAAATAAATGGGCATGCTCCTATCCTCGTTTAGCTCGCTTCTTCCTAATAGGTGGGCCGAGCTTAAGCTCGGGGGTATCGGGACTTAGCATATCCTGGAGGTCATTCACTATAAGCACATAGGGATTTTGGGAAAGGCTATTGAACAATTGCGGATTTGATGCACTAGTCAGCCACCATCTCAATCGAATCTCTACCGAAAGTCAATATCTGTGATGCCTCATCGAACATCGAAAGCAAAACAAAGGGGTATGTGAATCAATCCAAATTGATCCCCTATTTTTCAAAGATGTGCATTATCGTAGTAGTGTTTGTTATATTATGTCGGGTATGTGTGCGTCTCGTTTAGCTCGCTTCGCTGAGGACAAGCAAAGCAAACTAAGCTCAGGTGTGATGAGCCTAAAACACTCATCTTACACTCGCGTCAGTCCATCATTTTCACATTTATTTTATAATAATGGTATAGTTTTTATGGCTAGATCCCTGATTTCGTGTTTGGTGTGATTACAGGTTCAGTGGAGCATAAAGAGTAGCTGAAGCAGCTGAACAAGGAGAGCAAGCGCGAGGCTGACCGTCACATCGTCAACTCACCTTTCCACCGCACCATCTTCCGCCGACGTTAGCTTAAATGCCTCCATCAAGCAGCAACTAGGCGTTCAAATGGGGATCGAAGCGCACGAACGAGGCACGTTTCGGAGCGTAGAGTGACACTCCACTTCGCAGAAGTGTCCGGATTGTAACACTTTGATTTTTTTCGATATTTCCGGATCTTAGAACAACAAGCTGCTATTAAAACAAAGCTTTATATTTTCCTTCATATACTCTAGGACTTTCTGTGGTTACATCAAACCCTGTCACGAACAATGGATTAAAGTTTGATATTTCATGTTATTCAATTGTTATTAATTTGTCATATCTACTATACCAGATTTCCCCAATTATATGATAACATCCGCCAATGTTAGCATAAGCACACCGAGATCCGAGATTCGAGAGATGAGGTATTCAGGATCCGGTAGAGTAGGCCTTTAGTTGATTCGGATAATAGAGATATTCCGAACTTGAAGGTGGTATCCGTCAGAACATTTAAGCATTTCGAATGAGCCGAGATAGAGATATACCGATTCTATCTACGAGATAAAGTGGATATACTTGAGAGAGGATATCTGTGAAACAAGATCACCTCGCCTAATCGACATATTACAAATATATCGAGTAACACTATCTTTAGGAAAGTTAATCCATTGAACGCAAGATAGGGGCGCATTTAACCCTAGGCGCCAACACCATTAATTCACTAGAATCAATTACTTAGTTATAGTTTCCTTATTTGGATTTTATCCTAAAACTTTATTTAGATATCAGTTCAAAAGTTAGTAACCTTGTATTCAATTTACCTTTCCCGGATCGACATCCGCACGTTAAGCACACTATATTACTTAGCTACGCGCACTTGCGCACTTAGGCATTCATTTTATACACCGCTGCTGGGCCCGTCGCTGATTGCAAATTACAACACGTACCATATAATTTTTTTATGTAAAATGGATTAAATAGCAATTAACATTTCATTATGCAAAGGCCAAAATCCAATTGAAAATAATTTCATCTTCGACGCTAAAGGACCTTGCGCATCAAGTTAAATCTTACCCGGCGTATTTTATCAACGGCTTCAAATATCATACACAATCGCATGGTAACAATAGCAACTACAAACAAAGGAGTTTACTTAAGGGTGAATTGATGGATTATTATATAAAATTACAGAAACTTGGAAATTGAATACCCCGCTTGCCAATAAAACATTGTGTGCTATTTAAGTGCGAGTGGTTTGATCCAACACCCAATGTCGGAATCAAAGTCAACCGTGCCTACAACTTGGTCGACATCAATCAAAGGAGAAGACTCACTAATTTTGAACCTTTTGTGTTGGCCATGCAAGCAACTCAGGTGTATTACCTTCCTTTTCCTAGCCTTAGACGAGATAAAATGGATTGGTTGGCAGTTTGTAAGGTAAAACCCAGGGGCATATTTGAAATGAAAGCCGTAAGACAAGACAAACGAATTGAAAGCGAGGCCTTTCAGGAAGAGGAGGTGGAGGGTCATGAAATAAATGAAAACTTGCCATACAGGGATAATGAACCTTTGAATAGTATGGACAATGAATTTGCTCGACATTGATCTGACAAGGATCCAAATCTACATCTCGAATTGGAAAAGCCAATTTGATTCTAATTACTCGGAAATGAAGACAATTTTGATAATAATGCCTGATGATAGTTTTTAACAATTGTTCTGCCACGTGAGTAAAACGATAATTCTAATATCATTATTATTTATGTTTCAATTAATTCTATATGTAATTTAGACATTTGATTATTGGATCGAGATAATCATGTATATGTAATAATTTAATGCTCCACTATGATTGTTAATACTTAGGTCAAACATGGCGACAGGAGGCTGCGACGAGATCGATGCAACCTCCGAGGGTCGATGCGCCCGTCTATATCAGACCGAACAAATGGGCGGGGATGGATCATTCCCCGCATCAAGACCTCCCGCAGGCATGCAAAAGTATCTTCATCTCCGCTTATCCATGCTCGCCATCCTCGCCGATCGCCCAAAGCCCCATCAGAGAACCCATTCAAACCATCAACACCTTCCCCAGACATCGTTGAAGGTCCATCGTCGGTTCTGGGCCAAGGCCGACTGATATATATTAAGTCATTGCCGTAAAACAGCCGAAGTTATAAATTTTTTTTTTTAACATACTCTGTCATAGGTGTATCCATCGCACAATTACATTTTCGTTCTCATCCAGATTTATCCCCTCTGGTACGTGCTCACGCACAATGACTGGTACATTCAAGGAGAGATTTGAATTTAATGGATATTTGTGGAAAACATCTCTCAGAGACAAAGATGTCTCTACTTCGAGCGCCTCTGTAAGTAACTTATTTAAAATATTTTGACTTTTTTTGTATGTTAATTACTATATAATCTAAATTATATAGTAATATTGGGAATATATATATTATGTTCATCCGTTTTGTTCATTAAAATCCTTCATAAATCTTTTTATTGGAATTCTTCCATCGATCACCTCGTCTACGGCGTTTGGGAGAAACGAGCCCGTGTTCGTTACAAGGATTTTCTTAATAAGCTGCACGCAAAGGTGAACTACCGCAGGTTAAGACATTCAGCAACCGGATGCAGCGACGTCATCCGGCCGCTACCATCACGATCGGAATTCCACTAATAGGAAGGGAGGACCAAAAGGGGTTAGTGTTTCCATACACACTAGAGAACATTGTCCCATCAAGAGCATGTCGACAGACTAGAAGCTTCTACATATCTATCTTCTAAATGATACTATTTAGTCCATATTGCATTAGCTTGTTACCGCATGAACAATTTATTTACTGCATTGAAGTTGCAACTCTTGGATAATAATCATAGCGCTTCGATTGAATGTAAATGAGGATGGGCAATAAATTGTGAAAGGGGAGTTTGATATGGATTTTACGGGGTGATAATATAAATGTAAATGTATTCTTCATGCTCGAACATGAGGCTTGTTAAAATATATATGCAGCCCCCGTCAATTTTTTTAAATTATGGACAACCGTTAGTGCCGACTCATATTTCTATTACGCTATACTTGAAATAACAATACATATCTACATGTATTCTTGTTATTAGGAGTCTCTACGGGCCGATCACCTTATCCTCATGAGTTGTTTTTACACACCCATACGATGAATCATGATGGTGACATTCGTCAATGATCGTGCTAGACAAATTCATGCACGCTAATTTCAAAACTTAATATTCATTTCTTTAACCTCTTAGTTTCATTTTACTATTTAAATAACATTCGGCTAATTTTTATTACGTGAGCGAGTGGAGTAGAGAGTCTTCGTGAGTCGCCAGATGAACGCGACACGTTGATCATGTTCGCGCATATTGGCGAGGTTGTCATGCAGGAATCGTCGGGATGGGTCTTTGGTTTGGGCCCTACGCGAATGCTTTGTTATTCGTACGCCCTCCTCCTCGGCCACGCTAGCAGGCTTCGCGGCAACCACCAATGAGGTCATTGAGCCACGCCGCACGGCCGCGTACTCATATGGACCGGGACAATAGCCGAGGACTTCATTACGTGATTACCCGCGAATTCGCAGTTATCGCCCGATCGTCCGCATTCCTCCCATCTTAGTTATTATTTAGAATGGCTATCTTTTTTATTTGTAATCTCACTACACTCTTTTTATATATTACAATACATTATATAATACAATATTTTATTATTTATTTATTGTTTATTTAATTTTTTCATTATATAAAATTAAGAATAATTTAAATTTAATATTATTTATTTTTAATATAATAAAAAAATCTAACAAATTGTATAATTTTAAAAATTCATTATGTTATAATAAGGAAAATTTAAAATTAATATTATGTATTTTAATATATTAAAAAAATTCAATAAAAAATAGAGACGAATTGATTTTTGTCTCTAAAAATAGAGATTGACAATATTTTGCCTCATTTTTAGAGACCGAATGTGATTTTTCTGGGCTCCTCTAAAAATAGAGATTCGAATAATTCATTCCGGGCCTTTATTTTTAATGACGGACGATTTTCCGTCCCTATTTTTAGAGACTGACACCATTCCGTCTCTATTTTTAGGAGACGGAGGGATTGTGTGCTTTCGGGGTCTCTAAAAATGCAGACGGAACCCAGTTATTTCGCCTCATTTCTAGAGACGGAAACTCAACTCCGTCTCTAAAAATAGATACGGACACCATTCCGCCCTCTAAAACAGAGATCTGAACATTTTGGTCTCTAATTTTAGAGATCGGGGCAGCTGCAGACTTAAATTTCCGTCTCTAATTCCTCGTCTCTATTTCAATAGAGAAGGAATTCCATCTCTATTTTCCTCGCCTCTATTTCGCATTTCTGTCACAGATGCAGAGAGCCTACCTCCCCATGGTTTATCCCGGCCGAATAGCACAACGAAGTGCATAACAAAGGTAGCTTATTTGACCCTCTTACATTCCATCCCACTTGAATGGGGAATAGTCTAGGTACAGATAAATTTTAAAGTTGTTTTCTACGTGCAAGAAGTGCCAACCAAACACCTCACGCTGACCAAAAATTCTTACTGTGAGAAATTCTTAGTAAAAGCTTATATTCTTAAAATCATTTAATATTTTTTATACAAAAGATTAAAATAAATAAAATGAATTTTTCCGAAGATAATATATAAAAAAATATTCACATTAATTTTTCTCTAATTTCACTGTATCTAGTAGCTATGGCAGTGACTGAGATTATAACCGGATCGATTATGAAAGAAGAGCGTACCATGGCATCCATCGGGAAGGTAAGGGTTCCTTTCTTCACGGATAGCGCAGCCACAACGAGAACGAACATAAGATCCAGACATGGAGCTGTAGTATGAGGTATAGTTACAATTATCGGTGCTGTTGTCGCCTTCTTTTATGATCCAAAACAACGACAACGGAGCATAGAGCATAGTACGCATTTCTGAACATCGTCCCAGAGCTGGTTACGAGAGAAACCGATCTCTCGCCTACCAAGAAGGCATGAGTAGAGGAGTAATTAGATCCGCCAGATCAAGCTTCCCGTCGTCCGGGCTTTAGAACCCGCACCACTCAGAGGAAGTGAGAGAGTAGTCATCCATGGACGGAATTGTAGTTTGGCAACAGCTGATGCCGTAGCAACCTTGAACAGTACTGTAATTGCGACTGCAACTAATGGAGGTACAACCAGCCCAGATCTTCTCACCGTCCATGAGTTTTGCGTGACCGCAACCCAAAACCACGACTATATTGTCGAGTCTCGAGAACAAGAACGGCTTCCGGCCATCGAGGCATGTTCTTTCAGACTGAAATATCGCCACGATAGGGAAGGAAGCTATCGGATTGTTAATCGTCACTGATTGGAGTTCTATCGAGACATTCAAAGAATCACTGGGTTGAGTTTAGATGATTTAGAAAGGCTTTTTCTGCGCCGGAAGAAGTATTAATGGTGATGCAATTTACTGAATACCACTCGTTCATATAACAGCTCCGCCCCATCCTAAACGGAAACGGAATGCTCACATCTGGTGGCGATGCTTCAGCTGTTTGAGATAGGCATAATATCAAACAGATGGTGGGCAGAAGAACCGACTTCATTACCATTTCTGGCACTTGGCATACAAAAGGTTGATTAATGATATTATTATATAAGAGGAATTGAAAAGAAAAAGAAAAAAATGACAAAAGAGAAGTCAAATTGCTCTATTGCATAATATTATAGTCATCGCTGTCCTCGTGGAATGAAAATAAATTTAGGTTTGTCTGGCCATTTTCAGAATTTATATGTAAGTTTTAATATGAGTGACTTTAACCTTTAATGTGCTACCTAACAGTTAACACTTAACACCATGTTTTGCAAAGAATATTATTAGTTCATCAACATGGTTTGACGGAAGGTCATAGATTCCAACCTCCGCAATTACTTTAATCTTTGATCCGCTTACCCAATACCATGCATTCCATAAAATATAACCGGGTTGATCATATTATGATTTGACCGAGTTCAAAGAATCCAAACCACACTAGCAGAGCAAGATGTGTGGGGATGTGATATCCCCTTAAAAACACAAATTTCTTTATAAAAAAAGGAAAAGGGTGATTTGATTTCTGTTTTTGAAAATTATTGTTGAGAATAGTTTTTAAAATCGTAGAGAACACCCGGAATGGGCTTTGATAATCCAGAGCCAACCCAAGTAGAATTTAGTCTTGGACAGATTGCCCAAACTGAATAATCGGGACAGAAGAATGCCTGAATCACTAAAATCAGGAGAACTTGATGTGCATTTACAAGATGATAAAACCGGTAAACAATTTGAAGATTCCTGTGTCACACATTCAATAAATAATTTGGCTTTTTCTATTTAAAAAAGTTATTTTTTACTAAAACAAAAAAAATTTGAATAAGTAGGAGTGCTAGTAACACTCATTACTAGGGATGACAACAGGGGGTTTGGGACGGGGTGACCCCATCCTCACCTGACTTATTTATTTTTTTCAATTCTTAAACATGTCTTATTTAAAAAATTAAATTGAATTGATTGACAGGGATGGAAAAATTCTCAAACTCATCCCGTTTATATTTGATTTTTGTTTTTATTTTTTTTTATATTTTCTTTTTTATTTTTATTATATTAAAATTAATATATTTCATAAAAAATAAAAATATTATGAATTTTTATAAATTATTTATTAAAAACATTCTAATTATTATTATTATTATATTAAAGTATAAAATAAAATAATAATAAAATATTTTTAAAATATAATCGGGACGGGACGGGGCGAGGCGGAAATAACAATACCCAAACCCGTTTGAGATTTAAGAAAATAAACTCGAATTCGCTAAAAACTCAATTATAAAGTAAACCAAACCCGCCCCATTATGTGCGTTGCATGTATAGGTGGGAAACCAAAATAATCCTTCATGTTACTATCCCTACTCATTACCCAATATTAAAAAATAAACAACTTAATATTTAATGTTATTAAATACTATTTAATATTAAACTAAAAAAAATTCTATTTAACATTAAATAAAAAAACAAACGCGATCTTTCTCTCTTCTTTGACTTTTTTTTTCCCTGGATGATTAGGTGATGGGCTCTTTTCCACCAGGACTGGAAGAGAGACAACGTAGTATTTAATAACAGTTGATTCTAGTCCACGGATAAGAACGTTGTAATGGTCTAATAAAAATTGGATATAATTCTTCTATGTAGTTTAATTTTAAAGTCCCAACTTGTCTATTTGGTGTACAGCTGGACCAGGCTGCCGAGAAGATTCATTTATGATTTACAAATTTTATTTTAAGATTGAATGAAAATTAATCAACGACCAAAGGATAAAAATTTCTTCCATTTTTTTATTTTATTTAAAAATAACAATACATTTTTATATACATTTAATTTTAAAAATTTTGAAAAATAAATTTAAGCCACTTACCAAAACAGTTTGTGAATCAATTGTTTTTGTAAAGGATTCCACTTATAACTTTATAAGTATGTTGATTGTACCTTAATTAATCCTCACTATTCATGAAAAATTTCTTTTCATTTATTATCACTAAAAAAAAATTTAAAATGTTGGAACAGGAAATTCAAGGCTTCTTTGATAATTTATAAATTTGACTTCTATTCACTTTTACATATTAGGTTGTAGTGCTATATATTTTACAAGGATTTGATTATAATTCTCTTTTTATTCATTCATTCTTTACCATTTGAGTCATGCCTATTAAAAAAAAGAATGAATAGTTTTTTATATATTTTTTTAAATTGACTAAACAAATTTCCACTATTATATATTTTTAAAAAAAATATCATTTTTTTAATTTATCTTTCAAAAAATAATTTTAACAAAAAAAAATAAATTAAGGTCTATTCTTTGGATGGTCAGAAAAGAGCCCAAGTATATGACATATTTTCTACGTCGGCCCAGTGCACCCTCACCCTTAAGCCCATACTACACTCGTCTCCTTTACTTTCTTACCGTTAATGGATATTTTCCTGGACAATGAAAGAAAAAAAAAACCTTGAACAATCGTCCATTTGCATCGGTTTTGAACTTTTTTTTTTTTTTAGACTTAAAACTTGTTTTCAAGATTTAAGGTTTTTTCTTTTCTTTTTTTTCTTTATTTTTTTATTTTTTTATGGAGGGAAACCATAATGCTTTAAACTTAGAAATATAATTGATAAAGATCCACACAATCTACAAAGTTCATTATAAGTAACATCTTAAAGTTTGATATCAAATTTCTTGAATCTAAAATACTAATACCTTCTTTGGCGAGACAATCTTAGTTCTATTAGGCTTCTATAAATATGGTTACTCGATTTACGCTTTTCAACCAGACCCTGGCCGCAGTGTGTTGGAGTCAGTCGCCGAAACCTAACTATCGCCGGCCGATCCGCCGCCTCCGACGTTGGACTCCTCCCGCAAAAACAAGAAAGAAAGAGGATCGGGCGGGGGCTCGCCCGCCGCCACCCGACATGCCTAAGCCGCCTTTCTATGGAAGAGAATATCAATCGCTTAGGAATGAAGTATCGTGCATAAGTCTCGCGTGCATATTTCTAATGATGGGGTGGCCTGCATTTATAGTATATGTTTTCCCACTGGATGGTGATAAAGGATTCTTCTTATCGATGGAGGATTTTCTTTCCATATCACGATTAATACGATAATTGAAAGTAGTTATCGAATTATCCTACTTCCCTATTGGTGAGATTTGTTTGATTTACAGGATATCCCTTATTGGTGAGATTTGGCCTGGATTTACTGCGATAAAGAAGCTATCGGTAATCATCCCACTTCCCTTATCAGAGATTTATTGATTTACAAGATATGGGCTCTGTTTTCGGGGCCTATCGCTAGTACTCAACCGCTTTAATCCCGCTTTGGGCTTATGCCTTTGGGGCCTACAAGACCTATTATTTCTTAAACTCCCATCGCTTCACCCCCACCCTTGACTAAGCAAGCGTAGGTAAGGGCTACATCGTCGGATCAAGCGCGGATATCCATGGGCTACTTAGGAAGGGCTCGATTAGTTTTAACGCCTTTTATTGTCTTCGCCACCTGAACCGCTGCTTCCGGGTTGTTGCGCCGAATCCGCTACTTGACTCCCGAAGCACTTTACCAGGCGGTTTATGCTCTTTGAATTGAGCTATTCGCCTTCAGGCCGCTCGCGCTTTCGAATCGAAAGCACGGTTTGGGGGCGCCAGCCTTCGAGTCATAAGATCTGCAGAAATCGAAGCACAGCCCTGGCATGGCGCCCTTCCCAGCCGCAAGGTGCAAACCGAGCTACCGGGCTCCCGGGTGCCGAGGCCTTCCGAGCTGAGCTAAGCTCTCGCAACTTGAGCAAATTGGCCCCGGGCGCCGAGGCCTTCCTAAAGCCGCAAGCTCGCAAACTCGAGCCGCTGGGCCCCGGGCGCTGAGGCTTCGAGCCGCGTTCTCGCAGAACCGAGCCGCTGGGTCACATGAGCCTTCCCGAGCCGCGGTTTCTCGAACCGAGCTACCGGGCTCCTAAGGCTACTTGGCTCCGTACTACATGGCCTGCTCGAATCGAATCTGGGCTTCAGCTACTTAGCTACGTGCATACATGGCCTCGCTTTAACCGAGCTATCGGGCTCCTAAGCTACTTGGCCCGCGGGCGATGGCCGCTTTGAGCGGTTACGCCCACGAATCCGCTACTTGACTCCGTGGCTACACGCAAGATGCCTCGCACCGGAAATTGCCAAGACCCGAGCTACTTCGCTCCGTGGCTATATGGCCTCGCTTCAACTCGAGCCATTTGGCCCGCAGGGCTACAGCCTGCTCAACCGAAAGCATTCGCCCGCGGGCTACATGGCCTGCTCAAACCGAAATGCCGAGGCTTCGTGGGCTAATTCCGCCCGAGCCGAATCCAGCTCAAGGCCTATATGGCCTCAAGTCCGGAGCAGCTGAAAGGCAGTTGCCGAGGCCCGGGCCAAGCCGTGACGCCCCAAACCCGAGTCCGCTGACCACCTGGCCAACCCGCGACCTCTACATGCCCTACACCATGAGGCACGTACATGCAAAATGTTCAATAGGGCCCGCACATCCATACAACTCCAAATATAAATTTTATACATAATGATTTATTTACAATTGTATTTAATTACACTTATACAAAATGGGTCTCGTTTAATTTTACAAAAATGTAAAATACAAGATAAGGCCAACTTGGCCATTTCTTCGCCTCTAAGGCCCCGGATGTGTTCCCTCCCCAAGTGCGTCTTCGGTACTTGAAAAGGGGGAGTCCCCACGATAAGTGAGCATCACCCAAAGAGAGTGGAATTTCCCTACTTGGGTTACTTCCTCCTCACCTAAGTGCAATGCAATGGCACAACATTCAACACATGCTAATATACCACTATAATATATTAACATAATTAATTCCATAAATCATGTTATTCAATTTACAACAATAACATAAGATTAGCTCACATGGGCTAAGGCATAATCCGACAGTTCATCTTGGAACTGCCCATAAAATCACGATCAGCATGTTATTTTCTCATGGCAATAACACAACATCACACACAATCACAATAAAATGGTCCGTGGGACTCTAAAACCACCTGCGGATTTATTCACCGGTCTAAAACTGCTGAATCGAAATCACCGCCATCCGTGCCTCAACAAATCCCCATCCATTACATAACCCTTAAACAAAAAGTAAAGCAAGTAGGAGAAAAACCCCTACCTTTCCGGAGTTTGTCGAACCCCTCCAAACTGGTACCCACGTGTAGTCCTTGACGTGAGGAGCAACTTTGCTCCTTGCCTCCGTCTTCTGAGTCACGGCCCGGGACGCCGAATTTTTAGAGAGAAGGTAGAGCCCCTCTAAAAACCCTCTCTTTCTCTATCTCTTCTCGGTCGGGCCTCCTTCCCCTCTTCCCTCCAATCCATTTGTCAAGATTGGGACAAGAAAAAGAAAAGTCTTCTCAATGCCACATGTCAAATTCTCATTGGTTTGTAGATTACACCTTATCCTCTTATCCAACCACTCGAGATTTCCCTCCAATGGCATGATGCCATGTGTCATGTGAGCCCCCAATTTGAGCTCAATGTTTGACTCTCCCATAGCTTGACACGGCGCCTTGGGCCACTCATAAAGTGCCAAGTGTCCCGCACTCCTCTACGTGCCTCGAAAAACGTGAAATTCGACCGGCCTCTGACCGACGAATTGACGGGTAGCTACATTTCATGAGACGATCCCAACGGTGAAGTCCTGCTTGGCCATCCGAGATCTAGAAACTCCGGATTTTGACAGAATTTACCATTTTATCATTCCTTAGAAACTGATTCTGGGTCTCAAGATAACTATCGGAAGCCGGACCGGGCTCAAATACAAGGCCTTAGTTAAGCACAGCTCTTCAAACCGAAAGCCGCCGAGGCCCGTACAATCTCGCTCGAGCCGAACCGGGTTTCGCGCTATATGGCTATATGGCCTTGTCTGAGCAGTTGAACTCTTGAAAACTGAGCCGCTGGCGCCCGGCTAACTCGCTCAGCCGAATCCAGTTCGCGCTGGTACGTGTCATCTCGAGCTCGTTGCATTTCCCGCCATTGCATCTGCCCGTGAGTTGCTCTAATTCCTTATCAAGCGCTAGCTGGGCGAGACGCAGGCTTCCATCTCATTTGTGTTATCGTATAGTTTCCAGCGCACTTCGCAGAGGTCGCTATCTCTCGTCATTTGCCGGGCCTTGCATCTCGGGATCGGGCGGATCTCGCTTGTATTCTCGGAAGCGATACCATCAGCCATCGAGAGATCGACTTCTATTTGTAAAGGAACCGGCGAAAACCCACAGACGCGCGCCAACCGATGATGCATTTTCAAACCGTAATCGGGCCGAGCGTTGGAACACCACCACCTCATCGGGCCGAATCGGAACTACTACCGCTGCCCGCTTCTGCGGGACGCCCTCAAAACTGCGTCTCGCTGACTACCGTCAACGCCACGAGGGGGAACCTACACGCCTCGTGTTACGACATACATTCGAGAGCAAATGGCCACTGGGGCCCATACATCCATACTCATCATAGAATAATCAACTATATTTTTATAGTTTCCATGCCTGTTTTACAAAAAGATTTATACATCTTTACAAAAATATTTACTCAGTCATTACCGCTTTCTTCTCAAAAGCCACCTCTACTATGCCGCCTCCCGAATAGTCCCCTTCGTACCTTAAAGGGGTCCCACGATTGGGTGAGCAGCCTGGGGTGAGGAAAGTTTTCCTGGGCAGCGGTTAGCTCCACACCTAAAACATACGCACGGCATATATAAACAATCAATCACATTCCATGGCCAATTATTTACTAGTATATGAAATGTCTTATCATGCATGAGATGTGACCCCTCATGCTCACAACCCGAGTCCCATCCGACTCCCTCACACCTGGAATGCCAAATGTGAATAAAACCAGCCACACACCATGACTAAACCATTGGAGACTCTCCATTTTATTTATCAAAACCTGATATTTTCCTTTCCTTTTCTCTTTGTGGGCCACTGATTCTGCTTACACCTAGACGCCAGCGCTCTTTCAACATTTTCACGAACTTACACGCGGGATTCATGTCTAACCGCGGACAATATGTGGGACTTTAATTGGGATCTACCCCAATCCTGTTCGCCCAAAACATGTAATTTATCATTTTGATCATTTTACACACTCTGTGAATCTCTACCTCCTAATTTTGTCCCATTTTTCCCGAAGTTCACGACCCATCTCACCAACACCGGTGAATAAACCTTACCCTGCACCCACACCCTAATTCGACGCGATGTGACTCGTGCATATGAAATGCATGATGCCAATGCATTTTCCTCATGTTACATGCATGAATGAGCACTACATGAAAACATTTACAAGCCATGGACAAATTATAATTTATGCATATAATCTACCTGATAAACTATGTTAATACATCACAGCATGCATCAACATCATATTTTCCACACACCGATGTTATTCACAGTTTCATAACACAACTAGGGTCTCGAAATTAGAACCATTCAACGGCATCACCGCCCTTCACAAATCACTGATCCCACTTATTCATTATTATCGCACAATGCGAATACCTATAAATCTTTCTGTTCTATTTGAACCTTTACCCCAATGGGGCCTGGCAGGAACCGGTCATGAATCCATACCCCTTAGTCCCAAGGCTCGGAACTAATTTCCATGGCCTCATGGCCTCCCATAAGCAACCCCTACCATTATAAAGCCTTTAGGCTAAAGTAAAACCAAGTAGGAAAATATCCTACCTCTTGGAGTTTGTCGAACTCCAACTTTTTGGTGTCCACACGTAGATCCACTGCGTGCACCAACTTTAGTACTGAACTCCGTCGAACGCTGCCGACTCTCTCAAACCCGGAAAATCTTCCTTTTCCTTTCCTCATTTCTCTTTTTTCCTCCTTTTTCTCTCTAAGAACCAAGCTCTCTTCCTTTCTTTTCCTTCCTTTTTTGGCCTTTCTATTCCTTTTTGAATCATTACTAAACGTATGAGTCAAAGGAGGCAATTTCCTCCTATTTCCTCAAGCCTCAGCCGCGCTCTCACTTTTCCATTCTTTTCTTTTATTTAACTCCTTACGACATCATAGACTCAAGTGTCAATACAATGACGATTCCTTTCTTCACATTACTACTAATTGCGAAATTATTACGAAGGTTGCTGCCACTTTCTCAGCGCTACGCAAGATCTCCTCACTCGCCTACGTGGTCATCCGACACCCCACGCCTCGAACAACGTGAAATCCCGACCACCTCGGAATCCAACGAAATTCGACGTGGTAGCTAAATTTCATGAGACGATTTCAATGGAGAAGTCCGTTTCGTCATCCGAGATCTAGAAAAATTCCGGATTTTTAAATTAGCCGAAATTACCATTTTACCCTTTATCCAAAATCTTGATTTTGCCTACACCGTCGCTTCTGATGTCGACCTCTACAAAACAAGAAGAGCAGGATCGGCGAGGGCTTCGCCCCGCTGCCGCCTCCGATGCCTAAGTCAGTTCTTTCCTATGGAAGAGAATATCAATTGCTTAGGGAATGAAGTATTGGTGCATAAGTATGCGTACCTTTCACCGATGGAATGACCTGGTATTTATAGTATATGTTTTTCCCAATTGGATGGTGATAAAAATTCTCTCTTATCGGATGGAGGATTTTCTTTCCATATCGCTGTCATATTAATAAGGGATAATTGGAAAGCAGTTATTGAGAATTATCCTACTTCTCTTATTGATGAGATTTAGTTTGATTCCTGAGATAAGCGATTATTAGGTATCCTACTTAGCTATTGGTGAGATTTGGTTTGATTCTGAGGATATGGGCTCTTGTTTTGGGCCTATATTTGGGGGATGACATCAAGGGCCTATTGCTAGTACTAGACCCGTTTTTAATCCCGTTTTGGGCTTGCGTCTTGGGCATGCGCACCTATTATTTAAAACCCCATCAACTAATTATGAATATTTAAATCCCTGATAACTTCAAAATATCTTCAATTAATACCTTAATAGAATGAAATTCTTCTTATTAAAACAGTCTATTACTTTTAATAAAGCAAGGGGGTCTGATATTCTATATAAGGTTTTTTGATTAAAGCCTCACGTTTCTTTTTCTCTTTCATTATTTAAAAATAATTATTTTGAATCACTTTCAACAAAATCTTAAAACTTGTTTTAGAACTTGTTTGACAATGACTTTCATAATGTATCTTTTTAAGTGAAATAATTTTGTATGAGCATTTTTAGTAGAGACCACTTGTCGAAATAAAAAATAACTTTTTATATTTTAAATGTTTTGAAACATTAATGTTTTCTTAGTGCATCCAAAATATAATGTTGTAAATATATTAAGATTAAAACATTTCTTATAATCCTTGTCAAATGGATTTTGGACAATTTTGTACTTTTATTTTATAATAAAATATATTTATTGATTCAAACTAATTAATCATCATGAAACAAAGATATTAAATCTACTAAAAACCATAGAAGAAAATTAAGCATTTTATAATAATAAGGAAATATTTTTTTTAAATTAGTTAGACTAAATGTAATTCTTACAAAAATAAAGAAATATTTTCAATTTTTTTTTAAATTAATTGGATTGTATTTAATTATCAAAAAGAATTATAGAAAATACAAAAATAAAATAAAGGAAATTTAGTGAAAATAAAGGAAATCACCAGAAAAAAATGGAGGAAAAAAGTGAAATAAAAGTAAAATTATATTAAGCCCGTGATGTTACTATTTTTCAATCGAATTTGGGATGAGCGATTTGGGGTCGTTGGGTGGACACAATTTGTTGTAAACTATTATGAAGGCTCTGGATCGTCGATCCAGAGAGATAGAGGATCTTCTGCTGGGCTCGTCCAGCGAGGCAAGCGTTCTCTCCTGCATAAAACCGGGACGGCGGGGCTTGGCGGGTGGCCGCTCTCAGATGCCTAAGTCGAGTTTCTTCACGGGAAAGAGATGGCAAGAGAGAGAGAATGTCGTTGCGTACCTTTACAGAGGATGGGGTGGCAGGTATTTATAGTATTTGTTTTCCCAGTTGGATGGTGGTTAAGTTTTAGCCTTCTAAAACAGATGAGGATATTTCTTGCTATTATCGGTATCGGATCTGATTGAAAGAGCAGTTTATTTAGAAGTATCTTTCTTCCTCATTGGTGGGATCCGACTTGATCCGCAGGATGAGCTGTTATATCGTGAAATATCTTATTTTCCTTGTTGGTGAGATTTAGTTGGATTTGCAGGATAATATCTTATTGGGGATGTCCCATTCATGTCGATGGGATTTGGTTTGATTTGAAGCGTGGGCTCTGTTGCCTGAGCCTTTGGGCGGCGGATTAGGCCTTTCATTAGAATTTGGCGTCAAAGGCATTGACTCCGTAGTACCTCTCCTTTGGGGTTTGGCCGAGTGGGCTGCGGGCCCGACCCTCAAACCACTATCGATTGCCTCCCCGCCCTTGTCATAACATTGTGCGTGGCGAGGGTTGTAACGTTTCGTATCGAGATACAACTTCACGTATGCGCTCGGGGATGGGTTAGTTAAGGCTTGGTAAGCGTCATCGTCTTAGATAATGACTCTTTCGGTTCCAGCGCTCATCTCTTTCACTTCTTCAGTTTCCTTCTATTTCTTTCCGCATCCCATCCTACGTCACGTGTTTTGATCTTGAAACTTTTCTTTACTTCAACGGGTTGGGACTTTATTCTTCATTAGTTTCCATCGATCCTTTTAATGTAGAGTCCTTCTGGCGTCTTCCACAGGATAAGCTTTTTGTTGCTATTCAGGGTACATTGTGTCTTTTCTCTTTGGTGTCTTCTCGGGCGATACGTCGAGGCGTTAAGGTTAGGTCAAGCAAGTTTCGTTCTTATTACCTACGGCACCATGGGGTTGAATTAAACTCTTCTTCTCTAGTATTAAAATTGATGACTCTTAATTCTTCTGGGTTAAAGACGGCGGTGGCGCCTCAGCGATCGTGGGGTCGATCTGAATGCTCCCGGTGCCCCCTTTTCCCTTAGATAAGGGTAAGGGGCAAATAGACCTGATTAAATATCCTGGGGGGTCAGAATACCTAAAATTTGCCGTTCAACATGTTTTAATTGTGGGGCCTAGCAAGGTCGGTCCCTCATATGGGGCCACCTTTGCCAGATGTTACCGACCTCCTTTTGGTGTTCGAGTGTGGTCTCCTGATGTTTTGACCTCTTATGTGGTTTCCGTGCCTAAGATGGTGTGCTTCTTCGAAGTGGCCTTCGATAATGGTCCTCTCTTTCCTCTGCATCCCTTCATAAAAAGGGTTTAGCATCACTTCAATGTCTGATCTTCCTCGACTTCCGTGATGGTTGGGGTATTTTGGTTGGCTTTGTTGGTGCTTCTTAGAGACGGGGGATTTGGTGTCCCGGTATAGCTTTGTTCCTTTATCTTTTATTGTGAGAGCCGTGAAGGCTTCCTCTATTTTTCCGGGCGTTACGGCGCTCCTTGGTGATTCTGGAGTCTTCCCTCTTCCCACGAGGCTGGAAGGCGCTACTTCTTTGATAGCGGCCCCTTGATGCAGAATATGACCCTCTTAATGAGGATAACACCCTAAGGGTTCTGGTTGCCAGAGCACCAGAGAATGCAGCGTGAGTGTAAACTTTTGTTTTCGGTATAGCAGCGTAAGGTTGTTAGATATTTCTAATTCTGCATTGTCTACGTGCCTCTTAGGTGCTAAGGTCGACCTCAGCGCCGAAGATAACGTCATAGCGCCGGCGTTGGCTAAGTGTCCTCCTCGCCTATCTTTAGTGATCAAGGTCGGATATTCACGGCCCTTCGAGCTCGGTCGGCCCGCTCTCTTGTTTTGAGCCTTAGCCTCCTTCCACCATAGTCTCTCATTGGGCCCCTCCATTTGCCAAACCACCCAGGGGAGAACTCTTGGCTCAGTTGAACGCTATCTCTGAAGCAGGAGCGTGAAGCGAAAAACCACGGACTGCGGTAAGAAAGATGTCCGGTAGAGCTTTGGTTAAAGTTCCAAAATTGAGGCGTCTTCCTCTTCTCCGAATCTACTCATATGTCAGCCGGACGACGCTATCATGTGCCAAAGTTCCTAAAATTTTGAGTTATGACCAGATTACGGATCTGCGTCGATCTCAAGAACACCTCGAGGCGGAGCCGTTGAAGCGCGTTAGGCGAGTCATGCCATCAACATGGAATCACTTCTGAAGTATTAGGCCACCTTCTCGAGGCGAAAGTGCAGAGAGGACTGAAAGCGAAGATGTGACTCCTTGCTAAATGCGAACTTGGTGCGCGGTCGTCCATTCTTAGGATTCGACCTTAAGAGGTCGGCTCCACGTCTTTGCAGATTGATGAGCTTTTGTCTATCCACTACGATTAGCCTCTGTAAGTTCCGTATCTTGTCGCATCGATTTCATTCCGGGATTGAGTATTAGTTGTTGGATGTTTTACATTGGATGTGTGAGTCTTTCTTCATTTGAAAGTTTGCAGCAGGCCAAATTAGAAGAAGGTCATGCCAAAGGCACTCAGTTACAGTGAGGTAACCATACATCTGATGGGCGGAGCTGCGAATCGGGTGCGGCATATGGCCCGGGGAAGCGTGAAAGCAAATGCGATTTGAAGCATACCACGTCGGCACGTGCTCGGTTCAAGTAGAAGATGGGCCGGAACAACGAGGCGGCGAAGGCCGACCCGAGTTCGAGGTGAATACAGACTGCATAATAAATTGCTAGAGGTGGGGCGGGCGCGTACGCCCGATGAGCTTGGATGGTTAGGATGAGCTTCTTACATCGAGGCGTGTGAGTCTAAAAGCTACGTCGCGGTCAGATGACCAGCGATAAGAGCGCTCTTGGGCGGGAGCTCGTCGTGAGGCTTACATTTGTAAGCTGGCGGAACTCTGGCCGAGGGAGTGCCGCGAGGCTGCGTGGGGACCTCCATCGACAAGTAACTCACAGTTGCTCAGGACAGTTATCTGAAAGTTAAGGGCCGAGGCTTGTACTCGTGGTTTCTAGTGACACCTTTGAAGAAAGTTGTACCCTGTCCGGCACAGACTTCAACTGACCTTCAGCGAAATTTGAGAATCCCTCTCTCGCGATAATGCGGAGAGCGGGCACCTAATTTAGGAGTCCATTCCCATATTCACCCTCTGTTTCCTCCTTACGACACTTGACCGCCGATATATCGACGTCGATTTTTGTTCTTATTTTCTTTGGGCACAGGACCTAGGGCATATGTAGCCTTTCCTTAATAAGCGATCTTTTTACCACTTTGTCTCTACTTTTTGCAATTCGCAGCATTCACCATAGATTGTATTGATTTAAACTATGTATGAGTTAAGGCGACTCATGGGATGAGTTGAGCGGATTGAGCTCTTGAATTAGGTCGTTGAGAGGCTTTGTGTTTGCTCTGCTGTTGAAACAATTTTAATTTGCATCAAGCTGGCTGCATAGCTAGTAGAGTAGTCGAGTCGTCAAAGTTGTTTGTTGGGCTCCACGAGGCGTTGAGGCACTTGTGGAGTGAATGCTTTGAGCTGATCGACTCATAGGTTGCATGGCACAGTGTAGAGTGAGTGCTTCATTCACGTGATACTAGGCTCCGGAGGTACGAGGCCTTGTGGGATCTCCGCTGGTGATGGAGCTCTGGGGTGCGTGGCGTAGTGCTGAGTGATCAGGCTCGTCGAGAGTGAGCTCACTGGGCTCAGGCGCGGGGCCTTGTTGGCGATGGCATGGTGATGTGACTCTTGGGTTGCATGGCCCGTGCGGTAGTGGGGCTGGAAGTGAGTGGAATGCCCAGGCTGGCGCTGGGCCTGTGGGCGACTGGCTGGCGGTCGCGATCTCAGTTCAGTGGCTGTGCGGAGTGGTCGAGGCTCGTCCAGGTGAGCCCTGAGCAGGGCCCCCAGGGACGTGGTGAAATGGCTGGTGGTCGGCTCTTTGGGTGCATTGTTTGTGCCGAATGGTCGGGCTCGTCGAGAGTGGGAGACTCTTTTGGGCTCGGGCGTTGAAGGCCTTATGGGCGTCTCACTTCAGTGATCGACTCTTTAAGGCTGTGTGGCACATGCGGAAATGGTCGAGCTCTTCAAAGTGAGCTCGCGGGCTCGGGGCGGCGGGCATGATGACGGCTATGGCCTGAGCTGATCGACTCTTAGGTTGCATGACACATTTACCAATCAGTCGAGCTCGTCAAAGTGAGATCTTTGAGGCCGGGCGGCGAGGCTTGTGGGCGATATAAGCGAGCGTCGACTCCAGGCTGCGTGAAGCGTGCGGAATCAGTCGAGCTCGTCAAAGTGACCTCAGGCTCAAGGCGCTAAGGCCTTGTTGGCGATATAACTGAGGTGATCCGACTCTTAGGTTGCATGACTGTCTGAGTAGTGGGCTCGTCAAGAGTGAGCTCTTGCGGGCTCGGCGCGGGTATATAGGCGATATAGCGGTGATATGACTCTGAGGCTGAGTGGCGTGCGGGAGTGGTCGAGGGCTCGTCGAAGTGAGCTATTAGGCTCAGGGCGGCGAGGCCTTGATGGGTGATATAACTGGTTGATGCGACTCCTTAGGTTGCATGACTGTGTAGAGTGGTCGAGGCTCGTCAAAGTGAGCTACTAGGCTGGGCGCGGGGCCTTGTAGGCGATATAGCGTAAGGCTGATCGACTCCACAGGGCTGCGTGGCTGTGCGAGTCGTCGAGCTCGTCAAAGTGAGGCTACTAGGCTCGAGGTGAGACCTTGGCGGCGATATAGCCTTGGCTAATCGATGTTGGTGCGTGACTTGTGCGGAGTAGTCGGTAGCGTCAAAGTGAACTCTTGCGGGCTCGGTATTGAGGGCCTTGTTGGCGATGCAGCTGGTGATCGACTCTTAGGTTGCATGACTTGTGCAGAGTGGTCGAGCTCGTCAAAGTGAATGCGGGCTCGGGCGTTAGGGCCTTGTGGGTGATATAACGTGGTTGACTCCCCAGGGTGCGTGGCTGTCACGGAGTAGTCGGGCTCGTCAAAGTGGAGCTCTTGGGCGGAGGGCGATGAGGCCTTGTTGGCGATATAACTGAGCGATCGACTCTTAGGTTTCATGACACATGCAAAATGTCCGAGCTCGTCAAAGTGAGCCTCTTTAGACTCGGTCTTGAGGCCTTATAGGCGATATAGCTGGCGATCGACTATCTGGGTTCGTGGCTTTGTCACCCAGTAGTCGGGTACCGATCAAAGTGAAATTGTCGAGCTCGAGTATTTGAGGCCTTGTTGGCTATACTCTTTGGTGATCTCACTCTTAGGTTGCATGACTTTGTCTGCGGTGTGGTCAGACTCGTCAAAGTGAGCTCTTGGGCTCGGCGGAGCCTTGTTGGCGATATAGACTGAGCTGATCTGACTCTTGGGGCTGCGTGGCAGTAGCCAGAGTAGTGAGGCGCTCGTCAAAGTGAGCTCTTGCAGGCTCAGAGGCGCGAGGGCCTTTAATGGCGATATAGCTGGTGATCGCGACTCTAAGTTGCATGGCTTGTGCGGAGTAGTCAGGCTGATCAAAGTGAGCTATTGGGCTCGGTATTTGAGGCTAATGGGCGATATAGCTGGTGATCGACTCCTGGCTGAGACGTGCGGAGTGGTCGGCTCGTCAAGTGAGCTCTGCTGGGCTCCGGTGACGGGGCCTCGTGGGCGATATAGCCTAAGCTGATATGACTCCTAGGTTGCGTGGCCTGTGTAGAGTAGTCGAGGCTCATCAAAGAGTGAAATTCTGGGCCGGGCGTTTGGGCCTCGTGGGCGATATAGACATGGGTGGGTGGATCATGGACAGTGACGTGTTTGAGATAATCGATAAGTCAGTGTTGAACCGACGGTATAATGTGAGATCTAGTGATCATTCTCATTGTTAATGCATGATCGTCAGACTCGTCAAAGTGAGCTACTGGGCTCCGGGCTTTGAGGCCTTATGGGCGATATAACTGGTGATCGACTCGAGTACATTGTGGCTTTGTCGCAGTGGTCGAGCTCGTCAAGAGTGAGCTCTTTGGAGCTCCGGTATTGAGGCCTTGTTGGCGATATAACTGGTGATCGACTCTTAGGTTGCGTGACTTGTGCGAAGTAGTCGAAGCTCGTCAAAGTAGAATCTTGGAGAAGCCCCGGCCCGGGGTGTGGGTATAGGCAGGCGTCGGCTCTGGGGCTGCGTGGCTTGTGCGGTAGTCGGGCTCGTCAAAGTGAGCTATTGGGCTCCGGTAGTAGGCCTTGTTGGTGATATAGATTAAGGCGTCGACTCTGGGTTGCGTGACTTGTGCCGGAGTGGTCGAGGCATTTCGTCAAGTGAGCTCTTGGGCTCCGGCGTGAAGGCCTTGTGGGGCTGTGCCATGGCTGAGGCGATCGGCTGTAGAGGCTGCGTGGCTTTGTCTGAGTAGTCGAGGCTCGTCCAAAGTGAGCTCTTGCGGAGCTCCGGGCGATTGAGGCACGCGTGATATATGAAGAGCTCTATGGCTAATGCAGTTACATGTCATTGACACAGTTCTTGGGAAAATCACAGATACCTTTAATGCTGGTTCATGGAGAATCAGAATCGATCTCACAAGTTCCCTAGTTCTTTTATCCTTCTTATAAATGGCGGCTCCATTGCTATATAGCCCATACCTTGGATATTCTCCCTTTCTGGTGCGCAACTGAGATTGGCGCTAAATGAAGCGTCGAAGCTTGATCGTTTTCTCTAGGGATCCGTCTGAAGATTCTGGTTCCGTTTTGTTGGACCTCTACTTGTGGGAGTTGTGTTTTTCCCTAGTTTCCCCTTTATGGGAGTCATGTTATTCCTGGCTTTTATCTTTGTAGAGCGTCGGAGAGGCGGTGCGTTTCTTGTCTTTATGTCTCCATTTTCTGTCTTCTTTCTCTTCCTTCTCTTTCATTCTCTCTTCCTTCTTTCCTTCTTTATTCCCGTCTCATTCTTCCTTTCTCCTTTCCTTTCGCACAAACTCCTTCCATCCCTTTTTCTTCTTCTCCTGCTTTCCACCTCTACTCTTGCTCCTCTTTTCCACCTTTCTGACTTTCTTCCATTTACTTTCATCTCGTTTTCTTTTCCTTCTTCCTTCTTAAAGGCTTTTTTTTTCGAGGCTTGTGTGTGTACTTAGAAAGTGTCTTGGATGATACTCTGCGGTGTAATTAGTGTAATCTGATTGGAATAAAGAGAGACTTTTCCTTTTTTGACCATGAACTTTCTCATTCTGTTGTATGTAATTTTCCCGAGCATAATATGTCTGAGCTATTTGAGACGTCTAACAAAATAACCTGTAAAAGCTCAAATCGTCATCTGAAACTTGATAACGCTTCATTTAAGATTATAAGCAAGGTCTCCTGATAAAAATGCTTAAGGTGTTCCGCATTCGAGCATGATCACGAGTTTTCCTAAATGCATGCGGAGCTCGTAATTGCACAGTCGATGTGCGAGGATATGATGTAGGGGCTGCCCGATTGAGGCCTAGTTTCCCCATCATTTGGATTCTTCCTTCTTTGTGGGAGCTTCTTGAAGACTAGGTCACTGGCATGTAGCTCTGGTTGACTATACAGTTTGTAATACCTCGTCGTCTTCCTCACGGTAATCCTCGCGTATAGAACACACTCACGTTTTTCATCTAGGAGGTCCAAATTTAAACGGAGAGCCTCGTCATTGTGTTCTACTGTCGCCAACTCGATCCTTGGGGACTTTAACCACGACACCTCAACAAGAGACTCTTTGCTTTAGTGCATTTAGAGTGAATAGAGTTTCCAGGTTCTTTGATTTACGCGTGGATTACGTGGGCTATGGTACTCGGGAGGAATTCTACCCATTTGCACTGAATCTTTCAGTTTGGTCTTCAATGCATTGTAGGGATTCACGATGGTGACCGGCGACCATTAAGCTGCGGATGTCTTTGGGGACGGTAATAATTCTTAATTCGAGCTCAGCACAAAATCCACTGAGCAGGCGTTGTCGAGTACTTTCCATTATCTAATACCAGGCTCTTGGGATGCAAACACATATGATGGCTCGCCACAAAATTGCATATCTTACGTTACGTGATTGTGGCCAAAGTTCGGCCTCGGCTCACTTGGTAAGTAATCTTTTGCAACGATGATGAATTTACAGTGGCCGCTTCCCGAGGCGAGAGGAATCCCAGTATGTCCAAACCCCACTTGTTGGAAAGGCGGGGCTTATGAGGTGATATCCAAGGGTTCTGATGGGAGGTGTGAGATCTTGGCATGCTCTTGGCAGATCTTGCATCTCCTGACTAGGTCGGTCGTGTCTCTGAGTATTGTGGGCTAGTAGTATCCCTGCCTTAGGACCTTCCTGCTATTGAACTCAGATATGGTTTCGCATACACTTGTTGTACTTCCCTTAGCAACGTATTCAATGTTTTTTTCCTTGATACGCAGGATGGGTGTGAAGAAACCTCGCTTGAAGCTTCCACTTATGATTAGTAGATTTGGTGACCTCGTCGGTGCCAGGCACCTTCTTTCGGATTCGTCGGGTAGACGTCCGTCTATTATATAATCCCAAATGGGGTCCATCCAACTCGGCTCGGACTCTATTTGGGCAACTTTCACGTCAAAAAAGAGATCTATAGAAGGCTCTGCCCGGGTATTAAACAGTGTTAACTCTTGAGGTCTTCTGTGATCTTGTCACTAGTTTTGCAAGCCATCGGCTCGAGTTCTGCTTTCACAGGGATATATCATTGGACAAACTGAGACTTTTGATAAATCCTTACCTTTTGAGGTATAGATCATTCTTCGCTTTTAAGCCGTAGGTATCTTTCTATTTGTCGCCTCTAGATGGAAAGAGGTCTGCGGACCTCGGTGGTCAGCTTCTGAGTGAATAGAGGCGAGGTTGAGACTCTTGTAATGGCCTCGTGTCGACCTCATTGTTGGAGGCTTGGAATCAGAATCTTAGCGCATACTCAATGTCTATTCCTTCTGGGGAGGTCAGGATTAAACCGGATCCGCTTCCTTGTGCGTTTGTGGCCCCGTCTACAGAAAGTTTCCAAATGGGTAGGTCAGTCAGTGCTTGAGTACTCTCGGCAGGCTCTGCTGAGGTGAATTCCATGACGAAGTCGGCTAAGACCTGCCCTTTTTTTGCGGTTTAAAACGTTGTATCGATGTGGGTCGCTCGGCTCTATGGCCCACTTCATCGTATGGGAGGTCTAATTTATGTAACACTTGTTTCATCGGATATTGTTGGAACTTTTATGGTATGAGCACGAAAGTAAGGCGGGCTTCCATTTGTAGTTACTAATGCCAAGATTAATTTCTCAATCATGGGTACCTCTCCTTCGCTCCTCTCAGGCTCATTTGCAATAGTAAGGCCCAGGTGTTGCACTTTCGGTCTTTGTCTTTGACGAGGGCGGTATTTGGTCGAAATCTGACTAAGTATAGAGTGAGGAGCTCCCCTTCAATATGACTTACTAGAATGGGAGGGGAGCTCAAATATGTTTTCAATGCTGAGAATGCTTCTTTGCACTTCGTATCCCATTGAAAGGCCTTCTTCAGAACTTGGAAGAAAGGCTGCCATTTATCACTGCCCTGGATACGAATAGGCTTAAAGCGACAATCCCTTCTGTCCCGAGACTATTTGGACTTCCTTTACTTTGATGGCGATGGCATGTCGAGGCCGACCTTTATTTTACAGGTTGCCTCCAATTCCTCGGTGGTTGACTATGAAACCGGAGATTTTGGTTGTCTCGAGCACTTAAATTTGGATTCAGTTTCATGTTGTAATTTCTCAGGATCTGGAACGCCTCGGACAGATGAGCTATGTGGAGCTCGGCTGTGGTGGATTTTACCAGCATGTCATCTATGTACACCTCCATGGTTGTTCCTATCTGCTTCTGGAACATCCTGTTCACCAGCTTCTTATAGGTAGCTCCTGCGTTCTTGAGCCCAAACCGCATCACACGATAACAATAGGTTCCACTGCATGTGAACTAGGTCTTTCTTAGTCATCAGTTAAATATCTGATCCTAGTAGCCTTTGAGAAGCATCCATAAAATTAGAGGTTATGGCGGTACATGGCATCTCTGATGAGGTCGATCCGCGGCAAAGGAGCGTCTTTTGAGCGCGCTCTGATGTCGAGTGAAGTCGATGCAGTCGCCACTTGTCGTTTCTTTTGGCGAAGTCACGGCGTTGGCAGCCATCGGATATTCTGCTTCCCGATTGCTCAGCCCGGAGTTTGCCGACCTCCTGATTGATCGCTTTTTGCCTGTCAGGCGCGAAGCTCCTCTTTTTTGTTTCTGGCGGAAAGGCGGGTGACGTTCAGCCTATGAGGTAGTTATTACCGTGGGAATTCTGATTCCTCACATGTCTGCTGTTTCCATCTGAGCGCCTTTGTTGTCTCGAAAATGGGTGAGGCTTTTGGGAGTCCTCGCTGGCAGGTCGATATAGGCGAGGTGTTCATGGTTGCCCATCCGCGATACGGTTCTAGTTCTTGAGGGCTCGGATCAGGTGTGCATCTCGTGCGGCGTCTCGAGCATCCCGAAGTATATGTTGTCGACAGCACTACGCTATGGATCTTGAGTAGCATTCCACGGCCCTTGTTGGTCTCTCGAACCATTCCTGCGCCGGCTACGGTGGAAACTGATCATCATGTGGTATGCGGAGGGGATAGCTTTTATTGCATTGAAAGAGGATTTGCCTAACAACATATTATAGGCAGATGGGGCGTCTACAATGAGGAATCTTGTTGTCGTCGTTGCCTGGCATGGGGGATCTCCCAAGGTGAGTATTAGTTGTATTGAGCCCAAAGGTAATACCATTTCCCCGGAGAACCCTCGCAGATGTATGTTGACGGGTTCCAGTCTATCCTTTCCGATGCCCATCTTATAGAAAGGCGACGCGAAGATGATGTCGGCCAGCTCAGTTGTCAGCCCCAGGACCCAGATGAAGCTGTTTGTTGTATGGCTTGCTTGGATTACCAATGGGTCATCATGGGGTGCTGGCATCCCCTCGGATCCCGAGTCGAGAATGTGATGGACGATGTCGGCGAGGCGGTTTGGACACCGTTTAATACTTCCGCTATCTCCCTCTTGACCCGATCTTTCTAGCCTTGAATGGGCCTTCTGGTGAAATTTGGATTCCCTCCCCACAACAATCCTCACGAGATCCGTGGATTTCTCCTAAAAAATTTGTTAATCTTGAGTTGTTATGCAGACGTGGTGATAATTTCTTGAGCGAGCTTAGTTAAAGCGATTGAGCCTAATTTGAGGTATGAAGCGTCAGGAATGCGCCATATTAAATACTTTTATTTCCTTCTTTAGTATGTCACGATCATTCGATGCGGTGCAGTAATCCATATAGGTCGCGAGTTTGCAGTGTTGTCTCTTGTGGCGAGTCGACTTCATTTGAGTTAGCCACCTCGAGGCCCCTTTCGTTTCGTCTCGTGCGGGACCTGCGATCGCGTGGCCAGATTAAGGGTGAAACGCTGAGGTGAGTAACGTTGTCGTCTCTTGTGTTAAGGTGGGCCCAGACAATCTCTGAGGTTTCCTCGTCTTTTCGGGGACCGTTCTCCATCTTTCTTTGGAGACCCCTCCCGGTCGCTTTGTCTTCAGGAGCTCGAGTCCTCGATCTTATAATCCTTCTTTCTTTATGAGTGGAGGAGCTCCCTCTTTTGGATATGAGAGCTTCTTCGCCATTAATGTACTTCTCCACTTTTGCGAGCACTTCAGCCATGCTTGCTTGGGGATTTTTAGAGATGGAAAACATCAGGTCTTTCGATTACCTCTAATCCCGACCCAATGAATCGGTGATGTGACTTCTCGTGGTATATCTGCCTTGGAGACTCTGCGTTGAACCTTTGAACATAGGACCTCAGCCCAACTCACTGTGAACTGCAGCGATGGTTAATGGGTGGTAACGGCTTTCTATATGTCCCACGGCTCAATGAAGTGAGAGCAGCGATAGATTACTCTCTGAATGAGGAGATTGATGAAGCGGAAGCTTTGTTAAAGCCGGGCCAAGAATTTGGGCCTTTTAACGGCGTGATAGCAGCTCTGCATGTATAGGGTCTTGATACCAGTGCATTTCAGTTGGTTTTTATAGAGTATTGAAGATGTTAAAAATTTGGATCTGGCGCCATCGAATGTTTCCTGTGGCATCCTGAATTTTCTTTGGAAGAAGTAAGCACCTAATTTGTGAAGAGGTGATTCGGTGTTGTACGAGGTGTTCATAGCGTCGAGGAGCGCGTCTCTTATCACCTCCTTCACCTGGCTAGCTCTTCTTTGGAAGCTCTTGAACCTCTGTTCCCCTGTGATTGCCCTCCACACTCCTTATTTGAGAGTGATGTGGTTCTTCGTTCTGACATGTCTCAGTGTTGGCCGTTTGCCCTCGTCTCTAGAGCAGTTGAGTCCGTGCCCCACAGCTCGGCTGGATTCTTCTTGTTTGACACCGCCGGGAATGAGTTGGGTGCCTCGCGGGTGCGTGACCTTCACGGGTGCATGGAATTGCCTCCTTTGTGGGCGTTGTATTTGCTGGTGAGGATTCTTTATCTTCATCGGGTGTTGGTTGGTGAGGCGAGAGCGCCTCGCCTCGTTCGTGTTAGCTTGCGTTGTTTCTAATGCGCCCGGAGCTGGCATGCGCATCGCTGGCGGGCCGCATCCTTGGTGGATTAAGCGTTGGCTCCTTGCTTGTGTTAAGGTTGATACCATTAATGGCGAGTGATCGATCTTTATTTATCAAAGGCTGTGGATTCCCAGGTGGCGTATTTGATGATGTTATTTTTCATGGGATTTGGGGGTGTTTGGGGTCATTAGTGGGACTGGCTGTTGTGGCTTTGGTATGAAGGCTGCGGATCGTCGATCCGGGAGATAGGATGTCTTCTTTGAGGGTGGTCGGCGAGGCCTTGGCGGGTGCTCTCCTCCCATCAAAACAAAAAGAAGAGGGGCGGCGGGAGGCTTAGCCGCGCGCTCCGTGCCTAAGTTAGTTTCTTTACGAGAGAAAAAAATGGAGCTACTTAGGGGCGAATGTGTTGCGTACCTTTTACCGATGGGGTGGCTTGGTATTTATAGTATTTGTTTTCCCAGTTAGATGGTGGTTAGGATTCCTTCCCATTGGACGGGATATTTCTTGCTATTATCGGTATCGGATCTGATTGAAAGAGCAGTTTATTTAGAAGTATCTTTCTTCCTCATTGGTGGGATTCGGCTTGATCCGCGGGATGAGCTGTTATATCGTTAAATATCTTATTTTCCTTGTTGGTGAGATTTAGTTGGATTTGCAGGATAATATCTTATTGAAGATTATTCTATTTCCCTTATCGATGGGATTTGGTTTGATTTGTAGAATGTGGGCTTTCTCGATTACCCATAACCGACCTTTGGGCCGAGCGGATTGGGCCTTCATTAAAGTAGCATCAAAGCACGAATATTTCAATGGCCATACCTCTCCTTTGGGGTTTGGCGAGTGGGCCTGCGAGCCCATTTTCAAACCTTGTCCAAAACTAATAATTTTATATTTCTTAAAATTCCTTTCACATTTCTGCAAATAATCATTTTCACATATTTTTAATTATAATTTAAAATTTTATAAACTTTATTATATTTAAAATTTAAAAATTTTAATATTGTTTTTGTTTTGTTCTTTTAGGGTTTTGGTTGAGATTTTTTATTTGAACACGATAAATTTTCCTTTCCTCCTTTTACGAACAAAAAAAATGGCACGTTATTTGATTAAAAGACATTGGGAAAGCTAATAAATTTGCTTTTCAACATTCAGCCTGTTTGTTTTTCACTTTTTAATGATTTATTGTTGAATTTTTAAAATTTATGGCCGAATATAAAAAGTCAAAATATTTGGCTTTAACTGTTTTCACTAGGACTCAAATTCGAGACCCCTCCCCTTCCTATGTCTTGTCTATTTAAACGTTGAACATTTTACTGATAGAGGTGGCAATTCGGACGAACGAGCTAGGTTGGGTTGGGTTGGGGCAAATTTGGTCTGATTTTTTTGGGCAAAAAATATAGCAGCTCAACTCGACCCTAAATCTAGGTGGTTATAAATTGCCTTATAAACAAAAAATTTGATGATGGGGTCGGGCCAAATTTGACTCGGTTTTTTGGGCTATGGAATTCTATGACAGGTCTGATGGGTGGACCCAGCTACCAGCAAATTAAGGCTAAAATTGCCACATCTAGCTACACATATGTACTTTAGGCATGATAGGCTCTATTGAGGGAAATTCACGTGATACATTTCATGTAATTAAATAAAAACATATATATTTTGTTTTTATTTAAAAATTTGTTAATAATAAAATTAAAATATTTATTATTTAGAAAAGACAAAAAATTATATACTTAATCTTTTTTAAGCACTATTGAAACAAAAGTTATATTCAACATTAAATAAAATAAAAAAACGCTACCTAGTAGTTTATCAATTTTTGAAAAAATAATTTTCAAATAAAAATAATAATTTATTTTTAAGATATATGGAAATATAGAAAAGAACATTTTTTTGTTTATAGATCAATCCTCGAAAGAAAAAATGGTGAGAGTTAACTTTAGGGGTGCTTAGTTTTAAAAGGGATAAAAGGAAAGATGTTGCAAATCTAGCATCTTTTGTTAAAACACAAAAAAGAAAGATAAAAATACACCATTTGGACAAATTTACCCTTTTAACCATCATACGACAACTTACTCTCACTTCCCTCCAACTTTTCTTATTTCTTTCTCACATGTTTTTAGCTCTTATCTTTCTCCAATTCTCTTTAAGATTTGATACTAAATAGCTACTTTGTTAAAATGGTTAAGTTTAAGATTTGATACAAAGTTTGTTCAAATATGTTGAGTAGCAGTTAAATCTGTCCTCAAGACCATCAACGGCCTTTGATATAAACCTCTGAAAAAGGGTTCGACGAGGCGTTATTGTCGACGCCTCTCCGTCATAAGTCAACAAAAGGATGGAGAGGAAGAAAAAGGAAGTATGACAGTTAGGGTTGCATACCTTTCCCTTGTTGGGGAATTCTTTCTTTATACTTGAATTTGTCTTTCATTTTTGGGAAGATAACCTCATGATTTTGGTGATGAATATCTCTTTCCTTATCAGACGATTCTCATGATTTTTGGAAAAAATAATCTGAATTTTGGAAATAAACTTTCCTTATCAAAGACCAACTCTTCCTTGTTAGGGTTGATGTTTTTAGGCATGTTGGTTCGTATCTTTGGGAGATCCATAGATAAACATCATTATCGCAATTTCCTCCTTAACATATTTATTTTTGTAACCACCCATGTCGCGTTAGGATAATGGCGGGGACTCACGGGACCAGGGCAGGTTCTGGATTATGCAGTGGTCGGTTCCCATGTGGTTTTAATGAAATGGGCTGCCTTGGGCCCTTTCATGTGGTGGGCGAGACGTTAGACTGTGAGTAAACTGTTGACTAAGCGGGTGCAGGCCCCAGGCCATAGTACTCACAATGCCCTTTTCTTCGGTAGAGGATTATGCTCATCCCAGTGGGAATCTATGTTTAGGGACCTCGGTATGGAGAATTGATTATTAATGCATATGTTCCAATGCCAATGACATGCGCGATGTCAGATGGTGTATTTAATGCTTCTCTTGAGGTTCCACCTCTCTATATATAAGTCGAACCTTGAGTTTATGAAGTTACTTGATGGATTCCTATTACGTCACCTGAAAGCCTCTCTTCCTTATTGTGATTTTGTCTCGCCACAATCGTAGGCTAGGTAATTAGGAGGATATAAAGGGAGGCTTTCAGAGGTCTCTATGGCTATTTGCTGTTAATGGATATTGTGTGTTTAAAGATGATGTATGTGTTGACCCATTAGGTGTCCTGGACGAGAGGCCTAGCTGTGCCAACATCACCTTTTCAAGGTTCGTTGTTGGGCCTTGCACAGGTTGTCTTGTGGTCGTGTGAGGGCTTTGATTACCGCGGTCGAGCCTTCTTTGCTTTGGAGTTCTGACCAGACTAGGTGCCAGTGTTGGTGTCACAGGTGCGGTCAAGGTGTAAGGTTAGGATAAGGAGAGCCTTTAAGCAAAGCGCTTCAGTCTCTTCTTTTTCTTCGACTTTTTCCACTTCTTTTTCTTCTCCCTTTCACCTCTTCCTTTTCTTCTTCCTTTTACCTCTTTCTTTGTTTTTTGACAATTAGCCTGGCTCAGTTACTTAACATATTTGTAATGGATCTATTAGGTTTGTCTTTGCTTTATGTAACTACTGGCACAAGTTGGCATATTTTAATAAGATTTGGTTTTCGACATCCTTATACGTCGAGCTCTCTATTTTTCACCCTTTTTTTTTTTTTGTACACCGGCTAGGGGAGCTTTATGATCGTCGACACAGAAGCCTCTGACCAGCTTTTGAGGATATGTTTTAGTTTTCTGGTGGGGTTACTCTGGGATCTACATAATTAATGCACCACACAGGCCGCAGAAGATCAAACCCGGGGCTGATAACTAGACGGACCTAGGCTCATAGGGTTGAAGGCTTGTAATTGATAAATCCAAGGGGCCAGGTGCTTAATGCAAATGAGCTTATTTATTTTCTAGGTGCCCTAGTAGATGAAACGCCTTGTGAATACTAAGCGTAGGAGAGAACACGTCTTGATGGCTAACGGTTGACTTTGTCATGGCATTTAATGTGCTGTTCCAAGCCTTATGTAGGGATAGGGGTACGGGAGTTACTTTCTCTTGTGGGTTAGAACTTTTAAGCTAAGTATTTGGCGCTTGCTATCCTCTTGAAGATTTTGGTGAAGGAGCCACTGAAGATTTCAAACCATTTTCAATCTCTTGGTTGGTTTTTTTTTTTTTTTTTTTAGTTGTAAGGGTTGTTTCGGATGCGTGCTTTTCGGTCGTCGTTAAGGCCCCATGCGACATAACTGTGCGTAGTGTTTCAAGACATACCCATTCCTAGGTGCATCTCAACAGTTCTTTGGGAGCTCCTTAGTCTTGGTGTTAGTCTCATTATCGTTTGCGAGAATCGCGAGTTGATCCGTTCTTTGTTTGCTGTAGAGTAGTGAGGGGTCGAGGGAACCCACCAGTCCGGTTGTGTGCGAGAAGGGGTTCGATCGGGGTCGCCTCTGCCCGAAAACTGATCTAGTATCTTCTATGTCTATGGAGGAATTGAGGTCCTTCTGCCAAGTCCTTGACAACATTTGTAAAATCCGGGAAAAAAATTTAATTTTTCTGAAAAAATGGCAAAAATAATAAAATTGCCATAATAGTTTAGGGAAGCTTGGAAAATTCTTTAGATCTCGGATGACAAAACGGACTGTGTCGTTGGATTCGTCTCGTGAAATCTAATGACCAAGAAAATTTTCGTTGAATTCCGACACTGTCGAATTTTCATGTTTTTATGGGTGGTAAGCGCGATGAAGCTCTAGGGGCGAGATTTTTCACGGGAATCTCGGGAGTTAGGAAATAGCGGAGTTAAGTTCATTTAAAATGAATTAGCCCGAAAAGAAATAAATTGTTTCGGGAAAAAAAATGAACGGGCCAGTAATGTGGTGCATGGAGGAAGTAGGCCGTCGACTTAAGCTTAAATGAAAAAGGGGAAAAGAGAGGAGAAAAATCACATTTCTCCCATTTTGTGATAAATGTGAATTAGAGATAAATGGGAGAAGCTCCTCCTTCTCTCTACTATCTGTGATTGGGTGAAGTCGGAATCCGTCGAGCCAAGATTTAAAAGTTCATCTGCTCGACGGGGCTACGTGAGTCTGAAGCAACATCTGTTAGTCGAAAGATTTCATGTTTGGAGAAGAAAAGTTAGAGAAGAAACTCACGACTTCTCTCTAAGATCAATGGAGCTCGAAATTTGATGCATCTAAAGCGTTTGGGTTAGACTTAAAGTCAGGTACTCGATGAAGTATACGCATGGATACCGAAACTCTGAGTTTTATTGGGTTGCGGAAGGTTCGGAGAGTCGAAAGCTTCGGGTTCAGGAAGTGTTCGCGGGACTTCCTCGGGTCGTTGCTCACTCTTCAAGAGGCAGGAAACCTTCCTACTCGGGTTTATTTTCCATCTAGGAGTTATTTTGGTCTTGGTTGAGCCTTAGGGGCTGTTTGAATGGCGTTTAGAGAACCAGAAAAACTCATTTTTCTGGGTTCGCGTATGTCACTGTTCACATGAAGCCTCTAACTTTGGACGACCATAACTTTTTCGTCCGAACTTCGATTCGTGAGTTCTTAGACTCTATGGAAAGCCCTTTGAGTCTAAAATCCATCCATATATAACTTAATGCAATTTGGACTCATATTATGTCCGAAAATGACAAAAACAGTAGGCCCTGCTTCAGTTAGCGTAAGTCACTTTTATATATAGGGGCCTCCCGACTTGGACTGACCATAACTCTCGTCCAGAACTCAGGTTGTGTTTTCTGTAGACTCTCAGAAAATCATGAGTGAATCTGGACATATGCCTATGAATGACATTTAGTACCCACATATTTTTTGAAAATTTAATTGTAGCACCAAGTGTGCAAATTGCTTAGTTGTGATGACGTGTGTTGTCTAATACATTGAAATTGGTGTATGTTGGTTGGTGATTATATGCATGTTGATATAATTATCCATGAGGCTTGGGGAAATGCATGATTTTTTGAGTGATTGAGGCCATCGCATGGCTTGTTGTAGGCTACTTGTGGACTTGATATGTCTGATTAAGCTTTGGGGTTAAGTATGTCGTTACTTAGTGGTAATGACATGATGTCAATGTATCGTGTATTGATATGTTGGCATGAATCGTGTGAATTAATTGGAATTTATGTGTTCATTGATATAACTTTCCAATTGATGTAAAGTTAAGCTATGCATGAGTAGGCATGCATATAACACTTCGTATATATGCAGCATGGTGATAGGCAATGGCATATTGCATTGCATTTATGTGTAAGTGCATCGCATGAAATGGGTGTGAGTGCATTGAAGAATCAACATTGTGTTTAGTGTTGATGTTGGTTTCGGTCTAGGGACAAAGTCCTAAAAGGTCGCATGAATGATCGGAGGTTGCCTAACATGGCTTTTGAATAAAGCGGTTTTATCGGAGTATGTCCACTATTATATATCGGAGGGTTGTCACACAATCAGTGTCGGAATTATGTCCTTATTATATATCGGAGAGTTGTCCACACAATAAATTATCGGAGTATGTCCACTATTATATATCAGAGGGTTGTCCACAAAGTAAATTATCGGATATGTCCATTAATTAATATCGGAGGGTTGTCTCTGGAAATAAAACAAATATCTTTGTTTTGAAGATTGTTCATACATGGCATATTGCATGTTGAGAGAGTCGGTGAGGACTTGGTACGGGATCATGAGGAGTAGCATCTCATTCATGTCATGTAGATTCCATTCTGGTTGACATAATCGTGATTGGAATGTGCTTGTAGCATGACCGTTAAGTAATGCGCTTAGGTGGGAGTAGCCCTTGTAGAAGTTCCTCTGTGGGCATTGCTCACCTAGTCGTGGGACCACTGCAAGTCTGAGAAGTGTGTAGGGAGATGAAACTCACTAGAGAGAGATTAGATAATGAGAAGAGCGGGATTGTGGCTTTGATTTATATTTTGTAAAATATGTATTATAATTCTTAATTTTGATATGTTTTGTATAAGAGTGAATTAATAAATTTAAACTCTTATGGACTATAGTCCTATAGTCATGTGCTTATATGTTTGAGTATGGGTAAATGGGCCTTATGTGGCCATTTTTACTTGTATGTGGACCCGGTGTGGTCGTTGTATAATATTAGGATAGGTTGTCATGTAATTGCACAAGTTGTATTTTGGGTAGAGCTCCCCGTACAAAGGAGACTCTACCCGATTTTCGTTAAATCTTGGGTCCCGAGAAAAAATGACTCAATGGTGTGGTGTCGGGTTACCCGACATCCAAGAATCTTCCGTGAGTTGACGAGTTGTCAACGGACCCTCGAGATTTGGGGCGTCACAACTTGGTATTAGAGCTTAGGTATACGAATACCTAGGGAGCTCGGGTTTGGGTGTCCATAAGTTTGGTGTTTATACCAGCTTCACAGTATAGTATGATAGCTTAGGTACACGAATACCTAGGACTCGATGGGGCACAAGTTTAGATCATGCATCCATTGTGCATTTTGATGAATTGATTGTGACGTGTGATTGAAGTGTGTGAAATATATACTTGATGAATTATGTATGAAACCTTGAGGTTGAAAAACATGACCTTAGGGAGTTCGAGAAAACACATGAACATGAGAATTACACAGAAATTGAATTGAATAGTATTAGTGATGATGAATGGGTTGCTTCATGATGACTGGGTCTATTAATAGTGGCATATGCACTATTGGTTGGATTGGAAAAAGGAAATCTCAATTTGCTATTTGACATGTGTAGATGGAAAATCGAGAAAAATGACGTGGAGACGGTGGACGGGGCAACAACCAACCACCACCGACCCTTGATCGACAAGCCTTTATGAAAGCTATTAGTGCTGCATTGTATGCGGTAGGTGTTATTCTTTACCACCATTGCCGCAGTCGGTGTTATTGGGAACGAGGAGGGTTAAATAACCTCCCGGGACGAGACACCTTTCTCGGAAGTATTACCCCAGAGGAGACTAGAGGTGACGGGTCATTGTTCCGACTAGTGAGAAGGATGCTGACAGCCCCAGTAGTGGTAAAGGAAAGGAGAGCCAACCTTCTTCTGGCTCATAGAAGGCCCGAGCTTATGTGCGCGGACCACCGGCGTAGGGCCTTGACCACCGGGGCGAGGCGAGGTGATCATCCGGGGTAGGAGACGCGAGCTCGCCCAGCGGTCGGGCGGCGTGTTTCCGTGCTGAAACTGGCATTATAGGCGGGATTGCCGCGGAGGCGGAGATACGGCGTAGGACACACGGTCGATCATCGATAGGATTCGCACGGATGGATTCGTTCTTCCCTTACCCCGTAGGCAGGGATGGTGTTAGTCGGGGTCTTTGCATAAGCACTCAGCCCAATGTCAGCAAATGAGAAATTCGAGGGCTTGCTGGGGCCAGGGACTGTAGATAGGGCAGATGATATGCTACCATTGTAAGTCCAGCCTTGACCTGAGACGGGATTGTCCTCGGAGCGGGGATCGTAGTGCTAGTAAATTTGGGCTTGCCTAATCGATGGTATCTGGGGAGTGCGTTTGCTCTCTCTCACAAGAATGTCATTAAATTAGGTCATCATATTCGTACTTCTTGTCAAGGTTTGGGAACTAGAGGTGGAAACCTTAGAAGGGAGTGTATATGAATTCTTATTGGGACGGGTGAGTGTGGATGCGATATGTCGGGGTTTGAGTTAGGGTCTACAGGATTACGCTCCTGGTGGACTAGGGTCATGGACATGTCGGGGTGAAGCGTCATCCTCGGGATGCATTGGTTGTGGCATCTGAGGTTGTCATTGATTGAGGCGTAGGGTTGCACTTAGACGCCGAGGCGGTACTCGTGTTCGTCTGAGGAACGAAACCACGATGTTTGCCCTAGACCATGTACGATTCCAGATGGTACGGACAGTTGATGGGTTGGCTAGCTAGCCTTACCCTGGAGGACGAGGTGAGATCTGACTTGGGTCTGCCTCGAGTAGTGTATGAGTACGCGGATGTTTTTCTAGATGAGCTACCGGGATTACCTCTATAGAGGGATGTGGACTTCTGTATTGAGTTACACCCAGGCACGTTGCCCATCTCTATGACTCCGCATAGGATGGCACCAATTGAGTTGCAGGAACTCGAGTTCGGATAAGGATTCTTGAATGAAAGTTCGTCGGACCCGAAGCACTTCACCATAGGGGCGCTCCGGTTCTATTTGTGAAAGAAGAGGGACAAGACCCTTTGACTATGCATTGACTATCGATAGTTGAACAGGGTTACAATCAAGAATCGGTATCCATTAATGAGGATTGATGACTTAGTCGATCGGTTGAAGGGAGCGAGAGTCTACTCCAAGATAGACCTTCGCACGGGTTACCATCAGTTGAGGGTTAGGGAGGCAAATATCCCTAAGAATACGTTTAGGACGAGGTATAGGCACTTTGAGTTCACGGTGATGCCCTTCGAATTGACAAATGCACCAGCAGCATTCATGGACCTCATGCATAGGGTATTCCAACCCTATTTGGATCGGTTTGTCGTGGTCTTTGTGGATGACATTTTGATCTACTCCCAGTCTGAGGAGGAGCATGAGGATCATTTGAGGGTCGTTCTGCATCTTTTGAGAGATCATTAGTTTGTACACGAGGGTTTGTAAGTCTTGAGTTTTGAAACTGCGGGTGAGATTCTTGGGGCACGTGTTAACCGGGAGTGTCGGTGGACCACGAGAAGGTCGAGTATGAGTTAGGAGAGACCGAAGTCGGTCTTCGAATGCAGCGGAGTTTCTTGGGATTGGTAGGGTATTCTGGGGAGGTTCATTGAGATTTCTCTCGACTAGCGACTATGACAAGATTGGCGAAGGAGGTCAAGTTAAGTGGAATATTTGTGAGAGATGGCATTCCAGGATTTGAAGAGGAGGCTTACTTCAGCCCCTATTTTGATAGTCCATAAAAGGGAATAAAGGTACACAGTGTATTGTGATGCCTCAAAGGCGAGACTGGGATGCGTTTTGATGCAGTATGGGAGAGTGGTAGCTTATGGTTCTCGCCAATTGAAGAATCATGAGCAGAATTACCTACTGCGACATGGAGTTGCGGGCATAGTGCTGCCTTAAGATTTGGTGCCTTCACTTATAGCAATGACGAGGAAAGTTGTCAGGGTTTACTAGGCCCTTGAAGATACCTGGGTGGAGTACGATCGTGTCTGGTTGACTTTACCACTTAGTTTATCAGGGATCCGCGAGGTATTCCATGTCTCCATGCTCAGGAGTACACTCCGAGATCGACTCATGTGGTGGATTGAGGAGCTGCTTGATGCGAGATGGGACCTTCGAGGAGGGACCTGTGTGTATTTTAGATAGTCGAGATGGGGTTTTGCAGGCCCAGTGAGGCTAGTGAGTGCGTAGCGACAGTGGAGTGGAGGAGGCAACGTGGGAGTGCGAGGACATGATGTGGGCCAGTTAGAGAGAGAAACTCTGACTTCTCTCTAAGATCTATGGAGCTCGGGTGGTCGTCTAGCGTCAGGCCAAGATTTAAAGTCGGGGTACTTGGCGAGGGCTACTCGTGGATACCAAAAACTTCAAGTTTCGCCAAGGTTTCGCAAGGGGTTGGTCGAGCTTCGGGTTCGGGAAGTGTTGCGAGGACTTCCTCGAGATTAGTGCTCTTCAAGAGGTAGGAACCTTCACTAGGTTTATTTTCCATCTAGGAGTCGTTTGGTTTTTAGTTGAACCTTAGGGCTGTTTTTAAACGTATTTAGATAACTTGACAGCATTTTCTAGGTTCGTGTATGTCACTGTTCACATGAAGCCTCCAACTTTGGATGGCCATAACTTTTTCGTCCGAACACTGATTTGTGAGTTCTTTGACTCTATGGAAAGCCTTTTGAGCATAGAATCCATACATATATAAATTAATGCAATTTGGACTCATATTATGTCCGAAAATGACGAAAAACAGTAGGCCCCTATTGGTTTTGTTCGTAAGTCACTGTTCATATAAGGCCTCAAACTTTGGATGGCCATAACTTTCTCGTCCGAACTCCGATTTGTGTGTTCTTAGACTCTACGAAAAGCCCCTTGAGTCTAGAATATGTTCATATGACTTTGAATAGAATTTCGCACCCACAAATGTTCTGAAAATTTAATTGTAGCTCCAAGTGTACAAATTGCTTAGTTGTGATGACGCGTGTGGTCTAATACATTGAAATTGGTGTATGTTGGTTGGTGATTATATGCATGTTGATATAATTATCCATGAGGCTTGGGGAAATGCATGAGTTTGTGTGATTGAGGCCATTGCATGTATGGCTTGTTTGTAGGCTACTTGTGGACTTGATATGTCCGCGGTGGGCACAAGGTTAAATTATCGTTACCGGTGGTAATGACTTATGATGTCAATGTATGTGTATTGATATGTTGAATCGTGTGAATTAATTGGAATTTATGTGTTCATTGATATAACTTGGTGATGCATGGAGTTGAATGCATGAGTAGGCATGTATATAACACTCCATATATATGTAGCATGGTGATAGAAGCGATAGCATATTGCATTGTTATGCAAGTACATCACATGAAATGGTGTGAGTGCATGGGAAAATCGGCATTATGTTTGGTGTTGATGTTGAGTTGATCCCAGAGGACAAAGTCTTAAAGGTCACATAAATGATCAGAGGTTGCCTAACATGGCTTTTAGATCGCGGTTTTATCGTATGTCAGTTGTATATAGGTTGTCCACCTGATAAATTATCAGAGTATGTCACTATTATATATCGGAGGGTTGTCTACACAATAAATTATTGGAGTATATCCACTATTATATATCATAGGGTTGTCCACAAAGTAAATTATCGGAGTATGTCCACTAATTAATATCGGAGGGTTGTCAGCGTAAGTAAACAAATATCTTTGTTGAAGATTGTTTTTCATATGACATGTGCATGTTGAAATGGTGAGGACTTGGTATAGGGATCATGAGGCGTAGCATCCTCATTCATGTCATGTAGATTCCATTCTATGATTGACATAATCGTGATTGGAATGTGCTTGTGGCATGACCATTGCATGTGCACTTAGGTGGGGAGTAGCCCTTATAGGATTTCACTCTACTGGGCATTGCTCACCTAGTCATGGGACCCCCCTTTCAGGTACAGGAGATGTGTAGGGAGATGACGCTCACTAGAGGCCGATAATGAGAAGAAAGCCAGATTGTGGCTTTGATTTATATTTTGTAAAACATGTATTATAATTCTTAATTTTGATATATGTTTTGAATAAGGGTGGTGTAAATTTAAACTCTTATGGACTATGGTCCTATAGTCATGTGCTTATGTGTTTGAGTATGGGTAAATGGACCTTATGTGGCCATTTTTACTCGTATGTGGATTCGGTGTGGTCATTGTATAATATTGGGATAGGTTGCCATGTAATTGCACATGTTGTATTTTGGGTAAAGCTCCCTGTACAAAGGAGAATCTACCCGATTTTCGTTAAACCCCGGGTCTCGAGAAAATATGACTCAATGGTGTGGTGTCAGGTTACCCAACATCCACGAATCTTCCGCGGGTTGACGGGTTGTCAACAGACCCCCGAGATTTGGGGCGTCACAGCATTAGTTTAGAATTGTCAAATTGGCCAGTTGGCTTTACTATAGGACAGGCAGATAACATTGTCTAGTTCACTTAGGAGCAGTTCGTAGTTGGACTTCATGTGACGCCCCAAATCTTGAGGGTCCCGTTGACAACTCGTCAACACGCAAAATACTTATTGGTATTGCATCTCGATACCACACTATTGTGTCTCATTGATCGAGACCTTTTTTTTCTTTTTTTTCTTTTTTTTTTTGAGTAAAAGTGGCCTAACCAAGCTCATTTATTCATACTCAAGAATACACAAGGCTACATTACCATAATCCTTAAGAGTTTAATTACATTACTCTTATATAAAACTTATATCAAAACTAGTTTGTTCTAATACATGTTTTACCAAATAAAATCAAAGCCACAACCGGCCTTCTTGACACATGCGGTCCCGGATAAGGGTCAGCCGCCTGAACATGACTTATAACTAAAAGGGGGTCCCACGATGAGTTGGGCAATGCCCACTAAAGATAACTCTTACAAGAGTTAATCCCCACCTAAGTGGACATGCAATGCCATGTTCACACAATAATACACACATCAACATTCCAATGAAGAATATGTCAATTCTAAAGGGACTCCTACATGCCATAAAATGAGATGTGACTCGTTTCTCATCGACTCCCTCTTTAAGACCCGGGAAAAATTCAATTTTTTTGAAAAATGGTAAAATGGTAATTTCGATTGAAAACCGAAAATTTTATAGATCTCGGATGACGAAATGGACTTCATTGTTGAATTCCTCCTCCGAAATCTAGTTACCTCGTCGACTTTCATTAGATTTTGATATAGTTGGGATTTCACGTTTTTCGAGGAGTCGGGTGTCGGGTGACACATGGTATGACATGTGGTGCACTCTCAGGAATGGCTCACACTGGTGCCAAGTGTCAAGTGGAGAAAATAATGGGAAAGATAAAACAAGAAAAAAAAAAGAAAATAAAGGAAAAGAAAGGAAAAGAAAAGAAAAGAACAAACAAAAGAAAAGTCAAGTAAAAAAAAAAAAGGAAAAACAAACAACAAGTAGTGTGTTCGTGGGAGTAAGAGAGCGAGAGGAGAGAGAGAGAGATTTTTTTTTCTTTCTCTTCGCTTCTCTCTAAGATATACGGAAATCGGATCGTAGGTTTTCGTCGAGGTAAAAGGCAAAGTTTATCTTACACGAGAGCTACGCTGCTAGTACTAAATTCCTTGTGAGGTTTCATTAAACTCCACGATAGAGGGAATTTTCCTACTAAGTATTTCTAGCCTAAAGGTCACGAATGGCGGTTTTCTTTAGAAGTCGGAAAGGCCATAAATTTCAGTTCCAAAGTTTTTAGACTGAGTGTAGGAATTTTTAGGAATTTTTGGACTCGCTTTCTAAAGGTCCGCTGAATTTTGGGACGCTTGATAATTTTGGCTGAATTGTTTGGTAGATCATTTTCGTGCTATTCCTGACTGGTTCCTAGTTTGGTTTTAATCTCGAGACTGATGTCTTGGGTTTTGTGGTGTGTTTTGGTATCATAGTACCAAGGATTTAACTGTGAAGGGACCAAGAGGTGCCCCATTTTATATGGGTTCTAGATTTGGGCCATTTTGTGTGCTATTATTGGAAAAATAAATAGCATGATGTTGTGTGTAAAAATCATATTAATATATACTTGCTTGGAGTATTAACATGAAAATTGTTATAAATGAAAATTATATGTAGGAAATATAATGATCCGAGATTTATAAATGCTGTGATAGCTCTTATTGTGCATGTGGTATATATAGCATGAAATGGCATGATTTGCATTATACACAAGCCACTTCACGAGTCGGGCTGGGCGCATGGTTTTGTTATTCACCATTCTTAGAATGAGTGGTGAGTTTTAAATGGACAACGCCCAAAATCAAGACTCACTGCTTGTATAAAATAATAATAATAATAAATTTCGTGTTCTCAAGTGATGCAAGACGGGGGTAGATCCCCTGTGGTGAGCACTAAAATTTTATTCTGTCAGACATATGGATCCAAATGGGATGAAAGTTCGCTAGTGTTGAAGGCTATAAGCTTACTGAGACCCCAAATTAGCAACCCAAATAAACACACGGGATTTGATAAATTAAAATTGAGGGTTGTCCATCGGTTTAAGCTAAGAAACACCAATGATCGGGTTTTTCACACTTCAAGGTCAGCAGGTGTGAGAGAGTCATCTGTGACTCTAGTCAGAGGCATGAGGAGTCTCATCTCATGCATAACACGGAACATTCCATACATGATTGCATTATTTATATGGAATATGGTTTGATGTTTTATGTACTCCATTTCATGTGCATTTAGGCAGGGAGTAGCCCTTGTAGGAGAATTTTTCTACTTGGCATTGTTCACCCCGTTGTGGGACCCCCTTTTCAGGTATAGGGGGTGTATAGGGAGACGGCGCTTCGACGAGGCCGTGATTGTGAAGAAGGCCGACATCTGGCCTTGACAATACTTTTATAAAATGTATTTTATGTAAAGAGAATTGTAATTAAATTCTTTTGGACTACTGTATAAATAGACTGGTATGTAAATATGGTAAGAGAGTCGTGATCGGACTCTTACGGACTGCAATTAAGCGTTTTATTTCCATATTTTAGATTTAAATGTAAATGAATGGGTCCCAGTAAAGGGATGTATATTGGGGGTATGGATGATGTAATCTCTGGTGGGGTAACACTACTTATGTTGAGACCCCGGATGGTTGTGATTATAATCATATATTGTGTTGTATAAGTCAGTGGAGCTCCTAACAAAGGAGACTCGCCTCTAATTTTTTTTTTTAAATATGATCCTTGATAAATGGGACACAATGCTGTGGTATCCCACACCAAATCCACAAATGACCTACAGTTGATTGTAGTTGTCAATCTGGACTTCAGATTTAGACGCTGTGTCAGGTCGTAGCTAGATAAACGGGACACTGGGGAGCTCGAATGTGGGTATCCACAAGTATAGTCCTGATACTTGCTCATCTCAACTAGGAATCAAGAGTCTAGGTAGAAGAATACCGAGGGCTGATGGGCATGGGTCTTGATCATGCATTGTTGTGTGTCAGTGTTTTCTAGGCTTAATACTGTACATGCGGTTTCTGATTGCGATGAATAATATGCATGGTAGATTGTATATGGAACACTAGGTTGTAGGAAACATAACCTTAGGGTTTGAAAACAAAATATACGTGATAGTCTCTAGAATCGATTTGTATTAGTGTCCTGCATTACGTACCACTAAGGAAAAGTGGATGAATATCAGAGTTCATGATGTTAAAGTCTATTAGTGGGTCGGGTATGTACACTACAAAGTTAGGATCGAGATGTAAATTTGAGAATTCTATTGCTATCTGACTGTGATGGCTAGCAAGAGGAAGAGGATCGCCAGTGGCGGTGGGCGGAGTAATAACCACTCACCATAGGCTTTAGACTAATGCACTTCATAGAGGTCGTTGTTGCCGCGACTACTACCCTTCCTCAAGCAGCAGTGTCAAGCCGGCGCCACCATCGCACAAGTTGGTGTAATCAAACCAGGCGGTTACAACCTGTGAGGTTCGGGAGGCATATGATCCTCCTGGTTCTCGGCGGAGTGAGGAGACTTGATGGTGGTGGGTCATTGTTTCCGACTAGTCAGAAAGGATACGGGCGCTAAAGCTAGGAAGAAGGAGAATCAATCTTCTACTTCAGAAGAAGCAAAACTTCGCTTCATATGGATTTCGTGGATGTATGATCGCTTATCGGGCTCAAGGCCTAGTCGAGGGCTTCTAGCCGATGGGCAGATGACATGCTACCATTACCATCAACCTGGGCACATGAGACAGATCGGCTCCACAGAGGCAGATCCCGAATTATAGGACAACACGTCCCGGGGCCACACTGGACAAAAGTGGACACATTTTGTCTCTTCCTCACCCCAAAGGCGGGCCAAAAGAGACCAAAGAGATCGGGCCTCTGTGGTGTCGCACAAAGCCCTTCGGGCATGGTCAGATAGGCCAGAGGAGGCCAGGTGAAGGGACGAGGTCGAGGCTAAGACTTCAGCGTGGTACTCAGTGGACCTGTGGGCGTGTCTACATCAGAGGCCACGTGACCGAGCCCCGCATCACCGACATATAGGCTACGCTTCACCTCTCATACTTCTTGAGAAGAGTGTTGTTTAAATTCGCTGCATCGTATTCATGTTTATTGATGCATAATGTGAGAAAAGTTTAGGCTTAGAGGTTGAAACCTTGGAAAAGCCGTTGTATGTGAATTCTCCCCTACGAACTAGGGTGAGTGTTGATTAAATATGTCGAGATTGTGAGTTAGAAACTGTAGATTCTCACACGTTGACCTTCAGTGAGTGGACATATCGATTTTGATGTCATTCCTTGGTATGTGGATTTTGGTTGATGGCACACCGAATTGTCATCAATCGCGGATAAGAGGAGGATTACCGCTACAAAAGGTAGTCAAAATTTTCAGGGGGAGAAGCATGATGCTTTACCCTAGACCGTGCATTACTCCAAATGGAGTGGACGGTTAATGGGTTAGCTAGCAAGCCTTACCTTAGAGGATGAGGGGAGACGAGATGTGAGTTTACCTCGAGTGGTTTGTGAGTATGAGGATGTCTTTCCGGACGAGTTGCCAGGGTTACCTCCGCATAGGGATGTGGACTTTGTCATTGAGTTACACCCTGGTACGTCGCCCATTTCTATGACTCCTCATAGGATGGCATCGGTTGAGTTACAAGAACTCAAGGTCCAACTACAAGAATTGTTGGACAAGGGTTTTATTAGACCGAGCACTTCACCTCGAGCGCTCCTGCCTTCGCTTACTAGAAAGAGGTCAGCACTGAAGGAATGACCTGAGTGAGAAGGCATTCCAGGAATTGAAAATGAGGCTTACTACAACTCCTATTTTGATAGTCCTGAACAGGGACAGAGGTACACGGTGTACTGTGATGCCTCTAGGGACGGACTGGGATGTGTCTTGATGCAGTCCGAAAGGGTTGTAGCTTATGGTTCTAGAAAGCTAAAGAATCATGAGCAGAATTACCCTACACATGATTTGGAGTTGGCGGCCATTGTCTTTGCCTTAAAGATTTTGCGCCACTATCTGTATGGTGAGCAGTTTGAGGTATTTTTAGACCACAAGAGTCTGAGGTATATTTTCACACAACGGAACCTCAACATTGGGCAACACAAATGGATGGAGTATCTGGAGGATTATGACTTCACTTTGCATTACCATCTTGGTAAGGCAAATGTGGTGGCTGAGGCACTCAGTCGGAAGTCACGGTGAGTATTGGCTAGTGTAGCTTAGCACGGGAGTGGCGTATACTGACTCGTGGGACAAAGCTGGGGCTACGGTAATGTTGATCAAAGCTCAGGAGCACTAGAAGTCTGCAGTTATGCCATCCCATTGAGCAGGATTGAAACCCAAGGGCGTGACACAGAAATATTTTTCCATCGTGGCTCGAATACGCTCAAGTATGGGCAGACAAGGCCGGGCCATCCACACATATGGTAGTCTTCAAGAGTAGGGACTCGTCAGGGTCTCCCCTCGGGCTAACCGATATGAGAGAGGAGATCCGGGAGTTCCATCGCTTCCGATCACAGTAATTCAAGTGGCACAAGATGTACCGTGATCTCTGCTGCCGATACGAGTAGAAATGTAGCGACACGTCGGGGGATTTTGTTCCATGGTGTCTCACGTGTCGCAAGTAAAGCCGAACACTAGAAGACGCAGGCTACCCAAATTGAGGCAGCAGCCGGAAGCTCGAGCATGTCACGATGGATTTTATGACCCACTTGCCACGTGGAGGCATGATGCCGTATGGGTTATAGTGGACCGGCTCACTAAGTCGGCACACTTTCTAGCGGTGCGGATGACCTTCACACTGGAGGAATTCTACCGATTGTATATTTGTGAAATTGTCCGGTTACATGGAGTGTCGGGCCTCTATCGATCGATGCGGATCCTGTGACACAAGACACTTTTGGAAGAGTTTCTAGAAGGCCATGGGGACGTAGTGATAATGAGCACCTTTTTTTTTTATCCATGCACTAAATGGTCAATGAGAGGACTATATAGTTTTAAAGGACATGTCAAAGAAAGCATGCCCTTAATCTTAAGGGTGATGGGAAGAAAGCATTTACTCCTTAGTGGAATTCTACTACAACAACAAGCTTATCGCGTAGTATAATCGATGACACCCTATGAGGCTTTACATAGAGGCCGCTGTCGATCCTGATTTGTTAGATGTGAGGTGGGAGAGAGTCTCATCACTGTCCGGGATATGATTGAGACACCCCCAGAAGCGTGGTCTGATACAGAAGGGTCTTCACGACTCAAAGCCTAGAGAGAAGAGTTACGCCCAATAGACGGCGTTTGACCTTTAGAGCTTAAGGTGGGTGATCATGTCTTTTTGAAGGTGATGCCTAAGAGATGAGTGGTCAGATCTCGGAAAGCGAGGGAAGCGAGCCGAGGTATATCGGGAGTCCTTTCAGCCTCGAGAGCAAGAGGGTACGCTTCATTTCGATTGGTGCTACCACCCGAGCGCATAGGGTGTCCATGAGGTGTTCCATGTCCCATGTTCTAAGTATACCCAGATCCAAATTTCAGTGGATTCATTAAGGAGGGATTATTGTTTATACGTATGGGACCTGAGGGAGGGACAAGCGCGTATCTTGATGTCGGATCGTTTTACGACGTTGAAGACCGCGAGGGCTAGTGAAAGTATTGTGGTAACATCGAGGAGTGGAGGAGGCAACTTGGGAACACTAGGACACGATGTGAGTCACCTATCCTTTCCTATTTGAGGATGAAGGTGCGTTTTCATTGTAAAACCTTGTGAAAATCCAAATTTTCGAGAAAGGTAAACGTAATTTCGTCGAACTGAATTTCTAAATCGCAAGCAACAAAACGGTCTTCACCATTGAAATCGTCTTGTGAAATCTAGCTACCACGTCGAATTTCGTCGAATTCTGAAATAGTTTGAATTTCACATTTTTCGAGGCACCGAGAGTGGTATGAGACACTTGGCACTTGTGGAGTGGCTCACAATGTGCCATGTGTCAAGTGCAGGATGTCTCAAACAAAGGGCTCAAGTGGGACCCTTAGAAGACATGTGGCAACCCATGATTGGGTAAGAATCCAAAGTAGATGGATAAAAGGATAAGATGATCCAAGGGAGCCAATAAGGTGATGACAAGTGGAATGAGAGGACATCCCACTTGACCCATCTTAGACCAACGAGTGGGATGGGAGAGAGGGGGAAAAAGATAAGGAAAAAAAAAGAGAGTTGTAGAGAGAAAAGCTCTACCTTCTCTCTAAATTTTCAGACAATCGGACCGACGGTTTTAGGCGGAGTAAGAGGGAAAGTTTATCCTCATAAAGCTTAGAGCTTCGTGATCGAGACTGAATTGGGAATTTCACAAACTCCTGTAGGCGGTTTTTCTCCTACTTGGTTTAGTCTTTGGCTAAGAGCCATCCAAATGGTTGGAGTGTTTGGGGCCTGAATGGCCGTATTTTTCAGTCCCAAAGATTGAGACTGAGTGATTGGGTTCCTAGGACTGTTTTCGAACAATCCTGACTGTGTTTGTTTTTGGGTAGTTCGAGACGAATTGCCTGATTGTTGATTGGCACAAGTGTGTTGTTTTTGGTGTTATTACTAAAGATGAATAACATGCTGAGTGTGTAAATTATGTTAGAATATGCATGCATGATATATTAACACGAATTGGTGCGAAATGGCATGTTGCATTTCATTTGCATGGGGACACCGTAGATCAGTAGGTGTGAGTGCATGACATGGTTTCAGAGGGTTGACCAACAATTATTTATCGGAGTATGTCCACTACAATGTATCGAAGGGTTGTCCACATAATTAATTATCGAAGTATGTCCACTATAATATATCGGAGGGTTGTCCACATAATTATTTATCGGAGTATGTTCACAAATATATATATCGGAGGGTTGCCACAAACAAACAAATGTCTTTGTTTTGAAAATGATTTATCATACATGGAAAATTGCATGTGTGAGTGAGTCGGTGAGGACTCGAGGCATGGGACGGGGCTTGTAGACATTCAAGTAGGATTGTACATTATTTACTTGAATGTTTGTTTAGTTTCATTACGAGCACTAGGGGTGGGGAGGCAACCCATGGTGAAAAATCTAACTACTGGTCATTGTTCACCTCGTCGTGGGAATAACAATTTCAGGTATTAAAGGTGCACCTGGGGATGGAACGCATCCGAGGACCTAGTGGCGAAGGAAAAGCCAAATTTATGTGAATTCTGGGTACAAAACCCAATTTTGTACTGAGTAAAGAACCAAGAGTTGTAATTAAACTCCTTTTTGTATAATAAATACATTTCGCAAGTTTCAGTTCCAATGGCCTCAGAGGAATATGGCTAATTTCATTTGGCTTTACAAAGGTGTAGAACAAAAGGAAAAAAAAAGTGCATGGGATCAAATGGGGTGGCCTATTGCCCATTTCCGCCGGTCGACACAAAGAGTGGTGTCGCGACGTTAGGGCTACAACGCACGGCAGTTATCACAAGACGCATCGAGGCGTCTCAAGGCGACGCAAGCATGCTTGGGAAGGCTTGTCGTGACAGGTTTCCTTGGGTACTCTGTCGCAACAGAGGACTCCTTGTCGCGATAGAGATGGCGGTTTTCGCAGGTTATGGCACAATCGCCAGGTCGCGGATGCAGGTACTACCCTCGTGGCTCGCTCTGCGGGTCGCGACGTGAAAGTGGATGTCGCTGGCTGTTGGTGATGAAGGCCACACTGCAGGCGCATCGACTAGAGTCTTATGGTCAGAGCACATAGCGGGTGCGAAGACAATTCTTAAGGACTCGGCCACAATAGAGGTTTTCATGTCGCGATAGAGTCTACCCGCTTGGTGTTGCAACACAACCTTGTGATGTTGCGACATGGCCGGATCGCTGTTTATGTCGCTAACAGCTTGCACGACAGAGTTCGCAGCCATACAAGGATGTACCGCGCAGCGGCGAGCATCAGGTAAACGAGCAGACTATATGATCGCGCAATGCGTTGTGCACCGCTTAGGTAATCGCTCATGGACCGCTCACGAACATCAAGCGGTACCGCTTTAAAAATAATAATAAAATAAAATGACCCCCGGGAATTTGGGGCGTCACAAATATTGGAAGTCTAACATTTGAAGTAGAATAACTATTGCATATGCATGTGTTTGTGTGTTAGTATGTCCGACTTCGGGACGAAATTCTTTTAAGGGGAAGAATGTAAAATCAGAAAATTCAATTTTTCGAAAGTATAAAACGGTAATTTCGTTCAAAATGTGAAATTTTAGATCTTGAATGACGAAACTGACTTCACCATTGAATTCGTCACAAATCTAATTACCAAGGCAGAATTTCGTTTCTGATTCGAGACATTTCAATTTCACTTTTTCAAGGCATTGGTGTCAGCGACACATGCAGTGCACTTCAGGAATGGCTCACATTGAGCCAAGTGTCAAGTGGAGGAAATAATAGGAAATATAAAATAAGAAAGAAAAAAGAAAGAAAAAAGAGAAAATGAAGGAAAAAAAAGGAAAAGAAAAGAAAAAAACAAACAAAAGAAAAGTCGAATGAAAAAAAAAAAGAAGAAAAACAAACGGTAGGTAGTGTGGTGCGTGGGAGTAAGAGAGCAAGAGGAGAGAGAGAGAGAGATTTTTTTTTTCTTTATCTTCGATTTTCTCTAAGAGATACGGAAATCGGACCGTAAGTTTTCGTCGGGGCAAAAGGCAAAGTTGATCTACGTGATCGAGCTACATGTGGTACTCAAAATTGAGTTCATCAAACCTACGAGGTAGGGAATTTTCCTACTTGGGTTATTTTTAACCTAAAGGCCATTTAATGGCTTGAGGTTTTCTTAGAGGTCGTGAGATGTCGTAAATTTTAGTCCCAGATTTTTTGGACTGAGTGTAGGAATTTTTATGAATTGGGACCGTTCTGATTGCACCGTCAATTCGATAGTTTTCGCATACCCGACTGGAATTTTAATGACTATTTTCGGGGCTGAATTGTCGAGACTATTTTCTGGCAGTCTCGAACTGGGTTCGGGTTTGGCCTTAATCCCAAGACTAATATCTTTGAGTTTTGTGGTGTGTTTTGGTATCATAGTAATTCGGTGACGAACCGTGAAGGGACTAAGAGGTGCCCTGTTTTATATGGGTCCGAGATTTGGGCCATTTTGTGTGTTACTATTGGAAAAATAAATAGCATGATGTTGTATGTAAAAATCATGTTAATATATACTTGCTTGACATATTAACATGGAGATTGTGATAAATGGAAATTATATGTAGGAAATATAATGATCCGAGATTTATAAATGTTGCATGTAGCTCTTATTGTACATATTGCATGACATAGCATGAAATGACATGATTGCATTTTATATATACGGTCATATCGCGTCAAGTCGGGCGTGGGTGCATGGTATTGTTATTCACCATTCTTGGTGAATGAGTGGTGAGCTCGGAAATGGGACAACGTCCAAAATCGAGACTCACGGTTGTATAAAATGATAATAATAATAATAAATTTTGTATGTTTGGGTGAAGCAAGATGGGGTAGATCCCCCCCCGGGAGAAAGACCCAAATTTTATTCTTGGTTAGAAATATGGATCTAGCGATGAAAGTTCGCGGTATGGAAGGCGCTATGGTCATGTGAGACCCTCGAAATTCGCAACCCAAATAAACACACGGATTTGCAATGCAAAATCGAGGGTCATTCAATGGTTTAAGTCATCGAAAGTGAAAACACCAATGAATGGTTTACTGGCATTGCAAAGTAGGAGTCGGTCTAGACTTTGTCAGGCATGAGGAGTCTCATCTCATACATGACACGGAACATTCCATATAGGATTGCATTATTTATATGGAATATTGTTTGATGTTTTATGTACGCCATTTCATGTGCATTTAGGCGGGGAGTAGCCCTTGTAAAAGAATTTTTCTACTGGACATTGCTCACCCCACAGGCGAATTTTCAAGTATAGAAAGGTACATGGAGACAAAGGTTCGACGAGGCCATGATTGTGAAGCATGTCGACAAGGTCTCGACAATACTTTTATAAAAAGTATTTTATGTAAAAAGAATTATAATTAAATCTTTAGACTAATTTCGTATAAATAGATTCGGCATGTAAATATGGTAAGAGGGTCGTGATCGGACTCTTACGGACTGTAATTAAACGTTTTATTTCATATTTTATATTTAAATGTAAATGAATGGGTCCAAGTAAAGGGATCTATATCGGGGTATGGATGAATGACCCCAGGTCAATACTACTCGCTGAGACCTTGACGGGTTATTATTATACTGCTATACAAGTTGTATGTTGCAGAGAGCTCCTAACAAAGCGAGACTCTCATTTTTGATTTTTTTTTTTTTAAATATGATCCGATAAATAAACACAATGCTAGGTATCAAGTCACCCAACCATGCCAAGAATTTCCGCAGTTGATCGTTGTCACTGGACCTCTTCGATTTGGGGCATCACACCTTCACACATGCATATGCTAAGTGTGAAAACTCGTCATTGGTATTTCATCCAATGACCCTTTTTCCAAAACAAAATCTTTTTGTTTTATAAAACAAAACCCATTGGATATACCTCCAATGTCCATTTGATTTAATTAAATTCCGTGTGTTTATACATTTGTGGGCTACGGATTTCCAGGTTCTCACCATAGGACGTCGTACGCCTTTTTACATTTTTACAAGCTTTCATTGACGGAGATCATGTATAACCGCAACTACCATGTCTTTCATCCCATAATGGTGACAACATCACTTCCTTGACAGATTGTTCTAATCTAGTCACTAGTCTAATCGCTTATCATCAATCGTCATACTATAATTACAATGGTACTGAAAGGTCACTTACTTTCTCATTGTTGACCACCACCTAGACGATCAACTTCAATGCAAGGAATTCATCGACTTGAGAAGGCTTGTCGTAGCCAAATTATCCTATTAGTCTATTGCAATGACTTAGAGGGAAGGAGGTCGTTATAATGCTCAATCGAAAAGCTCTATGTCAAATTCATTTTCATATATCAAATCATATTCTTTTGAAGGAAAATAAATAAATTGTCATTGCATATTCTTCAAGTATTTTTTTATTCAAACGGGTATAAATACACTAGTAAATATAAAGTTTAAAAGATTAGTAGAAACCTGTAATGTTATAAAAGGGAAGATGAGGTCTACTAAGTTATATGTGTTTTAGGGTTCCACCTTTACAAGGGATGCAATCCCGTTGCCTCATCCATATCAAATGGTTATATTATTGTGGCTAAAGTTAGTACTCATGATAACCCTACATACATGATGACCAAATCACCTCCTATGGCCAAGTTTGAACATTATTTGAATTTGGTTGGTATTCTTTGTTAATCACACCCATGGATTTTTGTGTGGGAAGATGTTGAGATTTCTTTGTAGAAAGTTGAGTTTGTTTATTCCTTACATTGGAATTCTAGTTAAGGTGTAGTTTGTTAGAGTTTGTGACCATTCTCTTAGGTGTAGTAAAGGGTCCATGGCTTATTATTGATCTTGTTAGGTATTGGAAATGTTCAATTTGAAATGCTGTAAATCTATAATGTATTTTTTAGAGTTTGAACAGTTCTTTGATATTGGGAGTTTTTTGAGGTATTGAGGGCATTTTAGAGTTTTATAATTTTTTTATAATTGTTGCAATACATTAATACTGCAATCACATATGTATATTTGAGATAATGAACTTCTTCATTCAATATCAATGGATATTTTTTATTAAAGGGTTCCACAGAAATCTCTTCTTTTTTTTTTTGTCTTTTATGTTTCTTGTTATCTTTTGTTTCTTTAACAAATAAAAACTGTGAAATCTTTTCAACTTCTAACATTAAAAATGGGATAAGTCTTAAATTAAAACTATCAAACTACAATAATTTTTAGTTGATTTGAAATCGAATTTAGTACACTTTATGAAATATTAAATTGAGATGAACGGAAGAAGTCCTTGTTTATTTTTGTCAATTGTTCTTTTCCTTTTCCAAAAATTCAGATATAAGATTTTCTTCACAAAAAAATAAAACCAAAAAAATAATAATAATAATAATAATTATATTCCAAACTAAAAGAAAAAGAATGTAACAAATGAATCTTTATAAATGATGTTTTATATATGGATGGGATGCAAACATCCCCTTAATCAATTGATTGCAGACATTTTTTTTTTTTTACTTATAGTTTATATGTTAAATCTACACCTAATATTTCCAAAGAATGGGTAAATGTAAAAAATCAGTCATCTAAAACCTGTTTGATTTCTGTTTTTTAAAATCTTTTCTTGAGAATATGATCTTAATACCATAATAATACAATATATAATAATAAAGTTATATCTTTAACATATGATTTCAATATGAAACAGTGAAATTATGTGCTTAAAACACGACTTTAATATAAAATAACAAAATTATATATTAAAGACATGACTTCAGCATAATTTATATATATATATATATATATATATATATATATATATATATATATATAATCCTCTAATCCTTCTGTTATTTCCATGTCCGAGCTCCCATCCAAAGACTTACAATTTATGTCTTGTTCTTTAAAATTTTGAGGAAAATTAATGATCATTTAAGCTTAAGCTTGATTCTTACAAAATTAAAGGAAACCACGGGAAAGAAAAAGAAAACAATTTGTAATTAATAAATTTGTGGCAGTTACTTCAAATTTATTTTACTGATGTTTCCTTTTATTAAAATATACAAATTAACTAATTTTCTTCTATTTGTCCAAATGAAATTCATTTATAAAATAATTCTATTATTGTTCAAGAACTAAACATCACTTAAACAACAAAAGGGTAACTATTTATTAAAAATGACCAATTCTGTAGAAGATTAGTTAGTGCTCTTTCCAGCATCACTGGAAAGAGTGACAACAATAATATAATAATTCCAATTTTGACATAAAAATATTGTAACAGTCTAAATAAAAATTATATCCTTAGTAGTTAGTTTAGTGACCAAATCAACTTTGCTTCCAGTTTGTCTATTGGTTGAACGACCAGACTGTTGTCAGAAGTTTCATTAAGTAAAATTGACGTACAATTTCTTAAATGAAATAGGAAATATTTTGATTCAATTTTGAGATAAAATTTAATTATCTCAAAACTTGTTAAATTTAGAGGAATTGGTTTCAAAGGGATAAAAACAAAAGTTATTTATAAAACTAACATCTTATTTTTATAACCTTAAAATATTCTTACTTTAGACAAAATTATCCCTTAATGTGTTAAAACCTAAAAAATATTACAAATCTAACCCATTTCTATACATGTCACAAGCTAAGATTCAACAAACTCTGAAAAGAAAGTAAGATGTGTAATATGAACATGTACAAGAGTTATTTAATTTAGACTTAACTATCAAGTAAGTTATATTTGAACAAACTTGAAGGGGTTATGTTACATTTAAAACAAACTTAGCTGAGGTTAAGTCCAAGCCAGATAATGGTTAGAGGGGTAAATATGTGAAAATGATGTAAAAATATCCTTCATTTTTTGGTTTTAAGAAAAGGGGTTAGATTTACAAAAAAATTTTTGTTTTTTGTCCCTTTTAAACTATTACCCCTTAAATTTATATGTTAAAAGAAAACAAAAAATAATGTCTTAAAATGTTTAAATGTTTTTTAAAGTTTATGTCGCAACAAAGATGAAGAATTAAAGGAAAATATATCTGTCGTGACAACGGAAAGCTATGTCGCGACAAATGTATTTTATTCCCTTAACTTTTTTTGTTTTATATTTTGCCTCTACTATTTAAAATCAAGGGAAAACTATGTTAAACGGTCCTCATTTCAATTTATTTAAAAAATTATGATCAAAGACCTTAAACCAAAGTCAAGTCCCTTGATTTAAAATATGTTTGATAAAGATGATGTAATATTGGATAAAGAGCCAATTAACCTCGAATACAACCTTAGTAAACATTAGCATTTTGGTACGAGCTTGTATTAAAGTTTATAAGGCTATATCAGATTTCTTTGAACTTATTGACAATATTTTGTTCTTCTTTTAATAAATATTTTTTTTAAATTAAGGACTCCGATTTTTTGATTTCAAGTTTTTTCGTCCTTATTTTTTAAATAAAATTAGGAGCCTATAACATAGTTTTCTTTAAAATCAAACAATTTGGTCTCCTCTCCAAACTTCTTATACCACATTACTTTTATTGAACGAAAACATATCGAGCTCTAGACATTTTTTAAAAATTAAGAAATATGATATTCATATTGAATCAAAATCTCACACAAGTGCGGGCACCGGTAATGCCCATGGGGCAAATACCCCTCCTCATTTTTTTTTTTTCAAAATTTATTTTCTTTATTTATAAGGGGAATCCAATTGGAAAGAAAAATATGCACCCTTAAATCTCATAAATTTTATATCAATATGTTAAAATGTCCCCTAACATCGATTCCGGGTTCCACGCTTTGTAAGTTTTGTAAAGACTTTATTTATATTTGATTTTTCTTTTAGGCTATGTTTTGTCTCCCTAAAATTTTTAAGAAAAATCAAAGGAAAGAAAATAAGAAGTAAAAATAAAAGAAAAAAAAATGAAGGAAAATAAAATAGAATTAAATTTCATATAATATTCTTATTTGCTACCTCAAATCAATTTTATTTGTTTAAAACTCATCAATATAAATGTTAAATAATTTTAAAATAATTAAATTTCTAAATCTGGGATGTGTTTGGGGGTGGATTTGGTACATTTTGATTTAGTCATGCCCCGCCCCCAATTAAATAAAAATGATTTATTTTATTTTATATATTAATATATACTAATAAATAAATAAAATTATATGGAAGACGATGGAATTCCCATTTCTGTGAAACCCCAAAAAAATCCAAATTTTTGGATTAAGGGTAAAACGGTAATTTTGATCGAAAAACTAGAATTTTTTTAGATCTCGGATGACAAAACAAACTTCACCGTTGAATTCGTCTCGCGAAATCTAGCTACCACGTCTAATTTCATTGGATTCCGAGATAGTGGGAATTGCACGTTTTTCGAGGCGTAGGGTGTCGGATAACACAAGGCATGGTTTAGGGGATGCCACATGGCACCCTAAGAGAGTGACACTTGGCAAAGCCATGTGGTTCACTTAAAATGATGGGTCACAATGAGCCGCATGAGAGTGTGATGTCATAAAATGAATAAATGAAGGAAAAATAAGGGCCACACAAGTTGACATGAGGAAATGAGGCGGAAATTGCCTCCTTTGACCCATATGGTCAATAATGCTCCAAATAGGAGGAGAAATAACCAAAGAAAAATAAGATGAGAAATAGGAAAAGAAAAGAGAATCAAAAAGGAAAGAAAAGAAAGAAACAGAAAAACAAAAAGAAAGAACAAAAAGAATTCGTAGAGAAAGAAAGGAGAAAGGGAAAGGAAAAGGGAAGGAAAGGAAAAAAGGGAAAAGGGAGGATTTCCGCGTCTGGCCGGCCTAAACTTAACGGTCTCGAGTATTTTGTGTTGGTACACGCAAAGACGACTCCACGGTTACTAAAAATTTGAGTTTCATTAGCTCGAATAGCAGGAATTTTCCTATCGGTTATTTTTTAAATAAAGACTATATAATGGTATGGGTTGTTTCAGGGGGCGTATTAGGCGGTGATTTAAATTTCAAGATGGATGGACTAAATGGTAAATTTATTAGATCGCTTTTTCGACACCCGACCGGTTTTGAAGGTCAAGATCCAGCCGATTTTGGTTCTGGACCCAAGTGGAAATGATGTCGACTTTGTCATGGGCCGGTTTTTGGATCGCTCATGACGTGGTTTTGAGGTGAGTTCTTGATTCAGAGGTGTCGTCACTTTTCCCTTCAACCCCATAGATCAGAGCCGTCATAACTTCTGGCCAATACCACCCGACTAAGTGATTCAAATTCCTCTCGGATAAACTAGACTTATAGAGAACATACTTTAAATAGGTGGCATCCAACCCGAACCTTCAGCTCATAATTCATCCAAAGTGGAGCAACACGCTATAGTGTGCAACAGCCCGGGTAGGACACAATTGTCATTTTCCTAATTGTTGGCCTCCAACTTCGGATGGCCATAACTTCTTCGTCCGAACTTCGTTTCGGGTGTTCTTGGACTCTATGGAAAGCCCATTGAGTCAAGATTTCAGCCATGTGCTTTGGAGGGTATTAGGTGATCATAACCTTGCTGAAAACCTATGTTTTGCACCAAGTGTGCAAGTTGCTTGGTTGTGTCAATGTAACAGCTGTGTTTTGACAATTTACCTACATTGCATGGCATGTTGTAGGCTATTGTATCGTAGGAATTGTCATGATTAATGGTGGAAGGTTGTACTGCATTATTCATTTAGTCTGAATGTCAGACGATGCATGAACCAAACTGGTTCATGTTGTGAAGGGACCGTGAGGCACCCTGTTGGATGGGTCCAAGATTGTGACCTTGTTGTATGTTATGGCTTATGTGAATAACATGCTGTGTGAAAAGTATCATGTTAGCATGCGATTTCTGGCTGGTGGCTATAACATGGATTGATGGATGCAAATTTGTATGTAAAACTATAATTATCCATGGTGTACACCATGTAAAGACTCATATATATACATGTAACATGAAAAATGATTAAGATCATGCATTTCATATGCGTATCACATCTGAGTCGGGTGTGGGTGCATTGTATCGAGTATTCACTCTGTCGTGGAATGGGTCGTGAGTTCTAAAATGGACAAAGTCCAAGGTCGACTCACGAAGGTGTAAATTGATAAAATGATAAATTATATGTTTTCATGGAGCAAGTTGGGGTGTATCCCCCTAGTGCAACAAAGCACTAAATCGTTATTCACGGCGACACGATTTTCTCTCGGGCGATGTAAGTTCGCGAAAATATTGGAAAGGCGTGCGGCATGCTGCGGTGAAAACCCGAAAAATTCGTAGTCCATAAGAGAAAAGAAAATGATGATTTGATAAATTAAAGACGGGAGGTCAGCCCAATGGGCCGAGTCGGGCTAAACACCGATGATTATTTTCACACCGCATTCCAAGCTACGAGGAGTCGATTGGGACTCGTGCTGTGGGCATTTAGGTCGCATCTCATGCATGATGCAACATTTCATATAATGTTGCATAAATTGTAAGGAAATGTGATTGATGTTTACGATGTCATTGTACGCGCATTTTAAAGTGAGTAACCCTTGAAGGAGATTATCACTACTGGGCTTTGGTTTCACCCTGCCGTGAGACTCCCCTTTCTGTGTGACAGTCCAAGAGTAAAGCGGTTGACCCGCATACGGATTTGAGATTTGAGATAGCTTCATGATAATTTTGTTGTAGGTATGACTCAGAATGACTCGATTAAATAGTCTATAATATATTTTTATATATTTGTGAATTAAATAAGCAGGAATAGATCTCAATATATTAAGACAAATTAGTGTGATATTGGGACACCCGATATCCACTGGTTTCCGCAGGTTGACGGGTTGTCAACGAGACCCCCAGGATAGGGGTGTCACAATTTCCGTCCGTCTCGTCCCATTATGTTCATTTTTTTAAATAAGCTAAGCTCCAACTCGAATCGACTCAAAGCTTGAACTTGCTCAAATTCGATCAAGTTTTTTTTTCTAAATGTTTGAACTTGATTCAAAAAATAGTTAAACTATTTGAACTCAACTCAACAAAGTTCGAATCAATTAAAAAATTAATAAAAAAAATACATTCGAACTTAACTCAAGTTTGATCGGATTAATAAAATAGTAAGTTCAATTAAGCCTGCAAACAACTTGAATCGGGTATTATGATACTCAAACACGACTCGATAAGCTACTTGAGTTCGAACTCAACACAATGAACTTCGAATCGAATTCGAATACTTTACAAGTTGAGCGGGAGTCATTTACACTCATAAGTAGAAATAAGAAATTGTTTAAATAAATGGTGTGGAGTTGGGATGTGGTCCCGAACCTGCTCCCCAAACCTAAGTATGAAGTAAAATCTGAAGAAAAAGAATATAAAAATAATTAAATTTAATTAAGAAAGAAGTGCGTACCATGACATCCATCAGAAAGGTAAGGGTTCCCTTCTTCACTCGATTCGCAGCCACAATAAGAACGACTATAAGATCCAAACATGGAGTCGTAGTATATGGAGGCATTACAGCTGGCGTTGTCCCCTTCTTTTATGATCCACAACAACGACAAGGGAGCATCGTACTTCACTCCTGGAACATCGTCCGGTTTAGTGAAGTTGCGAGAAAACCAGTCTCTGTCCACCAAGAGCGAATGGGTAGTGAGCAGAGTCGTTGTTCCCTTCATGATCATCTGGGGTAGAACTCAAACTCACACTGTATGCGTCGAGATAGTAGGTATCTATGGCTGAAATCGAGGTTTGGCAACAGTTGATGCCATAGCATCCTTGACCAGTATAATAACTATGGCTGCAATTTATGGAGGTACATCCTGCCTGGGTTTTCCCATAACCATCCATGAGTTCTGCATGCTCGCTGATCAAAGGATGCTATGGGACTGTTAACCGTCACTGTTTGGAAATCCAGTGACACATTCAGCAGCTCCAGGTTGAGTATAGTATGGTTTAGAAACGCCTTTTTGGCACCACCGGAAGAATTATTAGTACTGCTGTACCTCCTACTGAGTACCACCTGCTCATAGAGTAACAGCTCTCCCCGATCCCGAACGAGTAGGGAATCACAACGTTCCCGCATCGGTACTTACAATTTGGCTTCACCATGTATTCATCCGGTACTGCTGATGCTTCAGCCGTTAAACCACATAGGCATAAAAACAAGCAGATGGTGAGCTAGAAGAACCAACTTGTAACCATTTCTTCTTTGATTTAATTTTGGGTATTTTGATTACAGAAGCTGATCAATGATAATACATATAAAAGGAATTTTCAAATTGAGTTTGAGATCAACTATCAGTCTACCATTCAAAAGATATTTTCCACGATAGAAAAGTCAATGAGTTCTTTTTTAAGAAAAGACAAGCTTACAAAAAATCGAGTCCAAATTCGAAAATCATGTTACATATTAAAAGGGTATAATAGTTAGTAGTAACACCCCTCTTAACCCTTAATGACAGGTCTCTATTAATCAAGTTATGGCAAATGTGAACAATTGACTAATTGAGTACTATGAATAACAATATACAACAGTGCATCAAACATATGATAAATAAAAAAATAACATTATTAAAAATAAAGTTAAATGGGAAAAGAAATATGTACTACCTTGGCCTCGATTGAGAGTGCTATCAAGAAAAAACAAGATTAGTGCAATAACACACACATTGATATATATATATAAACATTCATTGTTAATTAGTAAATCAAGCTAGAAATCGAGAGTCAAATTATTCAAAAAGGAGGATACGTGGGATTTTGGATCCCCACAAAGACCTGTTTATTTAACATGTAAATCGACTCCATATGCCTCCATTTTATTTGAATTATAATGTAAACTATGCTTTTGTAAATTTGAAATTTATGTTGAAAAAAATGAATTTTGAAAAGTGAAATTTTAATTCGAGAGTTTGGAAAAATGAATGTAGTCGCTTTGGGAAAAAAGGGATTTAAAATTTCGATATTTAAAAATTGATATTTTGATTTAGGATTTTTTTTTTAAAGGGAATTTTGAATTTAATTTTTTTAACATTTAAAGAGAATAAATTTAAAATTTTGAAATTAAAGAAAATGAATTTTGAACTTTAAAGAAAATGATTTTAAAAATTTTGAAATTAGCGAAAATGATTTTATTTATTTTTTGAAATTAAGAATGGTTTTTTTTCTTTAATTAAAGAAAATGATTTTTTTTTTTTTGAATTTTGAAGTTAAAGAACAAGATTTTTTTTTCAAAATTTGAAATTAAAGAAAATATTTCTTGAATTTTAAAAGTTAAAGAAAATGACTAATTTTTTTAGAAACTAAAGTTATTTTTTATAAATTAAAGAAAATGATGTTTTCAATTTTTGAAATTCAATAAAATAATTTTGAATTTTAAAAGTTAAAGAAAATGATTTGGATTTTTTAGGAAATTAAAGATGATTTTAACTTTTTATAAATTAAAGAAAATTATTTTTTTGAAATTTTAAAATTAAATAAAATAATTTTAAATTTTAAAAGTTAAAGAAATTGGATTTTATTTTTTTAGAAATTAAAGAAGATGATTTTTTTTTTATAAATTAAAGAAAATGATTTACTCTCAATTTCCCTATTGCGTGATATCACACTCATGGTTGTTGTGGAAGGAAAATGAATTTGTGACGCCCCAAATCCCGGGGGTCCGTTGACTACCCGCCGACCCGCGGAAACACTCGTGAATGCTCTGACCCGACACCACGGGGTGTAACCGGCAGAGTCCCTTTGTACGGAGCCTCACCTTAGTATATAACTCGTTCTCAACACATCCACCCACCACATAAGGTCCAAATGAGAGTAAATACTAATACTGACCCCCGCATCACACCAACCAATATATTCCAACCAAATACATATCTCATGGTTCAAGAGTTGATAATTACTTTATACAAACATATATCAAAAATTCTTAGAATTTAATATGTATACATAAGAAAACCAGCCACAACTACAAAGCTCTAAAGCTGCCTCTATGACGAAGCCGCTCTCAGATGCCTCCCCCGCACCTGAAAATAATATCCATCGACAGGCCGAAATTTTAACGTTCGTAGCGAATCACCCTAATCGCCATTTCCCTCCACCGGCATATGCACGCTTCCATCGAAAACATACATTCAAGTAAATGCATGATCCTACTTGAATGTCTACATGATCAACTCATCCCGAGTCCTCATCGACTTCACACTTGCCTAAGCCACGATGAGAAACCTTATTTCAACAAAATGTTTGTTTTATTTATGGACAACCCGATATAAGTAGTGGCCCTACCGATGTTATATTTTAGTGGACAACCCCTCCTCGATATATCAATCAATACCGACCCGACGATTGATATTTTATATGGACTAACTATAATTATTATTATTATTTTAGTCAACCCTCCAAACCATTCTCTCAAGAATCACCTCATGCACTCAATTCTATCGGTTTCAGATGTCCCAAAGGCATATAATGCATGATGCCAATTCCAATACAATTATATAACACATAAATATAAAATCATGAATATATTCACATAATTTAAATCATGCCAAACATGTTATACAATTTCACATTCCATTATACCAAAATTAGCCCACGCGGCTAATTTACAAACCACGAGCACCCGATTTGAATTACTCAACAAAAACACATTATTTCACAAAAATATTTTATGAACACAATTTACGAACAAGTAACCTCTAAGTTACCGCTCCCGCAAGTTGCCAATCATCGGTTCACTTTGTGAACCCGAATTTCACGGTCATTCGCCTCATACAAACCAACACATGATTTATTTGACAAAGACAAATCCAACAGCCTAAACCAGCCGTGCCTGCCACGGATCGCATAATTCAGCTTCAAAATACAGACACCGTCCCAAGTTTTGCATCGATCAAACGGCCGTTCAAGGCCCAATCCACCGAAACATTATAAACACTTAAATAAAGAGTGAAAAACCTGCGAGATAAATCTCCTACCTCACGGTTTGTCGAAACTCCTTAAACCGAACCCACGTGATAAAAGTTCTCGCAAGGTAGAGCAAACTTGCTTCATCTCGACGACCTGACTACCGGATTTGCCGGAAATTTAGAGAGAAGTTGCTCTCTCTCTAAAAGAAAACTAAAAAAATGGCTACTGCATCAATTTCTTTTCCAGCACATTTTGGGTTTTCATTTTAAGGGTAGGAGATGACACTGTAGCTGTTTTTTCTTTAGTGTCATTTAAGAATTTAAATAATGACCATTATGTCCCTAAGCTTGGATTTTCGACATTTGACACTACCTCGGCCATCCATTTCCATCATCTCTTTACTCATGTAACTTGTATAACATGTGTACATGTTATATGTGATTTTTGTCACATCTCAAGTCATTTTCCGGCATCCGAAACTCGATGCCTCGAAAAACGTAAATTCGACCGGTCTTAATTCGACGAAATTCGACGTGGTAGCTAGATTCCAAGAAGATTCCAACTATGGAAATCCTTTTGCCACATCCGAGATCTGTGGTAATAAATTTAGAATTTTACCGAAATTACGATTTTACCTTTCCGTAAAATTGAATTTCTGGCTCTATAGAATTCAACTCAGGTTGTTGTACTTTTCCGCATTCATACAAGATATTTAAAAAAGGAAGCCACTTTTAAGTTTTAATTTTAGTTCACCTTTGTGTTAGTTGTACTTTTTCGCATTCGTACAAGATATTTAAAAAAGGAAACCACTTTTAAGTTTTAATTTCAGTTCCTTTGACCTTTGATCCGCTACTCAACACTATACTGTGCATGAAATATTGAAAATAATCTCCCCACTCCTTTCTAAGAAACGTTTTCAAATTTAATGTTGAAAGGCTCTTCGTTCTTTTTTCCTCAGTGATTAGGTAATGGGCTCTTTTCCATTAGCAATGGAAGAGAGACAACGTACTGTTTAATATCATTAATATTATCACCAATTCTTCTTGTCAAATCATATGATCAAGTGGAGTTCTAACTTTGCCTATTGCCTGGGTGGCTGGACCAAGTTGTCAAATCATACGGGTTTGATTATTGTTTTTGAAAATTGTTTTTTGTTTTTCAAAGTAAAGAGAATAAGAAAAATACAAAGAACACATTAGTTTTACTTCTTTTTTTTTGTTTCAAAAAATACAAAGAAAATTTTCAAAAACAAGAATCAAACAAGCCCTAATACTGCTTGAAACCCGGGGTGCTAATACGAAAAAAATACTAAGCGAAAATGATTTTCTACGCCAGGCTTTTACCCACGAAAAAATATAACTATCTATTTTCATATTCATTGAATTTTTAAAATTTTGAAAATAAAATTTCACACTTGCATTTTTTAAGTCACTTATCTCCTTTAAAAAAAAAGTCACTTACCAAAACAGTTTGTGAATCAATTGCTTTTTGTAAAGGACTTTTGCTTTTGCGTATATTATATTGTACCTTAATTTAATCCCTATCCTTAATATGTCATGTAAACGATTTCTTTTTCATTTATTATCATTAAAAATTAAATATATTGGAGCAAGAAATTCAAGGCTTCTTTTATAATTTAAATAGGAATAAAGATATCCATCTTTATAATTTTATTAGATATTATTATTAGATATGAGGTCAACTACCATTCAAAAGAAGAAAGATATGTCAATTTCCCTGTTGCGTAATATCACAATTTGCGGTTGTTGTGGAAGGAAAATGAATTCAACTTGTGTTTGTTAAAATTTTCTTCCGCATTCATACAAAATATTTAAAAGGAAGCCACTTTTAAGTTTTCATTTGAATTAACTTTGTGTTTGTTAGTACTTTTCCGCATTCATACAAGATATTTAAAAAATGAAGCCACTTTTAAGTTTTAATTTCAGTTCCTTTGACCTTTGATCAGCTACTCAACACCATACTGTGCATGGAATATTGAAAATAATCTCCCCTCTCCTTTCTAAGAAACGTCTTCAAATTTAATGTTGAAAGACTCTTCGTTCTTTTTTCCTCAATGGTTAGGTAATGGGCTCTTTCCCGTCAGCAATGGAAGAGAGACAACATACTATTTAATATCGTTAATATTATCACCAATTCTTCTTGTCAAATCATATAATCAAGTGGAGTTCTAACTTTGCCTATTGCCTGGGCGGCTAGACCAAGTTGTCAAATCATACGGGTTTGATTATTGTTTTTAAAAATTATTTTTTGTTTTTAAAAGCAAAAAGAATAATAAAAATACGAAGAACACATTAGTTTTACTTTTTTTTTTTTTTGTTTCAAAAAATACAAAGAAAAGTTTTTAGCAGAATCAAACAAGCCTTAAGGCTCCGTTTGAAACAGAAAAGTAATATGAAAAAAAATCATAAGAAAAATTATTTTTAAATGTTTAGTTCATGTGAAAAATAATATATATTTTAAGTAGTTGAATTTTTAAAATTTTAAAATAAATTTCACACTTGCTTTTTAAGTCACTATCTCCTTTAAAAAAGTCAACATCCAAAACAATTTGTAAATTCAGTTACTTTTTATGTAAAGGACTTTTGCTTTTGCGTATATTAGATTGTACCTTAATTTAATCCCTATCATTAATATGTCATGTAAACGATTTCTTTTTAATTTATTATCATTAAAAATTAAAAATATTGGAGCAAGAAATTCAAGGCTTCTTTTATAATTTAAATAGGAATAAAGATATCTATCTTTATAATTTTATTAGATATTATTATTAGATATGAGGTCAACTACCATTCAAAAGAAGAAAGAGATGTCAATTTCCCTATTGCGTAATATCACACTCGTGGTTGTTGTGGAAGGAAAATGAATTCAACTTTGTGTTTGTTGTACTTTTCCGCATTCATACAAGATATTTAGAAAAGGAAGCCACTTTTAAGTTTTAATTTCAATTACTTTAACCTTTGATCCGCTACTCAACACCATATTGTGCATGGAATATTGAAAATAATCTTCCCTCTCCTTTCCTAGAAACATCTTCAAATTTAACGTTGAAAGGCTCTTTGTTCTTTTTTCCTTGAATTTATCATCAATTCTTCTTGTCAAATCATATGATCAAATGGAGTTCTAACTTTTCCTATTGCTTGGGCGGCTTGACCAAGTTGCCCATATGATTCATCAATGCAAATTTTCTTTTTTATTTGGCTCCATTTAAAACCGCAGAGTAATAGGGAAAAGAAAAAAAAATACGGGTTTGATCCCGAGTTTTATAAAGCAAGAGAATAAAAAAAAAATAGGGAGAAGCTTGAAGGGGTTAAGTAAAGTTTCTTAAATCGATGGCCCCTATTTATTTCGAGACTTAAGCTATCGTTAAAGTTCTGTTTTGAAGATTGGTTGCGAGTCAATTACATTCGATGCTATTTATTTATTATGGAACGACTATCGTCGAGTTACTACTTGAAAGGTAATTATAAGTCAGGGATTACGGAAATAGTAGTTATTTACACTAGACTTAACTACTTTCAAGTGAGAACTTGAAGGGGGTTAAGTAAAGTTTTTTAAATCAGTAGCTATTTATTCCAAACTAAACTAGCGTTAAGTTAAAACTTGAAGGGGGTTAAGTCAAGGTACTTAAATCAATAGTTATTTATTCCAGACTTAACTATCGTTAAGTTACAACTTAAATAGGGTTAAGTCAATTACCTAAACTTAACCCCCTTCAAGTTGTAACCTAACGATAGTTAAATCCATAATAAATAGCTATTGATGCAAGTACAACAACTAACCACCAGTTATAATAACGATAGTTAAATCTAGAAATAAATAGCTATAGAAAAATCTCCTTGGCGAATAAGCTTTACAATACTGGAAATTCAATCACAAACTTCCCAACTTTAAGACTACATACAAATAAATTTATACATTCCACAACTTAATTGCATATCACAAATAGGCTAACCATGCCAAACAAAATGTTCCTTATCATCACAACTTAATTACATAGGCAAATCTCTCATGTAGAACAATTCAGTTGCCATTTTCTCTCGGAACCAATCCATAATCTCACTTGAAAGGGAATCAAATGGATGATTGTGCATTAAGTACTCAACATACTTGATCACAAACATCCCACAATCATCACTACATGAAACACATTAACTAATGTTAGATATATTACTAAAGATTAATGAACAAGAAGTCAAAGTAAATATGAAAATTACTTACAATTTTTTTTGTTGGGGAATGTCTTTCAACCATTCAATATCCCATTCTTTATTGTTAGCATCACTATCACCTTAAATCCCATAATATGCTATGGAATTCATTAAATGTGGTAACAATTTTGATAATGGTTTAATGCTCCCTTGCAACCTTGCATCCCTATTTATGCCAACCAATGAGTCATATATATGTATATGATCCTTCATGCAAGGTGGACAACTCCCAAGACCTAGTGATTGTCCCGAACATTGATTGGGACGTACCACGAAAATCGACATCGAGACCATTTAAGAGAATGAAGGGTCGATAACCTTTATCATAATCCATATGAGAATATGTCTTCAAGCAATCTAAATTGATTCCATTTTTTACAATGTTCGCTCCATCTTGAATGAGCATTTTGCTACATATATAAAAGAAAACGTATATTAGTTAATCATCAACAACATAAGCTTTATTATTACAAAAAAAATTAAATAAGAACATAATTTGAAGTTATACATACCCAAAACATAGTGTCTACAAAAGTAAACTTATGGGAGAAAATATGATGATTTTGCATTAGCCGCTTACGAAAGAAGAAGAACGCAACATTAATGTGCTAACAATGAAAAATAAATGAATTAGTTTCATACTTTGGTTTTAATCTCAATTAAAAATATGACTAATTACGTATCGTGTCATTAAGCCATGTGCCATGAGTAAATGTGGCTTGAACCATTAATCGATCAACATACATGAAGTCAATGTCAATTGTAGACTTTCAACATCAAGTAAAATGGATCATTACTGGTTTAATAAATTGTAGAGAGCTGTGTACAAGTTTAAATTGTTTATAACTTACTCTTGGTCTTGAGTCATCCACCTTCGAAAGGACTCTAATGCTTCTTCAGAGATTAAATGAAGTTGAAGAATATCGATCTCTTTCCTCCAATTTCTTTCTCTTCGTTGAAGATGCGTAAGGATCTTTTAAAATTGAGACTTTTTAATTTGGCGTATCTTCTTGAAAGATTGTAGAAAGAGTGGTGCGATATGACATAGGCGAAAAATTCACTTGGCATGGTTGGAGAACCAAACAACTTGACAATATCATTAATTGGATCATCATTATCCTTTCCATCTATGGATATGTATTTGTGTTTGTTTTGAAGGTCTGTGGAAGGTTCCATGCCAATGTTCACATCCATATGAATGTCATTTCTCTCCACTTCATTATACGCATCACCCTTCAGATTTGAACGTTGGAGATCATCATTCATATTGTCATTTTCTTTGTCTTCAGATGTTGTGAATCTATAATCATGCACCCCTCCTCATTGAAATCTTTTTCTAAAATTTGCATAGACCAAACAAAATTAATAATTAATCAAAAGATAAAAGCAAATCATTCAAATATTAGAAGATTTCAATATATGTACTTATCACTAACTTTTAACAAAAGTTGTTTAAGTTCACCCATCTTACAATTCAGTCCCTCAATTTCTTTTTTTAGATAATTGAAATTTGACTCAGAGGTTTCCTTGAATTTCATAAACTCCATCCATAATTTTACGTACATATTGCACATGAATAAGTGAGATTAACACTTTCGACATGTAAAATATGATTGTGAAAACAGTAATTTTAGTTGAATTTACCTCCAGTGTGGGACATACGCGTCATTTCTATCTTCATCTGTCATTGCTTTGCTTATTACTTGAAGCTGATAGCCTCTCTTTATATTTTCAAAGGACCTTTCATCAAACAAAGACTCATCTTTCTTAGAATTTTGATATATAGTTGATTGGTCCAAATTTTCTACTGAGATTCCTTATTTGCCTAAATGCTTCCAATAGTCTTCTTGTTGCTCCTCAATAGAAGGTAATAACAGTGAATGAAAGCATAGCTACAAATATAAAGTAAACTTTAATTAATAGTCAAACATAGTATAATGTATATAATTGTATTCTTATAATTTCAAAGTCATGGAAAGTACTTACATTAAGGTCTGAAAACACTTTTTCAACTTCAATAGCCCTTGGAGCACCAGTTGCACTCCAATTCAGTGTTTGAGGGTAGCCTTGAGATACACGAGTTGCATATTTCAATCCAATTAGTGGAATAGCCTCAAATGCCCAAATCTGGAAGGCATATACAAATCCTACAAGACTATATGCTTCAAGTCCAACTTCTCCCTTTTCTTTATTCTTATCTTGGAATTTGGAAACTCGGTTCGCTAAAGCTCTTTCTAAACCAAATAATGTCCTCTCATAACAAATTTTCCCCATGGATATTTGTTGAAAGCCTCCCCAATTATCCCGCTAGAGGCAACCCATTTTGCATATCCTATCAAATTTTACCTTCTTTCCCGACAAAACATGTTCCAACAAATATAGAAGTGTCATCCTTACCACATCTTCATCATTAGGTTCTTTCATTTTCTTCTGCTTCTTATTGTTATTCTTCTTATTTTCTTTCTCATTTAATAAAGAAAGGAAAACTATCTCCAATTTATTATTACGCATTTTCTTCTCTCCTTTAAAATATTTCTCCTTTATACGTGATGACCTTTTATCAAATTTTGGAATAAGACGAAAACATAAGCCTGTAAATAAGACAAATTCATTTTTACCAAATCTTAAACCTTTTGACTTCACTTCCATCCATATTTCATTTTTCTTCTTTGCTTCACATTGTCGTAACAATATACTATGAACAATTTGGGCTGAAAACTTTAGTTCAGGAAGGAATAAAATTTGACCTAAGTATGACTTCCTAAACATCTCCAATTATTGATCAGTCAATTTTTTCTTTATATTTTCTATAGCTACCAAATGGGATAAGCATACTATTTTTCCTAGGAAATACTCATATTTCAGTATTTTTCTTAAAAAAGTTGGCTGAGGAGAAGAAATATAAATCTGCAAAATAGTACCAAATTATAAAAATATTAATATGAATTACCTACTAGTTCTATTAAAATACTAACTATATTAACTCAACTCTTAACTAGAATGTATTTAAGTGAAATTTTTTCTAATCTGACATGAATTACTTTATATAAGTTTAATATGCGATAACATATTTAAATCAAATTTATAAAATTATGAAATCCAATATTTCTGTGACACCCCAAATCCCGGGGGTCCGTTGACAACCCGTCAACCTGCGGAAGATTCGTGGATGTCGGGTAATGCGACGCCCCATTCCCCAAGAGTCCGTTGACAACTTTGTCGGTGCGGAATACTCTGTGGATGTCGAGTAATGGCAGGCTACCACTCCACGTGGCATCGGCGAGTCTCACGCTGTGCGGGAGCTACGAGTAAAACTTGTCCCCAAAGTGGCAATGACCGCACGGGGTCCACATGCGAGTAAAATAATGGCCACTTAGGCCCCACATTATACTGCAAAATACATGACTATATACAATAGTTCAAAGTTAATAAATTACTCTTTGCAAACATATATCAAAATTTAGAGTTTTAATACATGTTATACAAAAAGAATACTCAGCATAACCATTTCTTACAAATGCGGCCTCTAGTGGCGCCGTCTCCTATTACCTCCTGTGCACAGAAATAGTGATCCTCGACGGGGTGAGCAAAGCTCGGTAAGTGATAATTTCCTCACGTGGGTTACTCCGCTAAGTGCACATGTCATGACAAACAATCACATCAGCGATTACATGAACTGCTCGAATGTCACATTGCCCGATTCCGTATAGCCGGAATCCCGAGAAGATGCACAGTACATGAACTTTGTAGGAGTATAAGGCTCACCAAGTGTCACATTGTAATATTTTGGAGATGAAATTATGAAATGATAATTTAGAAAATCGAATGTGGTAATAAAAGAAGGGTACAATTGTCATTTAGCAAACAGGACATGTAAGTCATAAAATGAGTAGAGATGGGCCATCATATAAATAACAAAAGTTGATCTTAAAATTCTTGGGAGATGAAGGACTTAATTGTAATTAGAAGAGACTTGATATTATAAAAGAGGAAGACAAAAACCAAATTTTCATTTTGGTCTCAAATTTGCCCTAGCAAACCCGTAGGAGGAGAAGAAGAGAGCAAGGAGAGAAGAAGAGGAAGAAGAAGGAGGAGGAAAAGTCCAAAAATCAGGTATGTTTTTGTCTTGGAATCAAGTGTATTTGGATTCTTAAGGCTTGGTATGGAGATTAGTTGCTCCTTTGTAGTGCAGGTTTTTGTACGAATCGCGCTAAACACTTTGGGTATTGGGGTTATGAGAGTAAAACCTCAATTGATGTAAAACAAACATGGGATCATCAAAACTACATGGTCTTAGAAGAATTGGTGGACCTTAGGTTGGATTTTTAGGATTTTCACCTAGGGTTTGGGTTATGAAGTTCCAAAGCACCAATACAAGTATTTTGGAGTTGTTTTTGGATGATTCTTGAGGTGTTATGAATTATAGAAGTTATATGAAGTTGATTGGTAGCAAAAGTGGCAAAAAGAAGCAAATCTGGGCAATTTCCGGAGGGTGTCTTGGTGCATGTACAGGGGTGTGCGGTACACGCAGAAAACCAACATATGCCAGTGTACTTGATAGAATGCAACATGTACGGTACATGTCGAGGTGTCTCGTACATGTGAACAAAAATGAATCTTTATGTTTTGTAATTAAGCGGGGTGGTAGATGGTTTGGGAACCTTATTAAATGATTAAGATGAGCTCGAATAAGATTGGAACTCGACAAAAAGCGTTCGCATTACCCTCGGCACTTTCGTGATAATGTTGAGTGTGACTAAGTCTTTAGGAAGTATGTTAAGTTTATCGTTATATGAGCGATTAAATATATCGTCGTATCAGTTCTGGTTGCCAGGTTAAACAAAGGCGGAAAAAGTGTGGCTGTACTCAAGTTTAGCAAGCAAAGATGTAAAGTGTCCTAAAACTCATTTCCAAATACTAGTGTATTATTATTATTATAAATGTTTTGCGGTATTTCATGGTTTTGATTGCAAGCCATTTTCAAGAAAGCAAGGTAAGATTAAACAGCGAAATGGTTTGAGTTAAACCATTGTTCGAAAAGCAAGCATTGGTTTTAAATTGTAAAACCATTTTTCAAGCAAGCAAACAAGTAAGCAAATGGTTTTGAATAATTAAACCATTTTTCAAGCAAGCAAGCAAGTAAGCAAATGGTTTTGAATAATTAAACCATTTTTTTCAAACAAGCAAACAAAACAAATGGTTTAAATTGTAAAACCATTTTTCGCAAAAAACAAGCAAGCAAGCAAGCAAGAATATTTGCGAAAAAGCGAGGCCTTCCCACTAGTTCTAAGCGAAAACGGTCAGTGTTAGTAAGTGCGGTGGAGTTAGGATCTCATACATGTATTGTAGTTTTGCACAGTCGGCAAACTTAGGTCATACATCATGCATTTAAAGGCAAGTGGCGCGTGCGGGGTATATAAGGTTATGAGCTCTAACTAAATTATGGTGATGGCGACACGAGGTCAATTCCACCATATTCACCGGAAAAAGGTGACGCGGACACAGGTCCTTCCACCGCACGGTCGATGCACAGGCTCCCGTGTTCACTAGGGTACAACAAGCAAAAATAGGCCTCCAGTGGTTGATGTTTTATAAGCATGATATACAGTTTTGAAAAATCAACCATTGGTTCTGATCGCCAGGCTTGTGATTTAATAACTGAGTTGGGCGGGGGCTCTTGTTTAGATTTCAAAGCGATCGGTTGAGCCAACTCGGAGTGGGATTTTAAAACAAGCGGTTGAGCACGGGCTCCGTTTTATTTTTCAAAGCACATACGGTTGAGCCAAGCTCCTAGTTTTATGAAAAATTGTAAAGCGAGGTTTGTGAAAGGTTTTTTAGAAACTTTTCATGAGAGATAAATCAAGCGAAGCAAGAGAAATTTTGAGAAGATTTACAAGGAAAAGCTTCTAAGCAAGCAAGCAATAAGAGTTTTATAAGCTTTTAAAAGAAAATGCAGCAAAGCAAGCAACAGTAGTATTAAAAAGTTTTATAAACTTTTAAAAGCAAGCAAGTAGCGAAAAGTTTTAGAAACTTTTTAAAGCAAGCAAAGCAAAGTAAAGCTTATGGAAAATAATTGTAAAAGAGAGTTTTACAGTTTTGAGGTGTTTTCCGGAAAAGCAAAACCTTTTATAAAAGCATACACTCACTGAGCTCGTTTAGCTCATTATTTTGTATTTTAAAAACTATTTTCCGAGGTCTGGTCACCTTGAGACAACTGGAGCCTGATAGGATTTGTCCTAACATTGTACAAGTGTTGTAATTAATATTATTTTGTAAGGAAACACTTTGAATATGTATAATGGAACATATGTATGTACATAGTTTAGTATTGTGCAAATGTGTTGGGATGCTGGTTGTCATATTTGGATATAGTGTAAATTGGATGTATACAGGATTTGGGATTATGCTATATACGTAGATCATCTTCTTAGAAGTTTTTCATTGCTAGTTTTGCAAATCCTAAGTTATAAATAAAGAAAAAAATTTTATAGGAGGTTTTGGCAAGTAATACGGCCGCTTCACGGGGAGTTTCTAGTCGTTAGAGGTAGCTGTTTGGGGATTTACGTGGGTGGTCGGCACACCCGCCCTTTGGAAGGGGGTGGGGTGTGTCATCAATGTCCCAGAGTCCTCATGAGCTCCTCACATGCCTAAGCCAAATGCGGGAGTAAATCACAGTTTTCAAACAAAAGCTTTTGTTCTCGAAAACTTATTATCGAAGTCGAGTAAATATATTGGACTACCCTCAGGAGAATTCTTGGATAACGCTCGAGCTTGATCATGGTCCTCATCCGAAGTGATCTATTGGACGACTCTCCAAAGCAATTCTTCGGAAAATCTTCCTTCGAATTCCTTTCACAAACATTTTCCTGTTTATTTTATTTCATGTCATGCACTCACTCCTAATATTCTAGGGTGCCCCAGTGCATATGGAATGCATTATACCAAATCAAACAAACTTCATTGCTAATATATAAAACAGTAATATACTAACGCCAATTAATTCACACAATTCATGTTATTAAATTCACATCAATAACACCAAAATTGACTCACATGGGCTAATTAAGCAATTACAAGCAATTCGTTTGAATCTTTGGCACGAAAATCACACCAAAAATCACGTCACTATTCACATGAACAGTGAAACCCTCGGGTTAACACTGCTCACGGCCACAACAATGGGGATTTTCTCCACTCGGTTCAAATGTTTGAGACCGAAAACACGACTAATCCAAGCCTTAGAACATCCCCAACCATTTACATGGCTCTTAGCCAAAGAATAACACAAGTAGGAAAAGATATCTACCTCTTGGAGTTGTCGGAACTCTACCAAATCGGTGTCCACGCTAGCCCTCGCTACGTAGATCGACTTTGCTTCTTGCTTTCCGTCGAGCGAAGCGATCTGTGGCGGAAATCCTAGAGAGGGAATGAGCTCCTTCTCTCTCTCTAAAAATCACAAATCCAGCCTCTTGCATCTCACATACGTTTTTGTCTCAAAATGAAGAAGATGAGCACTATTTCACTGTTGTCTCATTCTCATTAACATTTTCATAATTTCCAATGTGTCCCTTTTCTTGATTTTGACACTTGGCCTGATCTTAGTCATTCATTTGCCTCTCACTAATCATGCAACATGTGTCACATGAGTACATGTAGTATGTGACTTTTTTCACTTCACATGTTTCTTAAAAAACCGTTTCTTGCACTGAGCACGGTGCCTCGAAAACGTGAAGTCGAGCTGTCTTGAAATTCAACGAGGAGGTCGGCGTGGTATGAATTTCGCGAGACGATTCCAACGGTGAAATTTGTTTCGTCATCCAAGATCTAAAAAAATTTCGGGTTTTGACCGAAATTACCGTTTTACCCTTTTTCTAAAAATTATAATTTTCCCAAGTTTTACATTCTCCCCTCCTTAAGAAGAATTTCGTCCCGAAATTCTGTACAATCACTACGAAACACATGCATATGCAACATGCACTCTACCATGCATGTAAACTAGTCATTCTAGTATTAAGCGACTAAACCACGTACCTTCATCCTAAGCGAAGGGATAGGTGGCGTGCTCGTGTCCTCACTCTCCCACGTTACTTTCCTCCGGCTCACGGTGCGCCGCTAGCACCCTCGCTAGCCTCCACGTTCTTGCGTCGCAAAACCTTATCCAGTTATCAAAATGCACCTTGGTCCCTCCTCGAAGGTCCCATCGGTGTCAACCTCAATCTCCCCAATTCACTACATGAGCTGGATGCGGGTGTACCTCGAGCATGGAGATGTGAAAATACCTTGTGGACACTGACATCTTTGAGCGAGTAAAGCTGGCCGATGCAGCTACAGTGCCTACTCGAGTATCTCGAAGGGCCCAATAAACCTCGCGATAGCTTCCCGCGCTTCTTAGGAACGACCCTCCTCTCTTAGGCATCACCTTCAAAGAAGACATGATCATCAACCTCGAACTCTAAGGGTTGGCGTCGTACATTAGCATAGCTCTTAGGCTGAGCGTGAGAGCGTTGTGTCATATCAAGCTCACCTTCTGGGGTGTCTCTAATCGGATCAGGGACGGAGTGATGGGGCTCTCTCCTGCCTCGATCAACATAACGGTGACACCGCATGGCCTCCATTACAGTGCCTCGCCTTGGTGCCATCTGTATACTCGCGATAAGCATTGTTTGTAGGCGAATTCCACCTAAGGAGCAAATGCTCTTCAGTACCCTTATGATCCCAGGATGCATGCTTTCGCAACATGTCCTCCTAACACTGTATGGTCCTCTCTAACTAACCATCCGTCTGTGGGTGGAAAGCTATACTCATGAGTCGGTAGTGTAGCGGTATCTCTCGAATGTCTGGCCAAGTGAGAATCTCTCCAATGTGAAGTCATCCATGGCTAGAAAATGTGCCGACTTAGTGGTACGGTCACTATCACCCGTATCGCATCATGTCCCTCGATTGTCAGGTGGAAAGTGGGTCACAAAATCCATGTGACATGCTCCCACTTCCACTCAGGCGCTCGATGGCTAAAGTGGCCACTGGCGTCCTGCAGTGCTTCGGCCTTAACACAATGGCGACACGTGAGACATCGTCGAACAAGTCCCCTACGTGTCTCTTCATTCCCCTCCGGTAGTGCGGCGGCGAAGATCTGGTACATCTTAGGTGCCACTTGGATATAACCGTCGAGGCTTGCGATGAAACTCCACTGAGAATCTGCTCTCGAATCGGTCGTGGGAACCACTACCTATCCTCTATCTTGAAGACTACCATCTGTGGGCGGTCGACCCTCATCACGTACTGGCGTACGGTCACGATGGACACTATCTGGCGTCACGATGCATTGGGACTTCGATCACTACGCTCAAGCAGAGCCCGGTGTAGCTACTAAACTCCCAGCGTACCCCGAGCACCTTTCGCTCGATGCGTAGCCTAGCCCCGTCGCGATCTCGGCATGCCCGGCTCAGAAGCTATACTAGCGATGCTCCGTGACTTCAGGCCGGCGCATCAACCACCACATTTGCCTTACCAGGATGGTAATGCAAAGTGAAGTCATAATCCTCTAAGAACTCCATCCATTTGCGTTGCCTCATTTTGAGGTCTCGCTGCATGAAGATATACTTCAGACTTTTGTGGTATGAGTACACCTCGAACTGCTCACCATATAAATAGTGGTGCCAAATCTTCAAGGCAAAGACTATGGCCGCCAACTCCATGTCGTGTATGGGGTAATTTTGCTCATGATTCTTCAACTGACGGGAACCATAAGCTACTACCCTCGATTTGCATCAAAACACATCGGTCAGGCCCTCGGTATCACAATACCATGTACCCACATCCTATCAGGGACTATCAAGATAAATTTGAAGTAAGCCTCCTTTTCAACTGGAATGCCTTCACGCTCGATCATCAGTAATCAAATTTGACCTCCTTCCAGGTCAATCTCGTCATAGGTGCATGTCGGGAGAAATCCTACATGTAAGATCTTCTGTAGTACCCAGCCAATCCCGAGAAACTACATATCTCGGTAGCTTGGCCTCTCCCAACTCATCTGGCCTCGACCTTCTCTGGGTCCCAGCGACACACACACGATCTTGACACCACATGTCCCGAATCTCACCTCAGTAAACCCAAACTCACTTCTTGAACTTGGCGTCTGTTTGATAGTCTCTCGGCTCAAGCTGTAACACAATCCTCAAATGATACTCATGCTCCCACTCTGACTCGGAGTAGATCAAAATGTCATCCACGAAGACTACGACAAATTAATCTAGATAGGGTTGGAATACCCTATGCATAAGGTCCATGAATGTTGTTGGCGTATTCGTCAATCCAAAGGGCATCACTGTAAACTCAAAGTGCCCATAACGCGTCCTAATCGCTATCTTAGGGATATTTGTTTCCCTAACCTTCAACTGATGGTAACCAGTGCGAAGGTCTATCTTGGAGTAGACTCGCGCTCCTCTCAACTGATCTAACAAATCGTCAATCCTCGGTAATGTAGTGCCTGCAGTTGCGATCGTATTACGTTGACCTACGTAATCAATGCACGATCGAAGGGTCTTATCCTTCTTCTTCACAAAAGCAAGGACCGGGCCTTTATAGTGAGATCTTTGGGTCCTAATGAACCCCCTTTTCAGTGGCTCTGTGGCCCGGACTCTGAGTTCACATGTAACTCAAGCTGGTGCCATCTATCGCGGAGTCTTAGAGATGGAAGGCGGGGAAGTACCGGGGGTGTAACTGTCTGAAGTCTGACCCTTTGCGCGAAGGCAATCCAGGTAGCTCATCCTGAAAAACATCCTTATACTCGCAGACTACTCGAGGTAGATCTAAGTCTAGTCTCGCCTCGTCCTCTAGGGTAAGGCTTGCTATGACCATTAGCGTCACTTGACACACGGACTCGTACAGCTGCAATGCGGGGAAAAATATCATTCTTGTCCTGATACAACACGAATCTTGTCTGTGTGTAGGTGTAACCACTCCTACGCTCTGTCGATGGCGACCGTAGTTGTCAGGCGATCCATCCCTAGGATGACGTCGAACTCTGACATGTCCATGACCCTCAGGTCCACTATGAGTAGAATTCCCGAGATCTCTAACTCACAACCACGACATATCATCCCTATCCTCGCCCTAATCCCTAGGGGAGAACTCACATATAAGGGCTTCTCCAAGGCCTCAACCTCTAAACCCAACTCTATCACAATTGATGCAGCAATGAATGAGTGCAAAGCACCAGAATCAAATAACACTCTTGCCCATAGGTGAGATAGCGAAAACGTACCCTATATAACTAATGATTCATTTACTCAAATAAGGTTATGGCTTAAACACGCCCGAACTCCCCGACGCCTCTCGCCTCAGGGCCTGGCCCTCCGCCGCCCCATAACCTAGCCTCTAGCCTCGCCTCGTAATGAAAGGTGCCCGTGCAGCTCCCTGAGACTGAAACTAACTCCTCCGGTCTCAGATAGGTGCGGGATAACATACCGTATCCTCTCCCGTCCCACCGCCGACCGGGATTGCACTGCCTCAAACCCCGATCCCCGTCGGGGCAATCCTCCCCATATGTCCGCACGTACGGTAGCACACCATCTCGCCCACTGACCGACACTCCGACCGTCTCGTCTGCATATCACTGCACTCAAACCTCGTGAACTAGAAGCCCTCTGCTTCTTTCCCGAACTAAAAGAAGATTGACTCTCCTTCCTCTTGCTACTAACACCCGCATCCCGAGTGCTCCGAGCATCCTCGATCTCTCTCTATGGTCAGGGCTGTCCCAACCATGAAGTCCATGTCCTGTAGGCTTAAGTCCCATAACCCACTCCGAATGGACAACTTCATCCCATTCTCGACCTCTGACTTCACATATCCGTGGCCACGTAGTCATCAAGAAACTGCGCCTCCGGTGAATCTAGCCACATAATCCATTACAAATTATCGCTCCTGCTTCGCCTCTGGGAACTCCCGAGCCTTCGCGTGACGAGTAGTATCCAGAAAATACTTACCCATAAACAGCCTCCCGGAACTCGCCATGCTTCACGCCTGTAGCTCCTAGAGGTCTTGCCCGGGCCCACCATATTCGGGGCCTCACCCTCTAGCCGGGAACGCAGCCTAGTCTAACTCGATCGTGTCAGGTAATCTCCATAACCTCTAACATCTTCGATCTACATGAACTCAATGGTTCGCACCATCGATCTCCTCCCGTGAATGTCGGCGATGATATGCCCTCGAACCTCCGGAGGTTACCTCGAACCTCCCCGGCTACCCGCAAAGACTAGCCTATGTAATAAGAAGAAATGTAATACCCACACCAACAAAGCCTGTCAATAAACACCTGGCAGCTCGACTCAAGACTCCCGCGGACGCCCCACGCCCGCCCTCGACTAGCTGACTCCACAACATGTCAAATGACATACACTTAATGCAAGATTCTAAGGCTTAATTCATGCTCTGAGACACTATTCATATACAAAAAATATTTCATACACAATGTCCATGCATTCATAGGTAATGTAAGACAATTAATTCCATATATTAAATCATAATCAACAACAAAAATTTTATTTTATTTAAAAAAAAAAATTATTCGATTTTATTTTTTATTTTTTATTTTTTTATTTTTGAAAACCTCAGAAAAGGCTCATGAACAAGGTCCCAAATGTTGACTCGCATCGTTGTCCCGAGTCAAACCAGTCAGTGCACAGGCACACTCGACCCACCGCGAGCATAGGTCGCGCCAAGACCGCGCCCAGGCCGCCGCGGTCGCGCGCCACCGTGCTTGTCGCAAAGCCCAACACCACCGTGTCACAGTTCTCTCTAGCCAGACGGTCTTGTTTCGCCACACAGGTCGCAACCATGTCGCCAGATTGTTTAAGCGTGTCGCGGACACACCCAGCAAACTGCTCTCCGGTCCGTCACGACAACCGATCAGACGCGACACACCTCTCAACCGCCAGCCTCTCCGTCACGATACAAAGCCAGATAATGACACTCACCCCCGTACCTAAGCCGCACGCTACTAGCCTCACATGGCCTCCGGGTCGGTCGCAGCCTCTGCCATGGTCAGACATGTACTGGCCGTGGTCGGGCCCAAATTCTCAGAATTCCGTGCCAAACACAGAAGATTCTATGTCACGATATACAAAATTGTATCGTGGACTCAAACTAGGAAAAGCGGCAAGACTTCATCCAAATTTAAGCCATAATTCTCCCTTTTTTTTTTTTTTTTTTTCCACACCATTTTTTTCTCATTCCAATTTATTGAAACCACCTAAAAAATATTTTTTCATTTTCAGAAACCAAATAAATTTATTAAAATTTATTTTATCCATTTTTTCCGCTTTACACACACCCGAAACCTTAGAAATTTTTTTTTCTTTCACATCTTTTTTCATTAAATTCGGACTATTTGCCTAAAAATTTCTCAAACAACTAAGGTTTTGATTCTCTATGCTATTTAGACAAGCATACAAGCACATAACCACACATCATACACAACATTCATCAAAATGCACACCATTCACACATAAAACACCATGCATGTAGTGTTCTAACCCGTTTCCCATCGAGTCCTAGGTATTCGTATACCTATGCTCTACACTCTAAGACCATGGCCTAAGCCCAAGTCTCCCAAGCCCTAGGTACTCGTGTACCTAAGCTCTGATACCAAGCTGTGAAGCTGGTATCAGGACTAAACTTATGGATACACCCATCGAGCTCCTAAGGTAATCGTTTACCTTAGTTTTGATACCAAGCTGAGATGCCCCATTCCCCGAGGGTCCGTTGACAACCCACAACTGCTGAATACTCGCGGGATGCTCAAAATCTCACACCACCTCATTTAAAATCTAGTGCAGCCTTGTACTGGAGCTTCACCCAAGGTACAAACCCGTCCCAACACAAACAATGACCACACAGTGGTCCACACGAATTAAAATAATGGCCACATGTGGCCCCCGTATCAATACTACAAAATACATCAACTATATACAATAGTTTAAGAGTTACAATTACTCTTTACCAAACAAATATCAAAATTTAGAGTTTTAATTACACATGTTATACAAAACTAATAATTCAAAGCCACACCCCTAGCTTTCTTCTTAAACGCCTCTAGTGAGCGTCATTCTCCCAGACGCCTCCCCAGACCGGGGCCAGGATCCCCATTGCAGGAGCAAAGCCTAGCAGGATAATTTCCTACGTGGTTACTTCCCCATTTATGCACATGCCATGGCAAACAATCACATCCAAGCAATTACATGAACCTACTCAATGTCTACATGCCCAATCCCATGTCCTCGAGTCTCACCACCCTCACACATGCCTAAGCCAAATGCGGTAAAATCACGCCAAAACAAAAGCTTTTGTTCCTCGAAACTTACTAATGAAAATTGCAATATCAGATCATCTTCGAGTTAACGGTCGGTAACGCTCCAAACTATGGTCCTCATCCGAAGTGATCCGTTGGATGACTCTCCAAGGCAATTCTTCAGAAAATCTTCCGTTGAAATTCCTTTCACAAACATTTTTCCTTTTTATTTTCTTTTATGCCATGCACTCACTCCTAATATTCTGGTGCCCTAGCGCAAGGGCGTGGAATGCATTTTACCAATCCCAACAAACTCATAAGCATTATATAAAACATGTATATACTAACATAATTAATTCACACACCATGTTATTAAATCTACATCACAACACCAGCCCAGCTCACATTGGCTATCAATTACAAGCAATTCATTTTGAATCACTCACAACACAAAAATCACAATTAAAATCACACCAAAATCACATCACTATTCACATAAAGTGAAACCTCGGTCAAAATCGTTTCACACGGCCACAACAATGGGGATTTCTCCACTTATTCAAAATGTTTTCGAGACCAAACACGACTAATCCAAGCTCGTAATTATCCCCAACTCATTTACATGGCTCTGCCAAAGAATAACACAAGTAGGGAAAAATATCCCCGCCTCTTGAGTTGCCTAACTCCACCAACCCAAGTGTCCACACATAGCCCTCGCCGTGTAGATCGACTTTGCTTCTTGCTCCGTCGAGAATTAACGGTCCTAATGGCCGAAAATCTAGAGAGAATGAGCTCCTTCTCTCTCTAAAAATCACAAAATCTAGCCTACTGCATCTCCTGCCCGTTTTTGTCTCCAAATAAAGAAGATGAACACTATTTAACTTTTGTCTCATTCTCATTAACATTTTCATTAATTCCAAATGTGTCCCTTTTATTTATTTTTGACACTTAGCATAATCTCAGCCATTAATTTCATCATCTCACTAATCATGCAACATGTGTCACATGAGTACATATAGTAGGTGACTTTTTTCACAACGCATGTTTCTTAAGCCATTTACTTCAAGACTGACACTGTGTGCCTCGAAAAACGTGAAATTCGATTGTCTCTAATTCGACTAAATTCGACGCGGGTAGCTAGATTTTGCGAGAAGATTCCAACTATGGGAAATTCAAGCCATCATCCTAGAGATCTATAAAATTTCTCGGTTTTGACATAAATCACTGCTTTACCCTTTTCGTAAAATTTTAATTTTCCTGCTTACAGTAACCCGACACTACACCATTTAGTCCCCTTTTCCCTGTGACTCGGGATTTAACTAAAATTCCGCAGAGTCTCCTTTGTACGGGGAGTTCTACCCAAAATACAATTCGTGGCATTTTCGGCGGCAACCTGCCCAATATTATACAAATTCACTGGCCTGTCCACATAAGAGTAAAATGCCAGTGTGTGGCCCATTTATTCATAAATACAATCTATATCAATCAAGCCACCAAGAGTTACATCACTCTTAACAAAAACATTATATTAAAAACCCAACATGTTCTAATATAATATACAAAACATGGATCAAGGCCATAATCCCGCCCCTTCATGATGCTACCAGGAGCAATCCGTCTCGTCGCACATGTCCCATACCCGAGCGTGGCCCCACGACCCGGTGATCTAACGCCTCAATGTAGATAAGTCCCACAAGGGCTATTCCCTACCTAAATGCACATGAATGGCCAAACAATCAAGCACACACCAACCTAGGACATGCAATCCTAGCACATAATCCTACTTGTCATGAATGAGACACGACTCATCATGCCCCATATATCAAGTCCTCACCGACTCCCTCAAACATGCATTTTTCCATGAATGAAAATCATTTCCAAACAAAGGTATTTGTGTTTACCCGTGGACAACCGTCCGATATAAATAGTGGACACACTCCGATAATCTATTTTGTAGACAACCCTCCGATGTATATCAATTGGGGATATTCCGATAATTGACATTATATGGACAACCCTCCGATGTATATCAATTGGGCATACTCCGACGATTGATATTGTGTGGACAACCCTCCGATATTGTAGTGACATATTCGATAATAATATTGCTGGTTAACCCTCCGCTACCTCTCAAGAAACCACCCTCATGCACTATCTTACTGCTCTAGGGTGCCCCAATGGCAGTGAAATGCAATGATCCATTTCATTTTCTAACCCGTGCAACACCATGCAAATCGTGGGATTTCATTTTGGATCTTGTCCAAAGTGCGAGTCCAGCAACCCATCTACCAAGGATGGTGAATGACAACGACCATGCACTCACACCCACACCACATGCGATGTCCTTAAAGGCACCAAAGGTAATGCAATTGTGCCTTTGCACTATAAGTCATGCCCAAATGTATAAAGACCTCTATATGGACACCCTATACCATACACTCCACCGTGTACCCTGGACACTCATGTCTAATGCACACAAAATTTCATACATTCATTAAACGTTAATATACATGCAGTCATACTAACATTTATCACATTCATGCCAACACATCAAACAAGCATGCATCAACATCATTCCGATTACTACTTGGACAAGTAATGTCATAATCAAATCCCTAGGCTACATCATAGCACATAATGCCCAATAAACTAGCCTACAACATGTCATGCAATAGTCATGTCCACACGAAAACACATCACAAACCCAATATATTAAAGCACACATATTGACATCCAAGCATGACACCTCTTAACCAAGAAAAGCCATTTCAATCAATCACACAAACACATGTTAACATTTCATCAAGTCACTACCTAGGCAAGTAATGACACACCTCATTTCCTAGGCTAATTCATGGCATATCATGCACCTAATATAGCCTACAACCTGCCATGTAATAGCCACTTCAGCACATAACTCCTCACATCCACACAACCAACAATTAGCACACTTGTTGTAACAATCAATTTTTCAACAAGTATGTGAGCACCAATTGCCATTGAAAATCATATGGTCAGATTCTAGACTCTAGGAGCTTTCCATAGAGTCAAATAATACCCCAAACGGAGCTCGGACGAGAAAGTTATGGTCGTCCAAAGTTGGAGGCCTCATATGAACAGTTACTGATGCACACCAGCAGGGGCCTACTGTTTTTCGTAAATTTCGGACCGAATATGAGTTCAAATTTTATCAAGCAATATATGGATGGATTCTAGACTCAAAGGGCTTTCCATAGAGTCTAAGAACACCAAAAACGGAGCTCGAACGTGAAAGTTATAGCCGTCCGAAGTTGGAGGCCTCATATGAATAGTAACTGACTCACACCAGCAGGGGCCTACTGTTTTTCGTAAATTTCGGACAGAATATGAGTTCAAATTTTATCAAACTATATATGGATGGATTCTAGACTCAAAGGGCTTTCCATAGAGTCCAAGAACACCCAAAACGGAGCTCGGACGTGAAAGTTATGGTCAGTTGAAGGCCTCAGATGAACAAAGGATCAGCAGCAGAGTGAACCACAACAAGCTTTCCCTGTGGCTCCTTTAAAGCTCCCGTACATGCTATTTTTCCGACCCAAATTCATCCCAGAAACAACCCTTTCACCCGGCAACAAACCCATCCCAATTGAGTCCACAATTTAGCCATAAACATGGAACAAAACCCGTCCCAAACTCAGCCCGAAAATCAACTTAACAAAACAACTCCAAATCAGCAAATACGATTTTTGTGTTCGGAACACAATCCAAACAGCTCTAGGGCCCAAATCCAAGACCAAAACAGCATTTTAGATGAAATATAAACCCAAGCAGGAAGGTTCCCTACCCTTGAGCTTTAAAACGAACTTTGGAGTCCTGAAGACCCGAGACCCACGACCTTCCTGAATCCTCCGTCGACCTTCGACCTAAAATTCTGATTCTGTTCAGGCGTTTGCCTTTGATGAGTACTCTAACTTTAAGTCTTGGCCCGATGGAAACCGAGCCGCCGATCGTCGTAAATCCTAGAGAGAAGGTAGAGCTTCTCTCACTAGATTTTCTTCTCCAAACCCGAAATCTTAGGTGAAACTGCGTGTTGTCGGTACCCACGCGTAGCTCTCGTCGAGTAGATGAACTTTAAATCTTGACTCGATGGATTCCGACCACCCGATCTCCGTAGAGATCAGAAGAGAAGGTGGAGATTTTCTCCTTCTCTCCAATTCGTCACTGATCAAGGTTCAAGGTAAATGGGAGAAAAAAATGTCATCTTTTCTCCTCTTTTCCCTTTATGTTTAAGTTGGACGTGGGGCCCACTTCGCGCCACGCGTCTACGACCCGTCCGATCGCCATTTTGAAACAATTTATTTATTTTCGCCTCAATTTATTTTAAATGAACTTAACTCAAGTCATTTCTAACTCGAGATTTTAAGAAAATCTCGCTCGAGTTACTAGATACCTGGCAATCTCAAAAAATTAATAAAGAATTCCCACTACCTAGAAATTCAGCGAAACTTTTATGAGTTACATGTTTTCGTGAGACGGACTCAACGGTGTAGTCCGTTTCGTTATCCGAGCTCTAGGGAATTTTCTAGTCTTCCCTGAGCCATTTGAGCAATTTATTATTTAATTTTATACTTTTAGAAAATTTTAAATTTTCTGGGGTTCTACAATTTCAAGGAGCAAAGATATTGCTTAGAGATTTAGGTGACTAGTTCTCCTCTTTCGATTTCATGTTTGGCTTTTTTACTTCCTCCATTTTCAATTGAAAGCAACCCAACAACAAGAATAAAAAATAAATAAAAAATCAATGTTACAACATATTGTTGGTCTCTACTACATTATAACATAATTGGTATACCATATTGTTGGTATGGTATACTAATCATGTTATATTATATATATATATATATATATATATATATATATATATATATATATATATATATATATATATATATGTGTGTGTGTGTGTGTGTGTGTGTGTGGGTGTGTGTGTGCACGCGTGCACTTGTATGAAAGTATTAGATCAATGAAGTCATCATTATCTAAAAATTTACAACCTACATATATATTAGCTTGCGTGTATACATCAACAATACAATTAAAAAAGAAATATCAACTTGCATATTTTCAATAGTTGAAGAAAGAGTAACCTGCATGTTTACAACACCTCTCAAGCAAGGTCAAACATATTTCCTATTCCAAGCTAGCCTAGAACATATTGAAATGTAGAACTTGACAACCATTTATATGAGAATCTACAAGTTGGCCTTTTCAAGCAACAAAGGCAACACGAGTCCCTCCATTTTCTAGATTTTTCCTTAATGAATTATCGATATATCTCCGTGTATTTAATTTTATCATGATGGAAAAAATCATAGAAAATTCTTATGGCTAACTCTTGTCATAATATATCATCATAGGATCTTCCAGTTTCATTCCTAACTCAAACCCTCATCCTTGCCTCAAATTGGTTTGAATTTGGCTTATTCCACACTTGATTAGCTCCGATCTTTTATCAGTAAGAGAGTTATCCCACTTTGCATCAATATAGGTTCTATATCCATATTCTCATTTTTATAAATCCACTTCCTTTCCTTGCCACCTTGAATTATCTAAGAATTCAATAATTAACTTCCTTTGTTCTATGCTGCATTCATAAATTAACTAATCACACTAACTACATGAGGTATATTAAGACGAGTATGAGAAAGATAGTTAGTCTTCCAACGATCCTTTAGTACCATTATCAATCAACTTCAATTCTTAAAAACAATCTCAACTCTATTTACAATTTATGGGCAATTCAACCTCAATCCTATTTAAGTCATACAGTTTTAATTGTTGAATAATGGATCTATTCTTATTCAAGAGTAGTCTTAGTTAATGTTCTCAAGTCCTGAGTAATGTAGAATATAGTATTCCAAGACTTTCTCTGACATTCTAGGCAACCAAGCAAAGTCCTAAATCAACAATTACTTCATATCTAATTTAATTATTCAGTTATGGTCATGATGCAGCAAACTGAACCTAAGAGTCTCGATTCATTCCCTGATGGGGTTCCAAAACAACCGAAAAACAAGAAAACATACTCGTGAGACAGGTACTGATGAACGCAGATTTTAAAATTACAAACCATAATCCAAACCACAAATCATTCATACAAGGAAGCAATCTCCCAAAAATAGATAAAAATATGACAAGAAAACAAGAGATGAGAATTACCTTACAAATAAGAACCTACGAAACGAAACAAGGACACTACCAAGGAGAAAGCATTTTTCATTTTTCTTCTTCCAAGCTACATTTCTCCTACTCTAAGGACATGACCTTCTCTAAAAAAATGGGAAATATAGTCATGTGTTTCTCCTGTGTTCTCTCCTGCAATTTAGTCTAATCACTCTTACAATAATGGGAACCTGGCCGAGAAGCCAAAGAGAGCCTTCGTAATAGTTGGCTTGTTCTCTTCAAACCTAAAATCCTCCCCTTTGGAACCATAATCAAAGTTATAAAATACACTAGATTTTTTTCTCCTCCTCACAAATCCAGATGAACTAAATTTGGAGTTGGAGGGAAGAAATGGGGTTGACATGGAAAGACACCCTAGAGTACTTTTGTATGAAATTGATAATATGTTATAAAAATAAGGGGCCATTGCAAATAGTTTTTTTATTTGTCCATTTTAATGGATTCCAGTTCTGATGATGACGAAGAAGATTACGCATTTCACGGCACGTCGATTGAGCGTGTGAGAAGAGATGATTTTACCGTAAGAAGAAAGTCGCATGAATCTTCATCCTCGCAGCCTCCATGGTAGAGAGGGCTTTGTCATTTTTGTTTTCGCTTGGTTGCTATGAAAATCTGAGCAAAAATACATGCCATTGAATTATATAATGAAGAAATCCCCATTACTGGTTCACATAGTTCTGTTGAATAGAGTTTCTTATTTTTTCTAATCCCAACCCTTGGAACAATCTAACAAAATGGGATCAAAGTTTTGGAACCTAGATTAGTAGGATCAACAATAGATAATTACAGAAGCCTTTACTTAATTCCGAGTTTTTCTTGATCTTTCAAATTAATCTTTATATCTCCAATGCCCCGACCATTCTTGAGCCTGCTATTTGCTAAACAATAATCTAGATTCCCTAATGGTTCCAAATAAGCACACAATTTTTATTTTTTAACTTAAGTATTACATCTTGGATTGTCTGTGAAATATTGCCCCAATAAGTCCTGATTCTAGATCATTTCTTAGCGGAGTCAAAATAAAATATAGAGGATAGCTAAGAAGAGCAGTGTAATCGGATGTCAAACCAGTATCAAAATACAATACAAACTAAAAAATAATTAAAAGTACAATACCTATAGAATTATAAATCATAATGTGTTGCAATGGTTGCTCATCCGACAGACGACGATGCTTTGTCAAGAATCCAAACATGACCTTTCGCGAAGATGAAGTACACCGAAGGCCCGCTATTTCCATCATGGTGCATGTGTTCTCTTCCAAATTTCGTCTACCTTCAAATATGAGAGACATCCAATATGCTCTAATTTACTCAAGAACCTCTTTCATTGTAGGCCTATTTCTTCCATTCAAGTTTAAGCATCGATACAAAGTAACCCGCCTTGATTCTTCTTTTCCTTCCTCATTCACAACTCGCACCAAGAATATCAAATGTGACGAGACTCAAAGGACAAAATGAAACGTGTTGCCAAACTTTTCTTCAGGTCTTTCATGGACAAATTGGCTATCTCGTTAAAAGTCTTCGACAAGAACAACTTCCAAAACTATATATACACGAATTTTTACCAAGAAATCAATTTGATCAAAAAATATTCCGATCTAAGTAGCCAAAAGTTCGCACAAGAGTTGTCAAGTGAGTTTCGTTTACAGCAATGGACCTTGATGCCAAATCAGATACTTGCCTCTATATTTATCATCTAAAAGTATTAGTAGACTTCAATGATTCTATGATAAATTGGCATGTATATGCCGAAAGTAAATAAGCAAGAGCCTCTCGCACCTCTCGTAGCAATTTGTAAACGCATTTTCCATGAAAACTGAGTCCATATCTTCGTTAGAATGGTTGGCAGCAAGTTTCATTAGAAATGAACTCATAAACCAATAAAGGAACTTCGTTCCAAGCAACAATCTCCTAAGAGCCTAACAATATTCCATGATTGATTGTAAAAGGATCAATGGTCTCATTAATGAAATTCTCTATTTGGCTTTCATCAACTATCATTAATTTTTAATCGCAACAATTCTTCCATCTAACATACTTTATAACCCGTACTGACTCATCAAGAATTTTATCTCAAATTGAAGTTGTCGTTGGCCTTCTAACTCCTTAGAAGTGGCATTTTAGTTTTCTGACAAAGAATCTCATTAGACGAGATTTGTCGTTCCAATAATAGATCACTATCATAAAGAACCTTTTCTTGAGTCTAATCTCTTTTCTTTTCTTCACTACTTTATACAACCCAATACTTCCAATGACTAGTAACAAAGATCCACCACCTATGCTGAAACCTACATTATATAAACACAATTCAAGAAAAAGTCACTCTATTATCTTAAATTGATAAATAAGTTTGTATATTAATAAAGACCTAAATTTTAAAATCATGATATATGTAATTCACAGATATAACTATTTGAACTGTGTTGGGTTGAACTGTACTGTAAACCTTTTCCCATTACCATAAATCAATCATATAAATGTAGTTATATAACGAATTATGAAAAAGTATTTTAAATTTTCTACAAAGATGGAAAGTCTATTTAATTTTTGTGTTATAGAAGGGATTGGCTATGAGACAAATTTCTTTTTTTTCTTTTAAGGCATAAGAACCACTAGTCATGCTGCAAGCTCCACTCCTATTAAAATTTATAAAATAAAGTAAAAATGTTTTACTAAACATGGTAAATAAAAATAAAACCTCGAATAGCATTAAAAGTTAATTAGTCCACAACATGCCATAAAAAATTTCAGCAAATAAAAACAAAAGATTATAAAAGTTTAAAAATCTATTATGATCTATCCTGGCTTGGTGGATCAATTGACCCATTTGTTGAATGACAACAAGATACGCCCCATTTTTCGGCAATCAACTCAACTTTGAGAATATCAATCACCTACTAACCATCAAAATAATAATTAGATTTAAAAAATCACTAAGAACCATTTTCTCAAAAGTAATTAGGTTATCAGTTTGTATCATGCATTTAATTTAATAAGCACTCTAAAATCCATCTTAGTAATAATTATCTTGAATTATTTTACAAATTTGGATAAAAAAATTGGTGTTATGAAAACAACCATTTTTCTTAAGATTTTGTGATTATTAGTTTTAGGATCATGCATTTAATTACTTAAGAATTAAAATCATCCTAGTACTCAATTATCACAATTCTTTCATAATTTGATTAAAAAAATTGAAATGAGGAAAACTGAAACTTAAAATGTGGTTAAACTTTTAAAGTTTTCAAAGTTGAGAAGATAGTAAACAAGCATCCCCTAGCCTGTTGACTTAAAGTATGTTTACAATGCAACTATTTAGGACATAGGAAGCCGACTCCAATAGTTAGGATCAACCAATCGAAGGGGGTAAAAATGCTTTAAACTAGTAGACTTTGTTTCAAAAAATCTAAACTAAGCCTCAATCGATCAAGGCTAAACCTTAACCGATTAAATAATTAATTGAGGCTTCGATTAGGTAATGATAACCACAATAGCTTGTAGTTGGTTGATTGGTTACTCAATTAATCCATTGGAGGAGCTAAATTGTCTACAATTATTTTGGGCTTTCAACTCTTATTAAAACTTCAAACTCCTTATATTGTTAAAGAAGAGTTATAAGTCGTCTTAAATATTATTTGCTCCATAAGGAAGTGCTTTATAATGAATTGCTACCAAACTTAGTATTTCATCTTAGTACACAATTCAAAATTAGTTTCATTGTATTTCATTGTACAAAATTAAAACTTATGTCTAGAATTATGTTTGTTGTATTAAGAAGACATAAAAGTAAAGTTACCTAGAATTAGAGGTCTTGACATATCCTTCTTGATGCAATAGTATTCCCAATGATAACCTTCGTAACTTTGATTGTCAGGCACATAATTATAACCACATGCCTTGGGGCAGTTGACGCATTGTTGGACAACTAGAACAATCAAACAAGATAAATAATATTGAAATACGAATAAGAATTTTGTAGGTATAAATTAGTATCAATGTTGTTAGAATTGAACCCATCGTTAAACTGAAAAAGTTACTAGTTTATGTTTCATTGGTTTCACCAACAATCAAATCTCAATTGGATTGGTATTATAAATATATGATTAAAATTGAAAACAATTATAAAAAAATTAATATACATATATATGATATTTATTATTTATCTTATGTACGTACTAGAATAAATGTACTAATTATTTAGATTTTATTAAATGAACTATTTATATTATTTAAATATTTAGACATTAAGAATGAAAGAAAATTTAGTTATTCAATTTTAACTAATGTTGTAATTTTAAAAATATTATACTATTTTATGAATTTAATTTTTAAGAGAATATATTATACAATTTTTAAGAGAATGAAATATATATTTTAAAAATATTTAACTTTTTTAATGATTTTTTATTTAAAAAACTAAATATTTAAATATGAGAAAATCTCATATACTTTTTACCCAATTGAAAATTGATGATTCTTTGATGCTAAGTAAATAAAAATATATGTATTTTTAACTTTTATTTAAATATTTATTTTGTCAAAATTTAGATAAAATTAAAATTAATTTTTTTTAGAAAAAAACTAATACTTAATCCTATTAAGCGCACTATTCAGAACAAAAGTTTTATTTAAAACTAAGTAAAAAAAACGACACCTGAATCCTTTTTAGTTTTTAGTTTTTAGTATTTAAAGCATTAAGCATTTCAACGGAACTAGAAGGTGGGTTGGGCCTATTGGGCTAGGCTCCTCTTTTAATGAACAAAAGAAGGGTGGCCCTATTGGCCTGTCTGTTTTGTTCTGGCCACACTCACAGGGTCGGACTCACTGAGTTTGCAAATTTGTTAATTTGAAATCTTTAAAATAAAGATTTTTTTTTTTAAACTATCTCTTAAAATAAAGTTATATTTAATTAGAATATAGAATAAATAAATAAAATTAATGTTTATCTGAAATTTGAAGTGTAGAATGAGATATTTTGAGAATCTTTATTTAGATTATTTAAATAAAGTTACATTCAAATTCAATGCCCAAAACTTTTTGTACATGGTAAATAAGGGCATATAATGACATCCTAAAGAAATGTTAAAAAATATATTTTTAAAAGAAATCATATAAAATTAAATTAATATATAGAAATAATTGAGTACTTTGAATTTTTGATTTGTATTAATTTTAAATAATGTATGCCAGTAACTCTAATTCCAACCTGATCAAGAAAGAAGTCCGTACCATGGCATCCGTCGGAAAGGTAAGGGTTGCCTTCTAAAATCCAATCGTCGCAGCGACAACGAGAATGAACATAAGATCCAGAACTGGAGCTTTTGTATGAGGTGTTGTTACAACGATAATCGCGGTTGTCGCTTCTTTTTTATGATCCAAACAAAGATTAACTGGGCATAGCACGCACGGAACATCGTCCTGGTGAGTGAAGTTTCCAAAACCACCCGGTCTCCACCAAGAAGGCGTAGCGCAGGAGCTAGATCCGCCGGCATCGTTTTCCCCGTCCTGTAGAACTCCAAATCCACACCGAGGAAGTGAGATAATCATCTGGATTCGGGACCAGGTTTGGCACAAATGATGTCGTAGCAACCTTGAACAAGATCGTAATTTCTGGCCGCAACTAATCGAGGTACAACCCGCCCATATTTTCACCCTCCATGAGGTTTGCATACGCGTACCCCAACACCACGAATAAATTGTCGATCTCGAGAATGCGGAACTGCTTCCGGCCGATCGATGTTTTCGCACCGAATTGTTCCTCGCTCACACGATCATGTAGTTTCATCTGGATCGCACTGTCACAGCTTGGAGTTTTATAGAGACATCTCGTAAGCTCCAGTCGAGCTTGCGATGACAGCTTTTCTCGCACCTGCGATTAATGGTGATGCACTTATCAATACCACTGCTCATATAACAACTCCGCCCGATCCCAAACGGAAACGGAATGCTCACGTTTCCGCATCGGTATGGACAGTTTGGCTTTGCCATATATTCATTCTGCCGGCGACGCTCACCGCTCGACTTAGGCATAATAATATCACATGGCAGAAAGAATCGGGACTTCATTACCTTCTTTTCTTTGATGAATACAGAAGATGATCAATGATACCTCTGTATAAGAGGAATGAGGGGAAGAACCGACACTCTTTCTCTCTCCCTCCTGCCATTTCTAATTGAGAATTGACTTGAGGTCAACTACCATTTAAAATAAGAAAGAGATGTCAATTTCCCTGTACTTTTCCGCATTCATATAAGATATTTAAAAAATGAAGTCATTTTAAGCTTTAATTTCAATATGGAATATTGAAAATAATCTCCCCTCCTTTCCTAGAAAATAATCACCGATTCTTCTTGTCAAATCATATGATTAAATGGAGTTCCTAACTTTGCCTATTGGCGGGGCGGCTTGACCAAGTTGCCCACATGATTCATGAACGCAAATTTTCTATTTTTTTTTTGCTCTCTTTGAAACCGCAAAGCAATAGGGAAAAGAAAAAAAATATACGGTTTTGAAAATTATTTTTTGTTTCTAAAAGCAAAGATAATAAGAAAAATAGAAAGAATTTTAAGCTTTAATTTCAATATGGAATATTGAAAATAATATCCCCTCTCCTTTCCTAAAAATAACTACCAATTCTTCTTGTCAAATCATATGATCAAATGGCGGGGCGCACCAAGTTGCCCACATGATTCATTAATGCAAATTTTCTTTTTCTTTGGCCTCGTAAAGAACCCAAAGCAATAGGAAAAAATATACGGTTTTGATTACTGTTTTTGAAAATTATTTATTGTTTCTAAAAGCAAAGATAATAAGAAAAATAGAAAGAACACATTTTTAAGCTTTAATTTCAATATGGAATATTGAAAATAATCTCCCCTCTCCTTTCCTAGAAAATAATCACCAATTCTTCTTGTCAAATCATATGATCAAATGGCGGGGCGGCTTGACCAAGTTGCCCACATGATTCATTAATACAAATTTTCTTTTTTCTTTGGCTCTCTTTGAAAGCGCAAAACAATAGAGAAAAGAAAAAAATATACGGTTTTTGACATCAAGCTAAAATTATTTATCATTTCTAAAGAAAGATAAATAAGAAAAAATAGAAAGAACAGATTTTTAAGCTTTAATTTCAATATGGAATATTGAAAATAATCTCCCCTCTCCTTTCCTAGAAAATAATCACCAATTCTTCTTGTCAAATCATATGATCAAATGGCGAGGCGGCTTGACCAAGTTGCCGACATGATTCATTAACACAAATTTTCTTTTTTCTTTGGCTCTCTTTGAAACCTCAAAGCAATAGGGAAAAGAAAAAAATATACGGTTTTGATTACTGTTTTTTAAATTTATTTTTTGTTTCTAAAAGCAAAGATAATAAGAAAAATAGAAAGAACACATTTTTAAGCTTTAATTTCAATATGGAATATTGAAATAATCTCCCATCTCCTTTCCTATAAAATAATCACCAATTCTTCTTGTCAAATCATATGATCAAATGGCGGGGCGGCTTGACCAAGTTGCCCACATTATTCATTAATGCAAATTTTCTTTTTTCTTTGGCTCTCTATGAAACCACAAAGCAATAGGGAAAAGAAAAAAAATATACGGTTTTGATTATTGTTTTTGAAAATTATTTTTTGTTTCTAAAAGCAAAGATAATAAGAAAAATAGAAAGAACACAATAGTTTTACTTCTTTTTTTTCGAAAAACACATAGAAAAGTTTTCAAAAAATGCTAACCAAACAGTGCTCTTATAAGCGCCCATTCGAACCCAAAAGTAATATAAAAAACACTAAAGAAAATTATTCTCATGTTTGGTTTTACCATGAAAAATATAAAAAAATTAAATATAATCAAAATTCCTCTAAATTTTACAAAATTTTAAATTTTTTAGTTATTATATAATATGTAATAAACAAATTCGCATATAATTAATTTATTAAGTTTAAACCTATTTTTTTCATTTTCTTTTGAAATTTCTTTCATTTCATTTTTCCCATGTGTTTTCTTTCCTTAGTACTTTTCGGATTCCAAATGAAGCCTAAAAAAATAATTTTCTCATGTTTGGTGTAATAAAAAAAAAAAACAAATATAATCAAATTTCCTCAAAATTTTATATATTCTTCATTTATTACCTATAAAATTTTTTTTTTCCTTCAATTTTTTTCTTCCACTTTTTCTTTTTATTTTTCTCTCTATTTTATTTCCCAAATACTTTTGAGTTTCAAACATAGCCTTTTTTTCTTTTCTTTTTTATTTATAATAATTGGCTAGTGACCAAATTGCAAACGGGACCAATTCAGCTATCTATGGATGGCAAGGCAGAATTTCTTATGACAATAGTATTATTTCCTGTTTACAAATTTTATTTTAAGATTGAATGAAAATTTTTAAATTTTGATTAAAATAATAATTTGTTCTTCCATTTTACTTATTTCAAAAATAACTATCTATTCTCATATTCATTGAATTTAAAATTTTGAAAATAAAATTTCACACTTGCTTTTTTTAAGTCACTTATCTCCTTTTTTTAAAAAAAAAAAAAAGTCACTTATCAAAACAGTTTGTGAATCAGCTGCTTTTTGTAAAGGACTTCTGCTTATGCGTATATTAGATTGTACCTTAATTTAATCCCTATCATTAATATGTCATGTAAACGATTTCTTTTTCATTTATTATCATTAAAAATTAAAAATATTGGACCAAGAAATTCAAGGCTTCTTTTATAATTTAATAGGAATAAAGATATTCATCTTTATAATTTTATTAGATATTATTAGTAGGCGTTTTTTTATGTCATCAGGTATTATGATTATGTTTTGATCAATTTGTATCATTTGTTAATAATTCACTAGATTTTTTGTGTTAATTTATATGAATAGAATTTGACTGAAGTTATGGTGTTGATTAACTTTATTATATTTATAGTTTGTTCAAACTGGTGTTTTGAATGGGGTCACTTAACACACAAAAACGTTTAAACAAGTACCATATCCAAACTAATCATCATACGATGTCTTGAGTAGGTCATGCACACACAAAAGACACTTTAAGATATACCATATCTAAACTAATTCGTATATAAGTCGAAGAGGACCACAAGGACCTATTTCTTTACAGATTTTCCATTCCTGTTTCAAACCCGGGATGGAACCCCGATACGTTTGTTAAAATCTCATCCTGCTACGACCCGACTTGTTTATGGATGCTTCGTTGTTCAGGTCTGTAGAGAAACTCTTGGAGCAGAGTCACCATCTTCGGCATGATCTCCATGGACCTTTTTGCCTCCTCACTTTCTATCTCTCATCTCTCTCTACCAAAATTCATTTATCTGAATCAGTCCTCTTCCACTGGCAAAAAAAAAGAATTAAAATTTGTGTATCATGTTGATGAGTTGTCTACAAATCTTAGGGATCCAAAAATGGGCAAATTTATTGTAAAAGAGATGTCGTGGCTGTGACTTTTGCCCTTCTGTGTCTTTTACCCTTTCACGATATCAAAGTTGAGGATAGAAGAGTTGTCTAAGATTTTCCTTTCTTTTCACCAGATAAATAATGATGATTAAATCATTAATCTCATTTGTTCGCAGTATATAACATATAGTCGATGTCGTCAACACATTAAAATGGACATACGAAGGGGTGATACAATTCTGGAATGGTTTATATATTATAATTATAATTCATTAGTTAGCTTTCAAAAAACATTTTATGTCATGCAAAAAAATTTTTGTTCATTTATTATCATTAAAAACGATACGTGCAAGAAACTCATGGCTTTACTGTTAAATAGGAATGAGAATATAAATCTTTATGGTAATTAAATACTAGTAGGCATTTTCTAATCCCAACCCATGGAAACACTCTACTCATGATTCAATAGAATGGGATCAACTGAAACCTAGATGGCCGAATAAGTAGGATCAACAATTCGATAGTTACAGAATCGTTTTCTTATTCTTGAGTTTTTCTTGATCTTTTGAGTGTTTTTATCTTCAAATTAATTTTTACATCTCCAATACCTAAAATTTTCTTATCCGTTATTAGCTAAATAATTATCTAGATTACCCAATTATTCCCAATGAGCATAATTTTTTTTTAACTGGCTACATCTTGGATTGTTTATGAAATATTGCCTCAATAAGTCCTGATTTTGGATCATTCCTTGGCGAAGCTGAAAATGTGATCCAACACGAGGTCAGTGGTTGTTCAAGGGCTGGTACTGAATGTCAACCATATCAAAATACAATACAAACTGAAAATAATTAAAATACAATAACTAATTTCAATAACGATAACAGTGTGAAACGTAACAATGAGTGCTCATCTGTAAAGATGTTTGCAACGCAAATTAAACATGAAATAATTCAGGAAGATGAAGTACCTAAAGGCCTTGTCATTTCTATGATGCTTGTGTTCTCTTAAAAATTTGATCGACCTTGAATATGGAAGAAACGTAAACCGTCGAGGTTTGGATAAAGGAGTAAAATAAATAATTGGTCGAAGCAGAAATGTTTCTAGATCTCAGGCAGTGAAAGCGGACTTTGGTGAAATCGTCTGCATTAGCGACCATTGAATTTAGTAGATTGAAAGTGGTCGGGATTTGGCGTTTTTCGAGGGCATGGGTGTCGGTTGACACGTAGTGAGGATTAGGGGGATCTGCATGGTACCCAGTGACGCCCGGAGAAAGCCATGTAGTACTTGACCAATTTCCATTCAATGAAATTATTAATGGGAAATAAGATCCCATTAATTTCGCGTGGGTCGTGTGGTGATGATCTGTTAGAAATAAAAATAAGGAATAAAGATGGAAAAATGAGGGACCCACATATCAAATGGGCAGGGAAATGGGAGGAAGTTGCCTCCTTTGACCTCACGATTGATAGTGTTGAAATGGGAGAAAATCTTGAGAAAGGAAGAAAATGAAAGGGAATGAGATGAGAAATAAGAAAAGAAAAGAAAAAGCAAAAGGAAGAAAAGAAGGAAAGGAGGAAGAAAACGAGGAAGAAAAAGAAAAAGAGTTAGGCTGAGAAAGGAAGGGAAGGAGAAAGGGGGGAAAGGGAAAGGGAAGGAATTTAAAAACTTTTAAGCTGATCAGAAGTTAATGATTCAGGGGTAAAGTTGGTGTACATGCCTTGTCCCCGTGTGAATAGCCAAAAAGTTGGAGTTTAAACAAACTGAGTAGAGATATTTTCCTACTTTGTTTACTTTTAACTTTAAAGTACATATAATGGTAGGGTTGCGTAGCAGGGGCGTAAGAGGCAGTATAGAGTTAGTTCCCAGACTTGGGATGGGGTATGGAATTCATGGCCAGTTCTGCAGTGCATGGGTTTGTGGGAGTTAGGGTTTGAACTAGGCGAGGGTTTTAGGTGTTCTGATTTGTTGATGATGACAATGATTGGAGCAAGTTGGTTCCGTGTTTGGCTGAAGGACGGGGTGAAGTGCACTGGATAATTAAGTTTGTGACCTAGTGTGTGTTATTGTATTTGAATAACATGCCAGTGTGAATATGTTATGTTGATGCATCTTATTCCCACGTGCCATAACATGTTTGTGGAGTAGATTGTAGCATAGAAAATTATGTTATCCAAGCGTTTGTGAATGTTTCATGTGGTATATTATTTTATAACATGAAGGAAATCACGTTAGTCATGCATTTACCGTATGCGCTGAAGTCAGCATCAGCGTGTTGATCAGTGTAGATGAGATTATGGATTTATTCTGGTGTTGATGAATAAGGTGTGAGCACAAAGGAAAAAATGGACTTAGAATCTAAGGTAGAGATTCTGGTGTGTAAAATGATCAAAATAATCAAACTACATGTTTAGGCGAGGAAACTTGAAGTTGGGGTAGATCCCCAGAGGTGAAAGTCCTAAATGTTATTCAGCAGTTAGACATGAATCTCCTCTGAGCGGGTGCAAAGTTCAGCGAAAATGTTGAAAAGCGTCGCGTGTCACTGCCCGGTGTAACCAAAATCGTGACATGAAGAATAAAGTTTTGATAAATAAAATTGGAGGGTTGTCCGATGGGTTGGTCATGGTGATCAACCGCAGATGGCCAGTTTAATCACACTTAGCGTTCAGTGTAGAGGGTGATTGGGGCTCGAGGTTATGAGCATAGAGGTGCATCTCATGTGATATAGACATTCATATAGTGAATATTGTGCTGAGATATGATTGATTGTTATATGTGCCATTGCATATGCATTTTAGGTGGAAGTAACCCTCGTAGGAGGTATCATTACGGAGAGCTTGCTCCCACCCCGTCATTGGGACCACCGGTGCGGGGGTATCCGGGGATCTGACCTTTCACTAAAGTACTTTTGAGAAAACTTACATGTGGCTTTGAGTAAATATTTTGTAAAACATGTATAAATATTTTTGTAAAACAGGCGAAACTATTGTAAAATAATTGATTATTTTCTGATGAGTATGGATGCCATCAGGCAGATATGGCTGGCCCATATGTATGGAGTCTCATGATATGAGACACACGGAGTTTCATAGTTTGGATTGTCACTTGGATTAGGATAAATGCAGAGAAGGCGGCTAGAATATATACAATTATAACATTATCTTTGTTATATGCATTTCTTCCAGTCAATTTAAACATCTATATGCAGTGAAAGCAACTACTGATCTCTTCTTCCCTCGCCTTTTGACAACATCAAAATATCAAATGACGAGACTCTTGCTGCTGACAAAATGAAATGTGTTGCCAAGCTTTTCTCTTCTCTTATGATGTCTGTTGAATGAGTGGCTTTTGTCTGTTAAAAACTGACAAAACAACTCGAACATATACATATTTATGGAGTACAGTCTGACGGTGAAAATATTCGAGGATCCTAAAATGGCCAAAGAGTCATATTGCTAGGTAGTCAAGTGAGTTGCTCTATATAAATGGTATGATCTTACAAATCTGCCACTTTTGCCTATGTTGTATCTAATAAAAGAAGTATGTTTATGGATTTGTGTCTCTATGAGTAAATACGATTATGGAGCATAATTGATTGTAAATAAGCAAAAGCCACCTTTCTGTAACGATTTATGGCGCATTCATGTGGAGAATATATCTTGGTTGTGAATAAGTTGGAACAGTTTCATTGGAAATAAACTCATGATAATAAGACTATCTCAACCTTCCTGGATAACAATATTCTATAGTTGATTTGGGAAAGAATCACAATCCTCATTAATGAAATACTCTATTTGGTGACTTTTTCATCAACTATGATTAATTTTTAACTAACAATTCTTTATCAGTTAACTACCCTTATAAAATGTTCATGTTCATATGTCAAAATTAATTAAATTAAGTTAATCAAATGTAACTTCTCAGCTCATCAGAAGTGAGAAATTTTTCTCAAGAAATGAGCTTCATTGGAAGGGTTGTTTAATAATAGACTGTTTGTTTAAGGAATTTTTCTTTTTGAGTCTAGTCTCTCCTTTTCTCTTCACTACTTTATATAATCCAATACTTCCAAGGACCCGCAATAAAGCCTACACCTAGCTAGAGCTTGTGCATAAAAGTCACTTTATCTCTGATTGATAAAAGAGAGTTCGACATACTAATAAGAAATAAAGACCCTAGTTTTCCTTTTAAAACACCAGAAACCAAGATTTAAAATCATGATACTTATAATCCATAGATAAGACTTTTATGAATTGTATTGAGCAACTATACCATAAACTTTTCATTACCTATCATAAATGTTCATACATATAGTAATATAATGAATGTAATATATATTTTAAAATTCACATGTATGTAGAAACTCTCTCTTATTTTGTATTCTTGAAAGTTCTACTTTTTAAAACAGTAGCATAACTAGGTTTCAAAAAATCAAGCTAAGCTTCCGATGGTCCAGACTAAGCCTAAATCAATCTAATTCAAACATGCTTGATTAAGTAGTGTTTGAAATGATTTTGTACTTTTCTCACTCTCAACATAAAAAATAAAAGCATCTTGGTGCAAGCGTTGCAGGCATTAAGTGTTTTAGTGAGACTGTATAGTAAATCAAACTTCTTAGTTGGAACAAGTGAGTTCCTGGTTTCCTTGACATTTCACAAGAATTTAAATGAATAATCTTTGTAAAATATAAGAATTGTAGGAATAAAAACAGAAATCATTGTCACATTAGAATGATTGATCAGACAATGCTAAAGAAATTGAAAACTTGATAGAACTTGAAAATAGAGGTAAATCATTCAAAAATTCAAGAAACTTGACTAGAGCTTGAAAATAAAATGTTGAGATTGATGAAAGTTAAGTACAAATCCCAAGAAATGTTAGTAGATTGTTATTTCTAGCATTTGAGTTGATTGATTGAGTGGTTGTTGATTGTTCGATTCCCCCTTGATTTGATTGATTATCTATCTTTTATAGACATTCTTGGATAACTATTCAAGTCTTGTATTTTCTCTATCTCACATTTCTTTTAAATATACCAGTACCTCCATTAGGGCTTATTCCTCAAGTTTATACCACCTCCAAGTAACTATAAATTTCACCTTCTGATATTGAGAAAGAGTTTCACTATTCTCTGCTCATCAAATAACCTGGAGCTTTTTACATAGGCTTATCTCAATGGGTCTGGGCTTATGGGTTTTTAATTATGGGCTTTGGGCTTATGCCTAAATAAACTTTGAATCAGGCCAAATTTAATTTTGGCACATACTGTAACTAACTGAGATTTCAATTTTGTAGTTGATTTAATGATTGATTGATTAATCATTAATCCAGTGGTTGAATTAAAACTTTGTCTAATAGTTAATGTGGACATTCAACCCTTATTAACAACTTTAAACTCATTATATTGCTAGGAAAAGAGTTATAAGTCATTCTTTTTCAAACTTGTATTTCATCTTAGTACACAATTCAACATTAGTTTCTTAGTGTTTCATTGTACCAAATTGTAACTTATGTCTAGAATTATGTAGGCCACATGCCAATTTTTGCCAACAATTCAACTAAAAACCTAATTTCGTTACTTTATGTTTCCTCTCTCTCTCTAACCCTTTCTTTTGAATTATTAAGAATACATCAAAATAGAAAAGACATTCTTATTAATGATGTATTAAAAAGACATAAAAATGAAGAAAATTACCTAAAATTAGAGGTTTTGACATATCTTTCTTGATACAATAGTAGTCACGATGATAACCTTGATAACTTTGATCGTCAAATATAAAATTATAATCATATGTCCCATGGCAGATGACGCATTCTTTGACAACTAGAACGCCAAAGGGTATAAACAATATTGAAATCAATTAGTAAAAATTTTGTATTAATATTGTAAGAATTGAATGCATCATTAAATTGGAAAACGTTAACATAATTTATGGTTCATTGGTTATATGATTAAAATTAAAAGTAATTATAAAAATTTTAGTATACTAATATATCTTGTGCTCGAATAAATGTACTAATATTGTTTTAGATTTTAATAAATGAAATATTTTTATTATTTAAAATACGTACATATTAAGAATGAAAGAAAACTCATGTGGGTTTGTTTTTTTTTTGTTTTTTTGGATTTTTTCCGAAAACAATTAGCTTTCAACATTCAATTTATTATTTCTTTTTCAATTTCTTATTTGCTGAAAACTCATGTGGGTTTGTTTTTCAAATCTTTCATGATTTATTATTAAATTTTTGAAAATTTCAGCTAAATATAAAAAGCTAAAATATTTGGCTTTTTCTACTTTTTCTTATTTCTTTTTGTGAATGTTTTTTTTATATTAAAAAAGAAACTATATATTCAAATATGAGAAAATCATATATCTTATGATAAAATTGAAACTCTCAAGATTCATTTTATGTTAATTAAGAAAAAACATATGTATTTTAAATTTTTATTTTCTCAAAATTTAGATAAAATTCAAAAGTGTAATTTTTAAAAAAATAAAATAAACAACTAAATATCTAATGTTATTAAGTAATGTTCAAAACAAAAGTTTTATGACTCAAGTCCCATTGAAGAAAAATTTGTGAAAGCAACAGAACGATCAAGAAAGAAGAGCGTGTAGGAAACTTAATCAAACAATCCATTAGATTATATGCAGAAGCAAAATGCCAGAATATACATACCTCAAAAACCATCAGAAGAAATGTAGAACCGCAACATCAAAACCTGGAAACCAAATTGCTGGAAACTAAGAACCAAAATCAAATCACACTTGTCTCTTCTAAACCCTTCAAAAAACAAACTTGATGGTGGAAACTGTTTAGTATTTCTCGTGCAGCTAGTGGACCCAAAATGTGCAAAGGTTCTTCTTATATGGAGACCAGTGCCATCACAGTCTTCAAGAGCTGGGAAGGGTTGGGGAAATGTGTTATGGGAGACCCAATTGGAATTTAAACTAAATTAATATGGACCATTCTAACATTCTCCACTTGGTCCATATACTACAACAATCTATCATATGGAAAACTAAATATATAAATCATGGCGATAGTCCCCTTATGTGAGTAAGATTTTATGTATTACAATATATCGTAAGTTCCTCAACACAAACCCTTAAACCGAATGAATAAACCATATGTTTATTCATATCCAAACTTAATGATATTTCTCAAAATAATAATAATAATCTGAAATGTACAAAACCATAGAAGAAATATCATACTGAATAAGAGTTTTATTTAAAATAATGAATGTATGTACAATAAAATTACATCGTGGAACCAAGTCCCATTTGTACTACATGATCCTTAAAATACTTAGGTGGCATGCCTTTAGTTAAAGGATCAATCATCAACCCAAGGCTAATGTGTTCAATGACCACTTTCATTTCTTTTAACACGCTCTCTTACGGCTAAGTACTTATCGTCGATATGCTTACTCGACTTCCGCTCTATTGTTCTTAACCATAACATCACCGAAGCATCACAAAGACAACTTCACGTGGCCTAGATATAGAATCCACAATTCTAAGCCCAGATATGAAACTCTTTAACCATATACAATGCGAGCTAGCCTCAAAACAGGATACGAACTCGGGGCCTATAGCGGGAAGGAAGTCAAGGTTTGTTTTGCACTTCTCCAAGACACAGCTCCATCAGCTAGCTTGAAAATATAACTAGACGTTGATTTTCGAGAATCAACACAACCAGCAAAGTCCGCATCGGAGTAGCCAATCACCTCCAAACTATATATGTCTGGGCTTCATACATAAGTATGTAATCCTTGTTCAAGGTATCTCATCACCTTTCATGTTTCTTCAATGGTCAATACCTCAGATTTGCTCTGATATCTTCCTATTTACTCCATCAAAGAACGAATGCCACAGCCCTGCATAAACTTGAGCATACATACAGTTTCCAAATGTACTTCGAAGTATATGGAATGTTCTTCATGTGTTCCCTTTCAAAATCATTTTTAGGGCACTGATTCAAATCGAATCTATCACCCTTCAAAATGGGTGCTACACTCGGTGAACAATTTTTAATGTTAAATCTCTCTAAAACTTTATTGATATAGGTTTCTTGAGACAAACCCAAAATGCCTCGAGATCTTTCCCTATGGATCTTAATGCCAATGACATAAGATGCCTGACCCATATCTTTCATATCAAAGTTCTTTGAGAGAAATTGTTTCACACCCTCATATAACAAACCCTTATCATTGGCTCTGCTTAATATCATCCACATATAACACAAGAAAAAAATTCTTACTCCCATTGACCTTTAGGTATATACATTGATCCATGATATTCTCTTCGGTTGAATGAAGTAAATGACTTCATGGAATTTCAATAATACTTATAAAGCTTCTGTTTTAATCCACATGGATTTCTTAAGCTTGCAAACTAAATGCTCAATTCTCACTGTGAGGAATCCTTCAGTTGTTTCATGTAAACCTCTTCCTCTAGATTACCATTAAGAAATGTCGTTTTCACATCCATTTGATGTAAATCAAAGTCAAAATGGGCAACTAATGTCATGATTATCCGAAGAGAATCTTTCTTGGATATAGGAGAAAAGGTCTCCGTGTAGTCGATTCCTTCCCTTTGATCAACTTTCTGCAATGAGTCTAGCCCTTATGTCTCTCCATGTTGCCCAATGAGTCCTTCGTTTTAAAGACCCATTTACATCCAATGGCTTTTATACCATCATCCAACTCAACGAGATCCCAAACTCGGTTAGATGCCATAGAATTCATTTATTCTTTCTTGGAATTGTACCATGAGTTAGATTCCTTAGAACTCATGGCTTGTGAAACGCTTTCGATCATTACCCAATGTTATAGTCTCAATTCTTGTAAATACACTATATAATCATTAGGTTCTGTTGATTTTTAACTCTTGTAGATCTTCTTAATGTTGCTTCATCATTCTTCTTGAGGAATTTGTTGATCAACCTATCGCTCAATTGGTTGTTCAACAATTTCGAATTTCTTCTTATTTGGTAACTCTGATCACAGGATCAATATTGTTAATACGTGGAACTTTTAGGAAATGGTTGTCTCACACTCCTATTGTACTTGGAGGGTGTGAATGACAACTCACCATCATTTGAACTAGAGGGTTGACCTTCATAGTGATCCTTCTCGTAAACAATGTCCCGAAACTGATCACTCCCATCGATATATCATTCTCAAGAAATTTCGCATTTTGATTCCACAATCCTGGGCATGAGATGGACAATAAAATCTATACCCCTTGGACCTTTCAACATATCCAATGAAATACCCACTAATGGTCCTCGGGTCTAGCTTTTCTTGTGGGTTATAAATTCTTATACTCAGACGGGCATCCCCAAATGCTGCATATACGCAAACTCCTGCTTCCAACCTTTCGACGACTCCAAAAGGCGCTCTTGTGGTGATGTACCCTTAGCTTGAACTCTCGATTAATATATACATAGCCGTCTTTAAAGTCTCAGTCCACAAGTATTGAGGTAGTTTTGTATTACTTACTCCTCATACTCTTACCATGTCCAATAAAGTTCGGGTTTCCTTTTTACCACACATTCGATCCGAGAACTGCATATAGCGCATCGGGCAAATAATCCAATTTTCTCAAGAAACTTCTCGCAAATGCACCGTGAGCTTGTCCATTCTCCGTGTATATACCATAGTACTCTCCACCCCATATGATCTCAATGATCTTAATATGGTTTCTCCTCGCATCGATTCTCTACTTCAAATTAAAACTTTAAAGGCGTCTAAATTTCATCCTTCAAGGAAGTAAGTAGAGATACATATCGTGAATAATCATCTATGAAGGTGATAAAGTATTTCTGACTATTTCGTGATCCATGTCAAGACAATAAAATGTCGCATGTATAATCTCTTAATAGGTTTGTGCTCCTCAGACCCCTTTATACTTGCTGATTTGCTTTCCTTAATGCAATTCACAAGTTCGAAATTAGCAAAATCCAAAGTACTAAGTACCCCATCATTAACTTAATTTCTTTATTCCTTTCAATGGAGATGTGTCCCAATCTCTAGCTACAACATAGAGAATTCCTCATTCATAACACATCTTTAATCCAATAATAAATATTAATATAAATTATAAGTAAATCATTTTGTAACTGTAATATGGAAAAGACCATCGTATTAATGTACCATAACCATGAATTTTATATTTATCGATAAACCGAAACCAAATCTAAAGCTAAAGGAAAATCCTAAAGGTACAAGTCTTGAAATTGAAATTAAATTCCTAGAGAAACTTGGAACATAAAATGTCTTTTCCAATTCTAAAATGAAACCGGTGCTTAATACAAGGCTGCAAGTGCCAATAACTTCCACACATGAACTCATCTTGCTGTCTGAATAGATGCATTGTTCACTTCCCACTCGGCTTCCTTAGGTTTTGCATACCCCTAGCGTATTTGAAACATGGATTGTAGAACCGTAATCAATCCACCATGTGTTATGATTAACATTAACCTATATATTGATTCATACCATACAAAGAAAATCGAGTACCTTCTTATCAAGCCGTATCTTAAATTTCGAGTTAAATTCTTCTTCATGTGTCCCTTCTTCTTACGTAAAAAACACTCTCAATTCTTCTTATGCCCGATTGAATAGGAATCTTTCCATTTCTTTTTCTTTCCAAAGCGGAAGCTGGTTAACCTGCTTCGGGCTTCGACAACATTATTTTGCTTAATTTTAATAAAGCCCAAGCTCATACCACATTATTTTGCTTAATTTAAATAAGGCTCAAGCCCGTCCCAACCCACATTAAAGCTTTGAGGCCTACAGAAAATACATATCCTAGGGCCCAAAATAGCCCATAATTTAAGTTATCTTCAACCTCTAGTTTTCAATTTAAAAAAATTGCCTGTCTGTGGGTTTCATGTTTAAAAGGGAAAGGAAAGGTTTTCCCATAAACATGTTTTTCTAAAGATTTCTTACCCTTTATTTACATTAAAAAAATGTAAAAACCATATTGAATAAATGTATTCGTAATTTGACTTCAAGGCACCTTAAAACTGGAATTTCAGTGGTACCGTTTAAACACAAACTTCATACATGCTTAAACATTTCATTAACAAATACTTGCGCACAAAAATTTTCCTAAACCTAAAGTGAAAAATTTTTAAACAAGGCAGAGGTCATATGTTTCCGGGCTACCAAATGTAGGAAACTTTAATCAAACAATCCATCAGATTATATGCGGAAGCAAAATGTCAGAATATACATACCTTCACGACAAGAAATGAGAAACTAAACACTGAAAACTGAAACCAAATTGTTGAAAGTAAGAAACCAAAATCAAATCACACTTTGGTTCTTATAAACCCTTTCTCAAAAACAAACTTGATGGTGAAAATTGTTCTGTATTTCTGAGTAGGCTTAGGGATCCAAAAATGTGGAGATTAGATTCATTATTCAGAGGAAATAATAAAAATTAAAAATTAGGAAACCGGCATCACACGCGCCGTCACGTGCCTCCGCAGCTGTCAGTCCACGCGCCGGCGTGAGTGCGCAGCCGGGCGCGTGGCCTTCCCGGTGACCCGGCCCCATGGGCCATGTGGTCAGCCCGCTCGTCTTGAGGTGTTCTAGCCCGCTTCCATTCAGCACTTCTTCTCCACCTTTTTCCTTTGCCGCCGCCGCCGCCTTCAGCCTTCCGTGGCTCGGTTCATCTCGCCGCCCAATTCATCTTCAAGTCTAATACCGTGATTCAAATTTCTCTTATTAGGGCTCTCTTCAACTTCAAACGTGGTTCAATCTCCGCCTCGTTGGATATGGCAACTAAAAATTCTATTTTTACGCCTCATATCTCGATCTCCTAATATCGTATCAAAAATTGATTGTAGTGAGAATTATCTCTCCGTCACTTCCGGAACTCGGGTTCATGGATGTGGTTAGCGAGGATCATCTTATTATGACCGTGAGGATGATATAACGTGTCGATAAGGTAATCGAAGGTGTAGACGCACAACTACGTAGCTGTGATATGCATTTTCTATTGATCCAAATTTTGCTTCATCTTCGGGCTTACAAGACATGTTCTAAGTTTTGGAATCAGGCAAAAGCTCTATACACGAATGATATCCAGCGTCTTTATAAGGTGGCTTCTGCTATTGTTAATATCCGCCAACAAGACATGGATCTATCTAATTATATTGGCCAGATTGCCTCTCTTAAGGAGGAGTTCCTGACATTGATGCCTCTTACTAGTGACGTTGGGGCTCAACAAACGCAGGTTGACAAGTTCTTTATGGTCCTTACTCTCATCACCCGTCCTGGATTCCTCGAGACCCTCCGAGATCGATCTTGGCAAATTCCTCGCCCCGTCCTTGGATGATGTGTTTGTCGCCTCCTGTGATCTCCTCCACACGACTTTGCCATCTGATAGCCCTTTAGATTCTTCTGTGTTAGTTTCTCATACTAACCTTCGGGGAGGACGCAGTGGTACCCGAGGTCGAGGACAACGTCCTCATTGCTCCTATTACAATAAGCTTGGCCACACCCGTGATCGTTGTTATCAGTTGTATGGACGCCCTCCCCGCACTGCACACGTGGCCCAGTCTTCCGATTCTACTTCGCCGCCCCGCACTCAGCCCCCGCAGACCAGTGGTGTTCCTCCCACCGACGTTGAGTATGATGCCTATCTCGCTATCGGGGCGCCCAAGTCGACTGCCTCCGCGGCCCACCTAATGCTCTCATCCAGCTTTACTCATACATCTTCTCAACCTCGGATTCTCGACTGTGCTCCCGATCATATTTCCGTAAGATCTTTTCTTCTACTACTACCCCTACTTTACCACTAAGTATCTTAGCTAATGGTTCTCAAATCAGGGCTAGTTGGGTATTAGCTCTGCCTATCCTCTCCCTTCCTACTTCACCTCCTGTCCCTTATAATTCCGAGTGTCCCTTTAATCTATTTCTATCGCAAAATCACCGTTTCCTCTTTAACTGCTCCATTATTTTTCTCGATAAATTCAGACTACAGACCTGAGTACTGGGGAAGATGATTACTGATCGGTGAGTCACAGGCCTCTATCACCTCACCTCGCAATCATCTCCCCGCCGTCGCTTCCACCGATACCACTCCCTGCCCACAAACATCTGGCCACCCTAGTCTTCTAAGTTCCAAGATGGTCCCTCGTTTTTCTCCACTTTGGCTGCCACTACAGGTGAGTCCTATCGCCGAAACATACTGTCTCATTCTACAGAGTTTGAATAATCCAACATCTCATTCTCTGACCTCATTCACACCGATGTTCAGTCCTCATTTGATCAAGGCCTACTTTGTATTTCAAGATTTTGTCACTCTCTATCGATGACTATTCTCGATGTACTTGGTTATTTTTAATGAAAACTCGAGCTGAGTTATTTTCATTTTCCAAAAATTTTGAGCTTCAAATTCTACCCAATTAATATTTCTATTCGTGTGTTACGTAGTGATAATGCCCGAATATTTTTCTCAAGACCCTTTATTTCATTTATGTCCCAACACGGGATCCCCATCGTTTTCAGGTCAATTCCTCAACAAAACGGGGTAGTCCAGCGTAAGAATCGCCATCTTATCGAGATACCAGATTTCTCCTTCTCCACTATCATGTTCCTTTCGCTTGGGACGCTGTCCTTACAGCTTGTTATTTGATTAATCGTATGCCCTCATCTGTATTACATGCTCAGATTCCTCATTCACTTCTTTTCCCTGACCAACCTCTTTATTTCCTTCCTCCTCGTGTTTTTGGTTGTACTTGCTTTGTTCATATTCTCACTCCAGGACAAGACAAGCTTTCAGCCAAGGCCACGAAATGCATCTTCCTAGGCTACTCCCGACTTCAGAAGGGTTATCGTTGTTATTCCCCTCAGACTCATCGATACTTTCTCTCCGTTGATGTCACCTTCTTCGAGGACTCCCCCTTCTTCTTCTCCTCCTCCGAGCCCTTCCATCGATGTCTTACCCTTCATCATCTCCTCGCCAGATTTGATGATCTATCTTCTCGTCCCTCCTTCGTCTATCATCGCGTCTCTACGGGGCTGCTCCTTTCCTCTCTACTCGAGGCCCCCCGTTGACTCACTTCCTCCCTTCAAAGCTCCCATCTCGCTCGCTCATCGATGACTTACCCATTGCTCTTCTGAAAGGTAATCGTCACTAGCAATCCTCATCCTATTTACAATTTTTTTTTGAAGTTACCATCGATTATCTTCCACCTACTCAGATTTGTTTCTACTATTTCATGAATGCTTCTCTTCCTAAGAACACCAATGAGGCACTTTCCCATCCGGGTCGGCGCATGTGCAATGGTAGATGAAATGGTCAAGCCCCGCACTCCACGGCACTGGGATCTTGTTGTTTCGCTACTGCAAGTTTCCAGCTTGGTCAGGTCAGTTGTCTACACAAGCATAGTCAACCCGATGGTCGTTGATCGCCTTAAGGCCCGCTGTTGCCAGCTGATATACTGAAGCTATGGTTCTGATTATAGTGACACCTTTCCCCGCTGCCAAGATTGCTTCGCCCGTCGCTCTCCACGGTTGCTATGTTCCCACGCTTTTCATTGGATATTAAAAAGTGTTTTCCTTCATGGTGATTCATCGAGGAAGTTTATATATGAGCAACCACCATTTTGTTGCTCAGGAGTCCGGGTTTAGTGTATGTGCTTACGCCGCTCTCTATATGGCTTGAAGCACCCTCCTCGAAAGCATGGTTCGCCGCTTTAGTTCGTTGTTCAAGAATTCCGCATGCTTCGCAGCACAAAGCACTATCTCGCTTTATCATCATAACTTTCTGGGCAAAGGTATTTATCTTGTTGTTTATGTGGGATGACATCGCCATTACGCAAGTGATCGTGATGGTCTTAAACTAAAGCAACATCTTTTCACTCCACTTTCAAACTAAAGACTCGGGGAAACTTGGGCATTGGAATCGAGATACCAACTAGCTCCGTAGTCCTCTCCCAACGGCGCATGCTTAGACATCTTCGAAGAAAACCGTATGTTAGATCAGAAACCTGGTTGACACTCTATGGATCCTAATGTCAAACTTGTACCGTGACGTGAGTCTTTCGAGATCCCGGGAGATATCGACGACCGGTAGTAAACTCGACTCACTCATTACTCCCAACACAGACATTTCCTTTCCTAGAAGTGTTGTTGGGGTCAATCTTGCACAACACACTATGCAGATAGCTACTGGATGTCAGAATCACATTCTGCTATATTGGGTAAGTACACCAAAGTTAAGGTGTGTTGTACGAGAATGTAGGTCACACCTGTGTTATCAAGCCACACAGATGCAGATTACCGGGTTTCACCTACGTATAGACGCTCCACTTCCGGTACCGTGGTTTTCATTGGTGGTAACCCAATATCCTGGAAGAGCAAGAAACAACATGTGGTGGCTAGATCTAGCTACTGGCCAGTATCGAGCCATGGCCTCGGGCAACATGAACTCATATATTTGTACACCTTCCAGAGTCGAGATTCGGAAGGGTGAACAGATGAAGCTCATTTGTGATAACCAAGCTGCTTAGCATATTGCATCCAATCCAGTCTTCCATGAGTTTATTCAAACATTATTGAAGTTGACTCCGCCACTTCATTAGAGAGAAGATCGCATCAGATGTAAGGCTACTAGTTTTGTCAATTCAAATAGATCAAATTGTGCGTGCATATTTTTACACCTCTCAGAGGTCCAGAATTTCAACAGATTGTAATAGAAGTCAAAAAACACACATATGCTCCAAATGGGAGGGGAGTGTTAGATATCAGATGCTTTTCCTTATTTGCTTTTACTCGTATTGTGAGTCCTATATATATAAGCCCACATGTAATGTAGAGATTAGATTCATTATTCGGGAGAAATAAAATTAGGAATTCTAGCCCGTCATCACAGTTCGAAAGTTGCAAGGGTTGTCAGAACCCTTCTAACGCAGCTGCACATGGCATCCATCTGGGAAGGTAAGGGCTGGTTCTCTCGTAACGCATCGCAATACAAGGAGACGAACATAAGATCCGAAATGAGCTTTGTATGAGGTAGTTACAACGATAACTGCGTGTTGTCGCCTTCTTTATGATCCAAACATCGACAACTGAGCAAGATCGCACCGAACATCGTCCCAGAGAGTGAAGTTTCCAAAACCAACCCGTCCACCAAGAAGGCGTATGCAGGAGTTAGATCCGCCGCATCAAGCTCCTCCCCGTCCGGGGTAGAACCCAAATCCACAATCGTAGAAGTGAGATAGTAATCATCTCAGGGATTCGAACAGAGTTTGGCAACACCATGCCGAGAGCAACCTTGAACAAGCATCAGAATTCTACTGCAATCCAATCGAGGTTCAACTCAACATATTTTCTCGTCTCCATGAGGCTCAAGGTACACCCCACCAATTTAATAAATTGTCGATCCCCAGAACAGAATCCAAGCCCCACGATCGAGCATTTCTTTCTCGTGACCGACCAGCTTCGCCCCCCGCCACTCCATCATAGGGAAGCCATGGTTATGGGACTGTTAATTGTCACAGTTTGGAGTTCTATAGAGACATTCAGCAGCTCCAGGTTGAGTTTAGTATGATTTAGAAATTTTTTTCAAGCAATAAGAAGTATTAATGGTGATGCAATTTACTCATCACTACCTGCTCATATATCGCTCCGCTTGTCCTAAACGGAAACTAATGCCTATCGCTTCCGCATCGTATCGCATAAATGCTTTACCATATATTCATCCAAGCACGATGTTTCAAATATTAGAGTTAGGTATAATATCACTTATGGTGGGTTAAGAAACTGACTTATAATCATTTCTTCTTTGATCCAATTTGGGCATTTTGAACATGTAAGATGAGCAATGATATTATTATATAGGCCATTTTGAGTTGAATTGATATCAACAACCATTTCAAAGAGATTTCCGGAATAAAAAAAAAATGAATGTCAATTTGAGTACTCTGGTACTTTTCTCCATTTATATATTAGAGGCGGAAGGGTATAATTCACAACTTGTGAGATTATTTACTTTAATCTACTACTCAACACTGTACAATAATGAAAAATCGAAAAGGAATATAATATTAAATTACCCATGCAGAAATATCCAATACGACTTACTAACAAGTTGATGATCTTAAGGTTCAACTGGACACAATTCTAATATATATTATCTCAATTCAAACTTTTTTTTCATTATCTCTATTAATTAAATTTAAGTTGATAATAATTAAGTTGAACCTGTCAAAGCTATATTTCTAGTCTTTTTCGTCACTATTTTTAAAAAATTATTTTGTATTAATAGTTTCATAGTTGGATGATCTGAATTTTAATTGATTTGACTTGAAAAGTTTTACGATTCCATAATACCAATTTTTAAAGATTTTAATGAAGGACATATGATGCATTACTAATCTTATTAGAGTTTGGGCCTTTTCAATTTTAAAATGCCTACAAATATTAAGGATACTCTTTTAGGGTTGAGGACTTCTTTGTTATTGAAAAGATTTTGAGGTACAGCAGGAGCTTGAGTGTTTTGTAATTTTTCCTTAATTGCTAAAATACTCTAATACTTTAATCATATATCATCTCTATTTGAAATAGTGGAATTCTCTTCTGCCCATGATTTTTTCATATTCAAGGTTTCCATATTAATCCGCATTTCTTCGTTTCCTTTTTTGTTTTCTTATTATCTATTCTTCATTTTTGTTTTTCTTTTACAAATCAGATCAAACCATGTTTAACCTCGACGATAGCAATAATGAAGTACAATATTCCATTGTTGGATGGAAATACCAAATTTTTGTTATGACAGTTGTGTCATTCATGAAAGACTCAGAATTAAAGAGGATTCCTTGTTCCAGAGACTAGGGCTCTCAATTCAATTTCTCTTTTTCTTCCCTCTTTTTAATCGTGGTTGAACTCTTCTAGTCACTGGTCTAATCACTTATCGTTAATCATCATACTGTAATTACAATGGTACTGGAAGGTCACTTACCTTCTCATTGTCGACCACCACCTAGATAGCCAACTTCAATGCAAGGAATTCATCGACTTGAGAAGGCTCGACGTCGAAGCCGAATTATCCTATTAGTCTATTGTAAACGTAATTATTAGAGAAGTGAGGTCGTTATAATGCTTAATCGAAAAGCTCTTTGTCAAATTCATTTTCATCTATCAAATCATATTCTTTTGAAGGAAAAAAAAAATTGTCATTGCATATTCTTTTATTCAAAAGGGTATAAATACACTAGTAAAGATGAAGTTTAAAAGATTAATAGAAACAGGAATGTTATAAAAGGGAAGAGAAGGCCTACTAAGTTATATGTGTTTTAGGGTTCTACCTTTACAAGTGATGCAATCCTGTTGCCTCTTCCATATCAAATGGTTATATTATTGTGGCTAAAGTAATTAGTACTCATGATAACCCTACAAACAAGATGACCAAATCACCTCCTATGGCCAAGTTTGAACATTATTTGAATTTGGTTGGTATTCTTTGTTAATCTTTGCCCTTACGAGATTTTGTATGCAAGATGTTGAGATTTTCTTTGTAGAAAGTTGGAGTTTGTTTATTCCTTACATTGGAATTCTAGTCAAGGTGTAGTTTGTTAGAGTTTGTGACCATTATGTTCGATGTTGTGACGCCCCAAAACCCGGGGGTCCGTTGACTACCCGTCAACCTGCGGAAATTCAATACATCTCGGATCATGAGACGCATACATGAGTAAAATGCCTCAGGCTCATAAAACAATACTATAAATATAATTATCACAACTATTCTCCAATTATTTCCTTAATAATTTAATAGTTGATTAGATTCTTATACAAACATATATTAAAAATCTAAAATTTAATACATGTTATATCCAAAAGCATCAAAGCCACAACCCTATTTTCTTCAAAAATCAAATTTAATCGAGTTGCCTTCAGCACGCTCCCCGTAATTCGAAATGATATTCTGACAGATGAAATGAGACGCCTCAAGAAGAACTACCCTAAATGAAGTTACTCCACCCAAGTGCATATGCAATGCTCCAAAGAACACACACTCAAGTAAATACGTGATCCTGAATGTTCACATGATCACCCCATGTCACGAGTCCTCACCCGACTCACCACCTTTGCCTAAGCCATGTATGAGAAAAATAATCATTTTCAAACAAACCTAAGGTTCTTTTGAAAATACACTACCGAACGTCTCGGTAAAAATATGGGACTAAGCTCCTCCTCCGAGGCTGCAATTGGCATGAAGCCAACAAATGCCACATTCTCATCCGGCCGACTGGCTGGCCCATCTCCTAACTCCACTCTCCTAATATCATCTGTGAAATTCTTTCGCAACCATGTCCCGTTTACAAAAATAAATACCATGTCATGCACTCACACCCCACTTAGGTTACTCAGGCATATGAAAATGCATTATGCCATTTTCAAAACCATTTATACAATATGTCAATATGCATATTTTCAATCAACTACAATTACACACATGTGATTCAACACCTCAATCATCACCCCATTTAGCTCACTTGAGCAATTTGCATTATCATCTCCAATGACTTACAAACACAATTTAATTCCATGAATCATGTCTTAACCTATCTATTTCCACATATACCAAGCCATTCATTTCCAACACCCAAGACACAACATATGGATCGACGTAGTCCATCCACATTAAAACCCGGACTGCTTTGGTCGCCCCAAATGTAGTATGTGAGTCAGTTCAGGGCAACTCGCACGCCCAACCTCTCTTAGCTCCACTTTTTGAAACCGATTTACCGCTGTAGTTCAAATTTCCACACATCAATACATGATTTATTTGATAAATCATCACACAACAACCCAAAACAGTCTCCTAAAATCACACTGACCGCATAAATGGGTCTCAAAATTTAAATGCCTTGCCCAAGATTTTGGGACTGACACCCATCACTAATCAACCTTCAAACATCACAAAACACTTAAATAAAGTAAAACAAGTAAGTATAAACCCCTACCTTACGGAGTTTGTCGAAACTCCTCAACGTGCCTACGCATTGCCCTTTCCGAAAGAACAACCTGGTCCTTCTTGTATCGAAGGAACTGACTGCCTGATCTCCTACAAACCCAGAGAGTAAAGGAAGACACTCTCTTCTAAAAATGGTAATGTGCCTTCCCGTGTGCACTCCCTTCTCCCTCACGTTTTGTTTTTTTTTCTTTTTGCTTTTCTTCCTTTCTTTATCTCATTTCTTTTTCCCATCATTTCTTCTTCTCATTTCTCTTTCTTTTTCTCTTTCATTTTCTCCCCATTTTTCTCATATTTTCTCCTTTCTTTTCCTTCTCTCCTCCTGAGCACATCCCACATCCTGGCCAAAAGGAGGAAATTCCTCCTTTTCCTCTAACCAACACACGCGGGCCTCACTTTTTCCATCCTTTTTCTTTTATTTAATACCCCTTTACGACATCACGCACTCGTGTCAAGCCTATCAGCGAGCCACTGGATCTCTTTCCAGCTACGGCTAATTTAACCATTCCTTTATGCCGTTGTCATTCTCGGCGCGCCCCAAGATCTCCTCAACTCCGCTACGCTAGCCACCCGACACCCCACCGAAAAACACGAACTCGACCACCTCGAATCCAACTAAATTCGAATGGTTAAGCAATTTCGAGGAAATGATTTCAACCTTAAAAGTCCATTTCACATCCGAGATCTGTGAAAAATTCCGATTTTTACCGAATTACGTTTTGTTCTTTGAGAAAAATTGGAATTTTCTAGTCTATGTATGTAGTAAAGAGCCCATGGCTTATTATTAATCTTGTTAGGTTTTGGAAATTTTCAATTTGAAATGCCATAAATCTATGATGTATTTTTTAGGGTTTGAGTAGTTCTTTGTTATTGGAAGTTTTTTGAGGTATCGAGGGCATTCTAGAGTTTTATAATTTTTTTATAATCATCGCAATACTATATTTGAGATAGTGAACTTCTTCATTCTACATCAATGGATTTTTTTTATTAAAGGTTCTTGTAGTAAATCTTTTTTTTTTTTTTTTTGTCTTTATTTTCTTGTTATCTTATGTTTCAACAAATAAAAATCAAATCTTTTCAACTTCTAACATTAAAAATGATAAGTCTTAAATTAAAAACTATCAAACTACATTAATTTTATAGGATTTGAAAATAGAATTTAGTACAGTTTAGTGAAATATTAAATTGGATGAACGGAAGAAGTCCCTGTTTATTTGTTCTTTGTTTATCCAAAATTCGGATCTAAGATTTCCTTCACAAAAATAAACCAAAAAATACAAAATTATGTCAATAATTACATTCCAAACTAAAAGAAAAAAGAATGTAACAATGAATTTTATAAATGATGTTAACATGTAAACATAAATAGATTTAATATTTAGATGTTACGAAGTCAAATCCCACACAATTAATTAAATAATCTTTAAATAAAATACTTATATTAAGAAAATTTTGTGAGAGTATATATATGGATGGGATGCAGACATCCCCTTAACCATTCTAAAGCACTCGCAAGCAAGGATTAAAATGATATCGGTCGATATATCGGGAAGGATATATCTGGATATCTAAGTTGATCGAAACGATTTTGATACGGTAATCGCTTACGTGAAAAATCGAGAAAAAATCGGAGAATATCAAGTAGATTTCGCGAAATATCTAGATCGACCGAAATATCTAATAAATATCAATTATTGAGATTAATGCCGCGTGAATTTTTTTGGTTTTTTCTGGGAGATATATCGGCGATATATCTGAATATCAAGAAAATATCTAGATATATCTAAATATCTAAAATATCTAGATATATCTAGATAGATCGATATATCTGATATATCTAAATATATCCAAATGACCGATTTGAAATTCTAACTTGATCTAACTAAGTATGGATTGATCCGAACGGTTTAAAGAAGATCTAATGGTCAGATTTGGTACAAAATTAAATCCAACTGCTATAATTAAATTACAAATATTTTTTGACCATCCAACGGTTATTTTGACCCAAAAAAAATCTATAAATACCTCTAAAATCATTAAATTTGATCACAAATTCTCTCTACCAATATCCAATCTTCATTTCACTCTAAAAAATTTTCTTTGTGATATCTCTAAATAACTATATATTAGTTTAATTTGATAGTTTATATGATTATTTCATATTTTAAATTAGTTAATTTAGTAATAATATATTAATAAATTAACATTTCATGTTCTAATTTTTAAATCAAGTTATATATTAAGACATCGTATATGCATATTATAAATTTATAGTATTATATGAAGTTTTCATATTTTAAATTAGTTTAATTTAGTAATAATATATTAATAAATTAATTTTTCATGTTAGTTGATATTTGAAACGAGCATGTGAATGAACCCCGAATTTCCTATCAATGAAGAAGTTGTAGATACAAATCAAGATATTTATTCATGACATGTTCGATCTTATAATCAATATTATCGGAACACCATGTCTTGGTATGAGTATTGTCTTTACCAAGATTTGATCTATCCATCAAATGTTGCACTGAGTCACATCAATCTTCATTTTGATTTTAAAACTCATTGCAATGTATATATATTTCTGATAATTAATGTCATTTTTACACTTTTGTAGTAAGATTTTTATGAATTTCAAAGTATTTTTATTAATTTTCATATGATCGATATTCAAAATATCCACCGATATATTTCCGGTTATATCCGATATCCATAAAATGCAAGTACGATATATATCCATCGAAACTGGAGAGTTAACCTTGCTCGCAAGTCGCGACACTTTCGATCTTAATGTCATAATACAATATAAAAACAGTTATATCTTTTAAAATACGATTTCAATATGCACAGGAAGTTGTGTGCTTAAACAAGACTTTAGTATAAAAGAACGAAATTATATATTGTTGTCATGTTCGTACGCAGGATTGCTGCGATTAATTTTATACTTGACCGACTAACTGCCTGACTAGGACTCCAGACAAATTTAATAATGGCCCCGCGTCAGATGTACCAAGACAAAATTACATGACTTTTATCCACGCTTGGTGCATACCTGACTGGGTGATGTTTGTTTTTTTACTTAATGTCAATGTAAATTTTTTAATTTTTAATATCGGTCAATAGTACTTAATAACATTGAGTATTGTTGTTTGTTTTTAACATTAGGTAGTGAGTAAGGATGTCAACGGGACATATTATTTCTTGACTTCGCCCAGCCTCATTCTTAATGGCACGGGTTTAATTTAATTTAATCTGCTTTAATAGGTTTGAGTTTAGTTTTTCAAATCCGATACTGTTCGTATTGTTATCGTAAACCAAAAAATTAGAAATTTTCAAAATGGCAAATAAAAGCATTAAAATAATAAATTGCCATAAAGGTTCGTATAGTCTAGAAAATTTCTAGATCTCTGATGATTAAACGAACCGCGCCTGCTAAATTCGCCCCGCGAATGCAGCGACCTTAAAAGTTTCGCGAATTAAGAGACAAGCGAAAATTCTTTTCCATTTTCCGGTGATGTTGTCAATGATCTGCATCTAGGATTTTTACGAAAATCTCGAAAGTTAGGAAATGGTTTCGGGGTAGAAACGGGCCCGAATGAAGTAATATGAATCATGTATCCAAAATAATAATAATAAGCCCCGCCCCGATTATATTTTAAAAATAATTTTTTATTATTTTATTTTTATATTTTAATATACATAATAATTATTATTATAATGTTTTTTAATAAATAATTTATAAAAATTCATAATATATTTTTGGGATAATATATATTCTAATTTATATATTGTTAAAATTATATTATATCATATATAATATATTAAGCTATTTTTTTATTTCATGTATTTATTATTAGTTATTTGATAATATATTAGTTAATAAATTTTTTGTTTAAATTTTTTAGTTACATTAATTATTTTTTTGTAAAAAACTATAAAATATTTTGTCCCCAGTTTAGTCCGAGTAGACCCACCGATTCGGGAGGGCTAAAAATCAAGCATAAAAATAACTCACCTTCACTAATTTTGTCCAAAATTAGTCTAATCCTCCGTCCCGCTTTACCAAACATGGTCTAAATATACATATATATATATATCATATATATATATATATATATATATATATATGTATATATTAGGTTTAGTACAGCGCTGTAGTCCCACGCACCAAGCCCAAGAAGAGGCAGTTTATTTAAATGCTCGGGATCTGTACTCTACCAAAACTGGAGCTCTCCAATCTATTCGCTTCCACAATAATAACACTTTATTATCCAAAATCCCATATTCCAGAATCAATCAAACTCACTAATGCTTTTGAAGTAAGATACCCGATAACCTGCCCCACCATCCTTAATAATCCGACGACAGACGTAAAAACCCCCATTCAATGAGAGAGAATCATTATCATCACCCAATTGGGAAAACATATACTATAAATACTGCTTACTCCCACCTGAAAGGCACGTAGAACATTCGCCCTCTAAACCACATCTTTCTCTCCACAAGAAAGAACTAATCCTAGGCAGATCGGTTTAATGACGAGCGAGCCCCGCGCCGATCCCCTTGTTACTGCAGACGCAGGGAGCCGAGCATCCGCGTGACCTACCACCAGAAACTCCAGCTCCACCAACATCTCAACACGCTCCATTCCTGCTCCTAAGCAAAGCATCATCACGGTACCGTCCGTAGAACGATAGTTTCTTTACACAAATAAAGCCGATCTCTCGCAATCGATGGTATCAACTCCTAATACAAGTAAGAGCCACGCCTAATCCTCCTGATGCAAGACCTCACCGGGTGGGGTGGATAGCCAACCTCCCGAGGTAATGGTAGACAAGGCAGCCAACACCTGACGAGGCGAGGCACTGCCTCACCAACCAACGCTCGATGTGAGGAATTAGAGCAACTCACCAAGAAAATCTAACGCCGCGGAGCGCCACAAAGCCCAAGAATGCCATAACACCACCCCTCGTGAAGAGCACCACACCTCGGCCTCCCGAGAGGCGTATGCACCTAGCCGAAGCCAGGGTACTTGACCTCACCTAAATTTCAAAGCAGGAGCAGAACTAAGCAATACTCGTGAGCACTGGAACGATGAGCCTAGACCCTCTCTCGCCAAGAAAGAACGGGGAGCAATCGTGGGAACAAAGATTCAAGGGTATTCAACAGGAGCTCAGCCACATGAAGGAAGTCGTAAAAGGTCGAGCACCGAACTCTATGGACACCCCGCGCAGAAACCGAAATAAATGCTCATACCGAGGTGCTACACTTCCCCCTTCTAGCCAAGTTTCGGATGCCGCAAATAGAGGCATTTGATGGAACGAATGACCCCGTCGACCATCTTAACACCTATAAGAACTTATTGAACTCGCACTGATATCAAGACCCCGTGACGGCGTGCAGCCTCTATCACACCTTAAAAGGCCCAGCCGCTGCTTGTTTTAATAGTTCCCACCTCTCTTCGCTCTCATTTAGATCTCTCCATTGCATTATCTCCCACTTCATCGAGCCGTAATTATTGGGCTGTGAAGCTCCAGTTATCACCAACTATAAAGGTGGACTCCGCAAGAGTTCGAGGTCTTATGTCCCAGAGGTTCACGTCGACCAAGGTAGATGCCCTGACGAGAAGTTCGTTGTCACCGCATTCATCGTTGGCTAGGAGTTCAGTCAAAAGATTTGATGTTTTCCATCTCAAAGAATCTCAAACATGGTTTGAGGTGCTCGCTAAAGTGAGAAGTACATTAACTAAGAAGCCTACATCCAAGAGAGGAAGCTCTTCAACCCATAAGGAGTAGACAGGATCGATAAGTACTGGGAGCGGTTCAGGAGACAAAGAAACCCAGATCTCCATGAAGGATAGGCAACGATCCCGAAGAGGCGAGGAAGCACAGACCGCTCGGGACTACCTCACTCGAGCAGCCGCCAATGGCCCACCTCGCCGGCTCACCCCGACAACCACAAGATCGAGGTCTCGCGCTGGCACAAAGATGAGAAATTCCTAAGACGGCCATCCCATACGAGACGACCTACCAAAGAGATAACATCGTGCAATCGTGGAGTTCCATGTGACCACCAAATGAATCCGACGACATTGCATACGCCAGAAGGAAATAGAATACTTGATTCGACGAGGATATCTCCGCCGCTACATAGCCTCCGAAGGTCAGGATCAAGCGTAGCCACCACCGCCTCTACAACCACCACTCAAAGATCAACAAATTTCTCGGGGAACCATGTGATCTCGTGAGGATTTGGCATGGAGTCTAACTCCGCCGCGGTGAAGGCTCATTTGCGTAGCATCAGTCGAGAGGTAATGGAGTGCAAGCAAAGGTCCAAGCTACCGACCGACAATCGCCATAACATTCTCATATTCGCACCTGTGAGGGATGTCAACACCCCACGATCGACATCCTTCGTAATAAAGGCGCTGTGGCTAATGAAACAATCCAACAGCTTGTCGCACAACAGCTGAAATGACATCATCTTCGCGGTAGGCTTTCGACAAGATGGGCATCTAAAGGAGTAGCTAGAACCAACCAAAGACCCACCTACGAGGATCTCCTGGAGAAAGTGCTAATTAGTCCATACGCCTAGTGCTCACTTCTTGGGAGGACTCGTGCCGTGCAACAACGACGTAGAACATGTTAGTAGGATGCCCCTCTCGCTTATAACGTGTTATTAGGCGCACTCTTCCTCAGCCTAAAGCCATCCCCTCCGCTTACTCACATGAGGATCAAGCTTCCTACCACAAAGGAGTAGGAATGGTTCGAGGAGACCAACAAGATGGCTGGGGAGTGTTACACAAGATCAATGAAGCAAAGCTTAGCCGACAAACAGGTGACGCGGATGATCGACATGCGTGATTTAGGTAAACACCCGAATTCGAGTCTCTCTAAGAGCCGGGAGCCCAGGCGCTTGGACGATAACTCGAACACCCGCCTACACCTACCTGTTAGCAGAAAACCTCGCACACCTCCTTATTCCACTTCTCAATGTAACAAGGGATGTCTCGTGGAAGTAGGAGGACATGGGAGTGGATCGACCGCAATAATCACCACAAACTAAACGCCACCCATCCTTCAAACCAAGCAAAAAGGAGTTTCCACTCCAAAGAAAGACAAAAAGCGACACGAGGAGGGGCTCAAGAAGCTCCTCCTGTGCAAATAATCGTGAGAAATCTGAGGCACCCGAATCTGTTTCCCGTGTCGTACTGGCCAAAAAGCGAATCCAAGAATGGCTTACTCCAGATCGACTTTACTGACGCCAATCGAGCATGCCCTAAAGATAGTTTCCTCAATTTGATCGACCTTATAGTAGACGCCATAGCCGGCCATGAACTCCTCAGCTTTATGGATGCTTTCTCCGATTACAACCAGATCAGCATGGACCCCGACGACCAAGAGAAGACCTCATTCGTCACAGGGCAAGGGACCTATTGTTATCGTGTAATGCCTTTCTGGATCAAAACGCAGAGCTGTACCTACCAAAGATTGCAATGTGATGTTCTAGAAGCAAATAAAGCATCTATGGAGGTATATATAGATGACATGTTGGTAAACACCACTACTGAGTCTACATAAATTTCAACCGGGTCGGGCATTCCCTCGATCCTCAAAGAGTACAACATGAAGAATCCGCCAAATGCGCCGAGTCTCAACCGAAAAATTCCCTGGCGAGAATAACAACCGAGGAATGGGAGGCGAACCCGACAAGATAAAAGTCAGGCTCGGACATGCCGTCACCATCGCTATAAAAAAGTCCAAGAACGCTCTTACTGGAAGGATGTCAAGGCTTAAGTCAAGTGTGTGTGTCCAAGCCAAGATAAGTGCCAACCTTCCTTCCAGCATTCTAAAAGACTTTCCAATGGATGCATCACACGAGGAAGCATCTGCAGTCACAAAATCCTATCCCAGCCTCCCCCAGCCTGCAAGTCCTCGTAGGGGAGAGTCTCTTACTCAGACCGCGCTTCACTTCGATCGCCGTCCCGATCGCAGAGACAAAGACGGGGACAGCAAGACCCACTATTATCATAGCGAGCCCCAGAGGAGTAAAGGAGAGGTATCCAAGGATGGAGAAATCCAATCCCGACATCGGGTAACCACAAATAAACTCCGTCCCATTTCCAAAGCACATACCATCAAATCCCACAGACACCGCGAAGCATTTACATAAACCAGAGACCTCGAAGATTGACGGCCGGGCCATGAAATGAGCAAGTTCGAAGATCGATATAAACCAAAACTACACTGCATAAGTCTCGCGCACTTCGGCCATGAAATTCACCTCGACAGAGCTTGCCGAGGATACTCAAACGACGCTTGACCTCCCCGTTTGGAAGCTGTCCGTAGACGGGGCCGCCAATGCCCAAGGGAGTGGTGCTGGGCTGATTCTGACCTCTCCGTATGAACATATCGAGTAATGCTGGGTCAGACTAGTTCCAGCCTTCATCAATCCAGGCTCGTAGCATGAGGCCATCATAGTTGGACTCAACCTCGCCTATCCAATCAAGCCGATCACCAGAGGTGTGCGCCGAATCCGCTTGGTAATAAAGCAATAGAAGACATACCATTGTGCTGGGTGGTGAAAAAAATGGTACTATATCTTAAAAAGGTATAGGAATTACTGAGGAAGTTCGTACTAGTTCAGTTCAGACACATATTGAGAGCGTAGGCTCATGAAGCAGATGCCTTAGCAAAATCGGGCGACAAATTCTCCCAAGAAGACCAACAAACTAACTCCCGTCGAGCACCTCGAGCCCTCCTGTGGATCTCAACAATAAGAGGTCTCCCTTGGGTCATGTCCGAAGTCGAAATAATCGGACCCCATTTGGGACTACCTAGTAGAGGGACTACTGCCAAACGACCCAAAAGAGGCATCAAAGCTTAGGACGAGGTCAGCCAGGTTCACTATTCATCGGGGGGCCCTTTATAAGCGAGGTTTTTTCACACCCGTCCTCAAGTGCATGAGACACCGACTACGTACTGAGGGAGGTACATGAAGGCGATGGAAATCAAATCGAGCCTCAGTAATCGGGCGGGAAAAGTCTTAAGGCGTGGATACTACCGGGCCCACAATGCTCGCAGATCGAACAAAATTAGTCAAGAAATGAAAAGCTCACGTGAGCACGCCAAAATCTCACCTCCCATCCGAGCCGCTGACTTCAAATACAGCCCCGGCCTTTCACAGCTGGGCTAGACATATCGGGGACCTCCGCCCATTGGAAAGGGCCAATGCAACCATCAAGCCAGAAGCAGCTGGGATTAATACCAACGGGTGTAAGCAGCTCCCGCTACCATCATTGTATCAAAGGTACGCAACTCGCTTCTCGACGCGCCTATAATATGCGTTCGGGTATCCCGAGGGTCCTGGTGTCTGATAATGGGAAGCAATTAGACATTCCTAAGTTCAGGGATTTATGTGCCGAGCTCAAGATCAGGAATTACTACTCGTCCCCAACTCATCCACAACGACCGACAAGATGTCATCATCAAACTTAAAGACTCAAGACCAAGTTGGAAGATCTAAAAGGCAATGTAAGTGTAGTACTCCAGGTGTCAGGGGCATGGCGTGAACCACTCCAAGTCAAGAACTCCAAACCCCGCTCTAGCTCGCACCCAAGCTCCAGAGCGCCTGGTCGAGATCGACCAAATCCCCGGATTGAATCGCGTCGTGAACATAACCGAAGAGGCTCTCCAACGTACCTGCACTCCCAGATGAAAAGTGTGATCAGCCAGTAAACATACGTAAGACTACCAAAGGAAGACGATAAGCGTACTATCACCAAAAAGGTCAAACCTGGCAAGTCTCAGCACCTAGTCTTAAAAAAAGCTTCACCTACGAAAACTGCCGATCGAAAACTAGTATTCAACCGAAGGCCCCTATATTTGCGGTTCATGGCCGTCGACTGGTAACTACGAACTCCAGCAAGAAGAAAATTCTACCTCATTCTCGAATGTCGAGCACCTCAAGCGCTTTTATCAATGCACTTCTGATTGTAATCTTAATAAAGTATCATCAGCTTTAAGATAACAATCTGGTGTTCGTTGATTGTTTTATTTAATATCCTTATGGATAAAAAAAAAGGCAGACAACTCGGCCAGGTAATACCCAAGAAAATTACACACTTCAGAGTACATAGATTCATGCTTCAAAAAAAATATTGTTCTTTATTCCAATAAAGGTACAATCAATTACAATCACAGTTGTCATCCCCTTACATCTCAAATAAGCAAGGGCAAGTAGTTCCCTTTAAAAAAATATATATATATATATATATATATATATATATATATATATATATATATATATATATATATATATATATATATATATATATATATATATATATATATATATCTCAAGAAAGAGAAAGGGGAAGGAAAGAGAAAAAAAAGAGTGCGAATCTAGGAAGTGGAAAGGAGTAAGGAAAATGAGAAGAAGTGGAGGGAAAGATAAGAGAGAGGTGAAACTGAATAGGAAAAGGAGAAGGAAAAGGAGAAGAAAGAGAAGAGAAGGGTATTAAGAGGAAAATAGAGAAAGCGGGTACTAAAAGTTTTTCTTAAGCACACCGCCTCTCTCCGATTTAGCCCTAGCACGTGCCTTCATCTGACGGCTAGGAATAACACAACTCCCATAAAGTGTGAAACTTAGAAAACACACACCCTACAAAACAGAGGCTATAAGAACCAAACGCCATCCCGGATCTCCAAAGGACCTCCGTGAAGACGACCTCCGCTTCGACGTCATTCCACGCAGATTCCAGGCTACTTAATTCAAAAAGGAAGAAGGTTCAAGACGAATTATAACATTCGAAATATACCTCAAATAGCTTGACTACAGGATATTGAAATGAAATGGAATTTCTAAATAAAAAAGATAGACCGAAAATTTATGACGGGAGCAAAGTGGTAATATGTAAGACTTACTACTTGAGGACCTAGTGGTCATAATGGGATAAAAACAAGGGTACATATGCACTCCACAAAAGGGGCATATAAGTCATAAAAGGAAAGACTAGGTTAAAACAGAAAATATGCTTAACTTGGATTCGCAAAGAGAAGAACCCAAGGACCAGTTGAAATAATGGAAAACTTAACCCAAAAAGGTTATTTTTGGAGCCAAACATGGCCTTAACTCAAAAATATGGATATAATTGGTCTCTATTTTGAGAGACCAAAACGAGAGAAGAGAAGAGTAGCGGGAGAGTAGTTAATAGCTCAAAAACTAGAGTAGTTATAGAGAAGGAGAAAGAGAAGAAGAGAAGAGGAAGAGAAGAAGAAGAGAAGAGAAGAAGGAAGAAGAGCAAAATGTATGGAACTATGACTATTAGTATGGATACATGTTTCTAGTTGTATGAAACCCAACCCAGAATGAATTATTATCAGATGGAAATCATCACAAATCCCTGTTTTTCTCAGTGGTTTGTTACATGAGAGACCTAGAGTTCCCATTACATGTTTTGCCCTAAGGGCTATAAAGTATGGACATGTTTGTTCTTGTTCTTAGGTTTTGATAGGAACTTTTCCTAACCCTAGATTTCGAAGTCGGGTTGAGTAAAACCCTAGGCCTTGTATATGCGATATGAATAGAAAGTATGCTTGAGTTCAATAGAGTGTATAAGATGTGTATTGAAAGATGATTCTGGTATACAGAAGTTACAAGATGAATATGGAGGGTTTTGATGTGTATATTGATTTATTGAATTGATCTGGGGTAGCAAAATAAGTGAAAATGGGGAGAAAACCACCTTTCGAAATTTTCGAGGGTGGTACTGTACCAAACAGAGTGGTACCAGACCATAAGTGTTCATTAACCTGTACCTGCACTCGCACTCCAATGCTCGTTTGGACCAAGTTAGTATTTTGGCCACAATCTCATTTCTATCCACTGAGTGATCCAAGTGGTTGGTTAAAATAGACTTCAAGTAGAACAAACACCATGAAATAGGTACTCTAAATTTCGAATTATATTTAGCCCGTGAATTCAATCAAAGGGGCTGTGTTCAAGCCAATTTCTATCAGCTTTGATCATAGAGCAAGATGGGTTGTTTAGATAACTCGAGCTCTGTTTCCATTGGGGTGATTCAGCTTGAGAAGAACCCTTAGCACCCTAGCTTCAAAGTAGTACACAAAGACCTGTCAGCAGATAAGACCTTTAAATGACAAAAGATCTGTGGTCGCTATCGCAGCCAAGTCGCCATTTTCGTCAATGCTCGCAATCCTAGCACCTTCACAGACTCCATTATGGGTATTCCCGGGACTCCTATGGAAAGCTCATTGAGTCTAGGATCTAACCATATTCCATTTAATGGCATTTTGTGCCCACATCTTGTCTGAAAATTGAATTGTTGTACCAAGTGTACTAATAGCTTGGTTAAAGTTAAATGGGAATACATGGTAAGAAATGATTAATGGGAGTTCAAATAAGGATAGAACTAAGTGAAAAACGCACCGTACCTCGCCGCCGAGGAGAAGCAGAGTTCGTCTTTGGGCAGACTTAGTGTCTTAACCCAAAACCGTTAACAAAGATAAATTGTCATTCATTAAAAATATGATAATTGTTTATCCACTAAGAGTGGCGTGATTACCGTTGACTGTGTGGACGTGATGATCGCCAACTCAGACCGAGATCGAAGAGAAGGAAACTAGATCCTATTAAACTTCTGGGCTTGTTCTCGACTCCTATTCTTATTTCAAGTATTTTAGTAGTTTACCAAGTAACTATGAAACGAAAAGGAATGAGTATATGAAATGAGTACATGAATGAGTATAAGGAAACGAGTACATGAATGAGTATATTAAAATGAATAATGGAATGAGTATATGAAATAAGACATAGGATTTCGAGTATATCTTTGAAAAGATAATGTAAAGTGAATATGGAATTGAAATGTGATATTTGAAACCGAATGAATGTGAATGATGATAAGGACGGGATTCACCAAACTGACCGCCAAGTAAACGGAATCAATGATGGGTATCAATGAATCACTGACGGATGCACCACCCAGATCCGTTACGGCGCACCCCCAAATTTTTCCAATGTCCCACTCTGCGGATGCAACAATCGACATAAGTCATGATGGCGATGACATTGAAGAAATGTCCCACTAAAGTGATGCACCAATCGCGCATCCGTCATGATGGCGTATGGTATCAAGTGATACCATGTCTAGTGCAATCTGAACTAAGATCCGTCATGATGGAGACCGAATAAGTGATACCATGTTTCCGTGTACCAAACTAAGATCCGTCATGATCGAGACCTAATAAAGTGATACCATGTTTGGGTGCAACTAAACTAGCATCCGTCATTATGGAGTCTCATCATAAATGCGTAAGCACATTACCGAATGTTACTGCGGCGTGATTCATCAAAACTTAACCGGTCATATAAAATGTAAATTGAATAGTCAAGGTGAAAGAACCAACATCGACGAAAGGGAAAATGAAGATTTTATGTATATGCTTAATCATAAATTGAATCGGAATGAATTGTTGCACCGAAATGGCTAAGCCAGATATAGTAAATGATTCAGAATTGAAAGCATGCAAATTGAATAGCATGAGTATATAAGTTGATATAATAGGGCATGGTTTAATGTTAAATGCATGCCAAGTTTAATTGAATATTAAAATAGAATCAGAGGAACTACTACATGAAAATGCTTAGCGTATAGCTTTTATCTATGCGCAGGTTTCGAGTAGACAGAAGGAAGACAAGATCGTGAAGCGAGAGTCATAAAGAAAAGTCATATGTATAAGTATATATAATTCATACGATATCATTTCTTTAACATGGAGTTAATTTTTTTAACAAAATAGTTGAACTTCGAATTAATGTTTTGTTTTGTATATAATTTTGATAGGGCATAGAATGCCTTCACTGTAATTGCATTTTATGAAATGTAAATGTTTGTGGGCCTACCATTTGAAAATGCTTCCGCGCAAATCGAAAACCTAAAAGAGAAATAACATAAAGAAAATTGTTTTGATAAGATAATTAAAACGTCGAAGTAAACCTGCCCGACTGATCCACTTCTGCCGAGCTGGGATTCGAGTCACGACATTCGGGAAGAAAACCAAATAAAACAAATAAAAAGAATTAAACCCGGCCTCGGGTCTTCGCCTGACTCGCTATCTGGCCTGGACCGGGCTCTGGGTCGCTACAAGCTCCATTGCAGAAGAGTCGCAATTTATAAGGACGTCGGAGCACTCGGAAAATAGCACAATCGTTTCCAATTCTCCATAAACCAGCATTAAAGACGTCTGCATCTTCCCAAGAAGTGGAATTCAAATCGCCGCGACTCACCATTCGGCCAAGATCGAATCGCCTGTGAAAAGCCATATAGCCGCAGAGTGCCCGCAAATCTAGGCGCTTCAAATCCCACCTGAGTCTCACAGCCTCTCAGCCTCAAGAGCTCAACCGCTCAACCAAGGCCCTGTGAGTCTACTAGAGCCCCAGCCATGCGCCTCAGCCTCCACGGAGCCTCACGTTCACTCAAGAGCTCTACTCGTCAACTAAGTCCTCGTGAGTCTAAGAGCAAGTTCAAATTTAGGCGCTTTAGTCATCTACCTGAGCCTTAGTGGCTCGCTTTGAAGAGCCTGACTCATTAACTGCAGCCGTAGCTCAGAGCAAGTTCACTTTCTTGTGCATTTTAGCCTCACTAAGCCTCAATCGACTCGCTTTTGAAGAGCTCAACCTGCCAACTAAGGCCCGGTAGCTCCAGAGAAAGTCTCAACTCAGTAGCTTTAGCCCACCTGAGCCCCTCGCAGCCTCGCTCTGGAAGAGCCTGACCGGTCAATCCAAGGCCCTGCAGAGCCCGTGACAAGTCTCACCAGCAATTATCCCATCTATGCCAGCAAACTGGGTCCAAGAGAGCCACCGCCTCAAATTTAAGGCCCGGTAACCCAGAGCAGTTCACTTCAGGCAGTCAGCCCCACTGAGCCTCGCAAACAGCCAAGAGCTCCATCACTAAACCAAGGCTCAGAGCCCGTATAAGTTCAGCTCAGGCAGTTCAGCCCACGGAGCCTCATCGGCTCAGTTTTGAAGACTCGACCAGCTTCAACTAAGGCCTGTAGCCCAAGGAGTGTGCCCACTGTGCATGACAGCCCACTGAGCCTCAACGGCCGTTTAAGAGCCCGATTGATAAACTAAGGCCCGTAGCCCAGGAGCAACAGCCTCAGTAGTTCAGCCCACGAAGCCTCGTCGGCTCACTTTGAAGAGCTCATAACGCTTCAACTAAGGCATGGTAAACCCAGAGCAAGTCTGCACCGTGCTATATATTGAGCCTCAACTGGGCCAGCTATGAGCTCGAATTGCCACTGAGGCCTGCACTTCAAGAGCAGTGTTCCACTTCAGCAATGAGCTCACGTAAGCCTCGCCGACTGGGCTTTAGCTTGAGCTCGACCGCTTCAACTAAGGTCCAGCCCAGAGCAAGTTCAGTCGGGTGGCTTAGCCCCACTTTGAGCTTCAAGAAACACTCGAAGAGCTCAACTCGCTCAACTAAGGCCCGGTAGCTCAGAGCGAGTCTCAGCTCAGCAGCTTAGCCCACGGAGCCCCGCCACTCGGGCCCAAGAGCCCACCGTCGCCCAAGGCCTGCAGCCTGTGGGCAAGTTCAAACAGCGCTCACTCCACGGAGCCTCAGCGGCCTCGCCTCAAGAGCCCGATCGTCAACTAAGTCCCGTAGCCTGTGACAAGTTCAACTCAGCAGCTTTAGCTTCCACTCAGAGCCTCACAATGGCTACTATGAGCCTAATCGCTTCAACTAAGGCCTGTACCTGATGCTCCAGCCTCAGTGCTTTAGCTCACTGAGTCCTCTCAACGGCCTGGGCTTTGAAGAGCTCGACCGCTTCAACTAAGGTATGGTAGCCCAGATAAGTTCATCTCAGTGGGCTGATCACTGAGCTCAAAGAGCCCCTCGTCCGAAGAGCCTCGACCACTAACTAAGGCCCCGAGCCCACATAATCTACCAGTGGCGCATTTCACTGAGCTCCTCACACCGCTTATGAAGAGCTTCAGACTGTCACCTAAGGCGGTAACCAAAGAGCAAGTTCACCAAGGCCAAATTTCACTCTGGAGTCTTTGAATTACTCAATGAAGAGTTTAATGTTAATTTAAGACCTGCAACTTTGAGCAAGTCTAACTCAGGCGTTATCCCACAGCCCCACTGCTCACTTAGCAGCCTGACCGCTCAACTAAGGTCCGTAGCCCAAGAGCAAGTTCACCAGTACTTAGCCCACCCAAGCCTCACTGCTCAGCTTTGAAGATTCCACCTGCTGTCATGTTCCTGAGCTCCCATGTCTCAGCTCAGGCAGCTCATCCCACTCTGAGTCTCAAGAAATTAATACTTTGAAGAGCCTCGATCGCTAACTAAGGCCTGTAGCCTAGGAGCCGCCCACCAGCATGATACCCATAGAGCCTCAATGCTCAGCTTTGAAGAGCCTAACTCGCTTCAAATAAGGCCTCAGCCCAGAGCAAGTCTCACCCTCAAGCAAACAGGCCACTGAGCCTCGCTGCTCGGGGCTCTCTCAAGAGCCTCGACCGGCCGCCCAAGGCTTGAAACCCAAGAGCAAGTTCACCCTGCGCTCACCACGGGATTCAAATGACTTAGCCTTGAAGAGCCTCGACGCTCAACTAAGGCCCAAGAGGACCGCAGCAGTCAAGTCAGCAACTTAGCCCACTGCATTGTGGCACCCTCACCGATCCGTTTTGGCGGATCCGAACCGAGTCCAGGATGCCCTGTTATCACTCAATCACTCAAAATCATATCTTTGCGGAAGCGATTTCAAAATTGGGCAAGCCCATAAACATTTACACTTAACAAAATACATTTACAATGAAGGCATTCAAGCCTTTTCAAAATGATTTACAAAAATAGATATTTAGAGTTCAAATTGTTTTTACAAAATATCGATATCCAAAAGAAAACATGAAATGAATGCATATGCCTCTAGAGTACATCTAAATTTCGTGATTCACGCTCCCCGATCTTAGGTCCGCTTTCGATCACTATCATTCACTTGCACTACGCATTGGTAAACAATATGCTAAGCATTTTCATGCTTAGCTGTTCTATCAAACTCCATTCCTGTTTTAGTTTAAATCAAATCATGCACTTAATCAATTCAAAACTTTCAAATCTTATGGATGATCAATAAATACAATACATACTTGTTTTATATACAATCGCTATGGTTCATCGATCATTACACTAGACTGTAGTATGTACACAAGTGTATAACACAATTACCAAAGATTATTATCTAATCACTTAAGAACTGGTCATAAAACTTGTTGACTGACCATTTGATGTACACCAAATTTATGACGCTATCACCTATGACTGTTATCTAATCCTCAAGAATAAACCATTAAATTCTGAGTGTGGAGCTCTTTTAAGTATCACTTGATTAAAAGATATTTTTGTAAAGTAAACCATTTTTGTGTGTGGTTTTCATCCAAGATACCTGGTAAGTGCACAGTCGACACAAGTAATAAAATGGATTTAAGTCTGTATATTTATCCCACAGGGATCTCAAGAATTTTTTCTAATCAACTACCCAACTTACTTAAGTCTATACTATTTGGATCGATAATGATAATGATTTTGTTTGAAAGCTTGAAAATGAATGATATAAAGAAAAATGAATAAACAATAAATGAATTTGAATATTGAAATATCAAAATAACAAATTTAGATTTTGCTGCTTATTCTAAAGAAAATATTGAATAATCACTCATCATGAAATAAATCAATCCCACACCGCACGCATCTTGCCTTTCCTCGAACCACAGACTCAAAACTAGTCCAAGGATTAATATAGTGACCTGATCTCCTCCCAAAACTACGCTCATCATCTCACTTTAACCGGCTTCTAACAATAAAAGTAAAATAACTACTTTAAAACTAGTCGCTTCTTGCCTCGTATTTTTCTTCTCAATACTTCATACCCACAACACGGACTCCGCACTAGCCTCTTTCACCTAGTCATTAAGAGGTTGCACTATACTGGTTCCTCACCCTCAAAATTGAAGAATAGATTATCTTTCGATCGTGATCCTTGTTAACACTGATCGACCACTATTCGACTGGTAGTGAACTCCAGATACTTAAATTTATACTCACTAACTCATTCCTCACATGCGAGAGAGGATGTGTATTGATTTAAATATACAGAGCTTATTAGGATCAGCATGATTCATATTCAAATACCTTCCGAATGAGTTTCCACTATTTCTCGCATATTTGCACAAGCACTCGTTAAATTTACTTAAAGATTCCATTACACCTTAATTACTCTATATTTCCAAATAGGTCACTATATAAAATAAAACTTTAGAGAAACATGAATTCTAAATAAAATTCAAAATCGTAAATTGAAAGTCTTTTTGGGTTGCCTCCCATCACCGCCGCTTGAGTCCTTAGCGGATTTACGCTTTGGTTCTTCTTCTTTCTAGATAACCCGTTTCGGAGTTCTTCCATTCCTTCCTCCCCGCTTAGATATTTCGCCTTGTCCATTGACTTTGAATTCTTCTCAGTATCAATCCTTACTGTTACCGCTCCAAATGTATTGCTTGACACCACCGTATGGCCCACTCCATTTGGATTTCAACTTTCCTCGAAACAATTTCAGTCTAGAATTAAACATTAAAACCTCGTTCCCCCGCTCCGAACTCTTCCAGATCCTTTGATCATGTCACTTTGTCTTATCCTTGTAGATTCTAGCATTATCATAGGCTTCATTTCTCAATTTTCCAATTCAGGCAATGTTCAGTCTCTTCCCGCAATTTGTAAAATCTAAGTCAGTCTTCGATGGCCCACATCGCTTGTATTCCAATTCCGCAGGTAGGTGACATATTAAGCCAAAAATGAATTTCCGTATGGGGACATTCCAATGGGAGTTTTGTATGCAGTTCTGTAAGCCCAAAGTGCATCATCAAGTTTGGAAGACTAACTTTCCTGCCAGCTCACAAATTTTTCAAGTATTCTTTAATCTCCCGTTGGAAATTTCGCTTGTCCATTGGTCCAGGATGATAAGCTAGACTCATTACATGTTTGATCCCATACCGCCGAGTTTTGGGTAAATATTTTGTTTGCAATGACTTCCCCCATCACTCAATGATAGTTCCGGGGTGTCTCCAAACTAGCTTCAAATATTTTCAAAGAAGTCACCACTCGTGATAGTGATTTATTCCTGACAAGCCACGGCCACCCATTTGGAAACTAATCAATCGCAGCTATGTATAGGTTCAAATGATGGTGGGAATGGTCCCATAAAATCTATTCCTCATACATCAAAGATTTGCACCACCATTATACTTCTTAGTGGCATTTCATTTCACACGACATTTTCCAATCTTTTGGGCATCTATCACACAATTTCACTCCATCAAGATAATCTTCAAGATAGTGGGCCAATAAAACCTGTGATTGAGTATCTTATGAGTTGTTCTTTCTCCTGAAAATGACCCCATATGGCATGCATGAAATTATCTTAATTTTCCCTTGTTCATTTTCGCACACATCTTCTTATTATCATGTCGCACCTCTTTAAATAATAAAATGATCATCCCAAATATAATACCTCGTCGCCCTCAAGTTTCTTCACAGAATAATTCTAAGGAATTCATCTCCACAAGCTAAATAGTTCACAATATCGCATACCATGGAAGTTGAAGAAACTTTAAACAACTGCTCATCCGGGAAGTTCTCTCACAATACTATTTTCTCAAGAAGGTTTTTCTACTCTTGACAAGCGACGCCTATCACATTGTCACACCCCTTTTATCCTTGATCTCCAAGCTTAACTTGCACACACAGCACTCCACCTTATCAATCTTGACAGCTTCCTCTTGACACGTGCAATTTCATCGCGAATGACCGCATGAATGATAACATGGGATCCCAAAACGTATTGCCCGACTTTTCACAAGCAAATACTATGGCCAGCACTCCTTTCAAAGGTCGAAGCAATTTTCGCGTTTCAATGAAGTCAATAGCATAGTATATATCCCTAATATTTTCCTCGCCTCAGACGCTCCCATTGCAAAAATCACCGGCATCACACATTATTTCAAATCTCCTCATCCCATTCGTGCAGCCATTATAGGTGCTTTGAACCAATTTGATCTTGATCTCTTCAAAGCAAAATTCTGCAGGAGTCACTGCAATTAAACCTCAGATCCTTCCGCAATCCGCATAGTGGTCCGCTATTTTTAGAAGTCCTTGATGAACTTCCTATAAAATCCAAAGATGCCCTAAGAAGCTTCAACTCTTTTACCGTGGTGGGTAAGAGTTTTGATAATGGATACCTCGATCGGGTCTTACTTCCAAATTCAAGAGCGTAAATTTTATGCCCAAGAACAATAATTTCTACCATAAAATGGCATTTTTCCCAATTCGGGCTAGTCGCTTGTCTCTGCATCTCAAGAATCGCTTCCGGTGTTCTTCAAACACCGATCAAACCGATCCATATACAAAGTGAAGTCATCCATGTGCCCCATAACTTCTTCAACCAAGCCTCGTAATATCGACATCATACACCTGAACGTACAGAGCATAGCCCAAATGGCATCCTTCAAGGCAAAGGTACCATGTGGGCATGTGAAGCCGGTCTTCTCGGGTCCTCGTGCAATAGCAATCGATTGTATCCCGAATACCCATCCAAGAAACAAAAAATGAGGGTATGTCCTCGCTAATCATTTAACATTGATCAATGAAGGACAAAGGGAAATGATCTTTTCTCGTGGCTTATTCAACCTGGGATCCACTACACTCCTTCATCCCGTCACTATTCTTGTTGGGAATCAATTCATTTTTCTCATTATGATCACAAGAAACCCAACTCTTTGGAACCATGGATCAAGCCTACCCAAGGACTATCTAAATTGCATAGATAAAACTCAAAGATTCGCAATTCGAAAGTACCTCCTTCCCACCAATTTCCTTCATCATTGATTCGCCTTTGATGTCTCTGGCAGATGGCTTCAAGCTTCTTCTAAAGAGAATTTTGTGCATGCAAATTGATGGATTGATACCCTTCAATTCTTCAATGGACCAAGCTATGCACTTTATGCTTTAAGATTTATAAAGAACTCGTCTCATCATCACTAAGTCTAGCAAGAGATAATCACCGGTCTTCTCCGTGATTCTAAATAAGCATACTTCAAACGACTTGGCAACTCTTTCAACACTAAATGCACTTCTCCAAAGCTGGTTTCGATGAATTTCCCATTTTTCATTATTTTCCCTTTGTCATTTCGCTTTGCTGTGCTCACCACGCTTCTATAGAATGAAAACTGCCAGATGGACTACCGAGTAGCCACCAATATACCGGGAATTCATCTCTTTCATCGATAAAAATTTGAGCATTACAATCATCAGGGAACATCGTGTGGTTGTGCATGTACATCATCAACTACATTGCAATTTTCGTCTATATCTATATTCCGATGCTTTTGATCAAGTTGGAAAGCACTTTCCAACCTCAAGGTAAGAACCTCGTGATGTCGATCGTAAGGCAGCTCCAAGAGGCTAGGAATGGTCTCCTGAGCGTGGGTACTTGTGAATCTTCTTCCATGTCAAGAATGATGAAGTCTACTGGAAAAACAAATTTCCCAACAAAGACCAAAGACATCTTCTTCCAAGACTCCTTCAAAGTTTCACCATCGACCAGCTCACAAGATAAATACCGTGGGAATAACCTCCCAAACTTAATCATTGCAACAGAAGAGGCATCAAGTTTATACTAGCTCCCTTGAGTCACAAAGAGCTTTCTGAATTCAATTCCTCCAATGATGCAAGAATTGTAGCCCCCGGGTCCTTCATCTTTTCGCAATTCCTTTCTTTATCACAAAGATCGCAAGTGGCAGCGAGATTCACGACCTTCTTCTACTATCTTCTTTTCTTGCTCGCATGTCCTTCACAGGAATTTTGTACAGAGTGGCATCTCGAGTCACCACTTCGTAAAGGGCATACGATCTCTAGCTCTTCGAAAGGTTTTCAAAACCCTGCAAACCGCCTCCTTCTATCTTCGATTTGCGCAAACAAATGGGATGTTGTGTCTAGAGCCTTTGATATCCTTCATTCCACTTCTTCTTCTTTTTCTCCAAAGGCTTCTTCCTTTCGGGCTTTCTTCTTCTTTGCCGCCATTTTTTCTTTCATCTTTCTAACTCCTTCCCACTTCTAAGCCGTGACACCTACGCAAATTTTCGATTCTTCAGGTCACTTGGGAAGGCATCTTCCTCTGCTTTGCGTGGTTGGGTGGCCACTCACCCTACTTGTGTCCCAGGTTCTTCAGTGATGCATTGGTGGTGCCCTAAAATTTGAGGAATTCCTGGTGGCAGTGCTCCAACTCGCAAACTTTGTTCATGGAGAGGTTCAATGTTTTATTATCCCCTATGAAATGCAAAGATTCGTTTCTTCAAAAGATTGGGCCGACCCTCGATATTCATTTCTCAGGTTTTATTTCCTTGTCACATACCTGGAACCTTAGGCCGTTGATAACCCCGTTGAGGGTTTCATTCCATGCCTCAGCCCTCATGGCCTCCACCATATGAGAAGTTCCTACGGTTCCTCGGGTGATAATGTAGTCGGGCAGGTTACATTGGGTTTGAATGGTAGTTTTTGACCTCACCCAAATACTTAACCCTCTTCGTGGTCAAGTGCAGAATTGTTCTTCGCAGCTCCCCGCACTTTCCTCTTCACAACTCTCTTCAACCAAGCCCATCTCGCGGGCAAAGCCAGTCTTCCTTTCGCATCCACTGTGTATAAATGGCATCCACCCGCCTCCATGGCTGTCATCTCGCTCAGCTCCATGATCCCTTCTCTCGTCGGTGCCTCTTGGAAAAACTCGTATGAGTTTATATTGTGTTGCCAGTCTTCACCGCCGCTTCTTCGCATCTTTTCGCCAATGCTCCACAACATGAAGCAATTAATGATTCCCTCATATATCATTCAAGGCATGATAATACAATGTCCACCTGAGTCTTCGACTCATCCCATGTACTGACATCTTCTCAAAGAACCGCTTGAACTTTGCCCAAGCTACACAGTTTCATCTTCCCGTCGAAACACAAATGATTTCTCTCCTCTCTCCGAGTAAGAGCCTCAGTGCGTTGAATCTACCCAAGCAGCCCCCTACCAACCCCTGCGTATCAACAGAGCTATATGGTAAAGATCTGCTACTTGTGAAGGCGGTATTTTCGAGAGAAGGGGAATAGATGCAGCTTAATGACTCTCTCGGGTTCCCACCTCTATTCAATCTCATCAGATAGCCATCTCGAGAAATCTTCCTGTGCTCGCTTTCTGCCTGCGGATGACCAAGAATCCATGTCGCTTGACCATGGTACTAGTGGGCCGTTTAAGTTCAAAATTGTCAGAACATCGGTCAGCTCGATTGCAGTACTCATCTTGAATATGATATTCTTTAAGTCCCCTCCCATAGTATCGTTGATCGAGGCCTTCTAGCCGCTTCTCTATGTGCTTCATTCCTCGATCTTCATTTCTTCATCCGCCATATTTGAGTTTTCTCATTTTCATCTTTCTGCTTTTGAGTGTTCTTCTCTAATTCCGTGTCTCGTCGAGTCCATCGGTTGTTTTGCTTCCTATGCATTAAATTTTGTCCTCGAAATCAAAACATACTTATATTACTGGGATATCTGGTCAGCAAATATTTTCAATATGGTTTGTTAAAGGTTAGTGGCTAAAATAATTCCATCATGAAAGCTATTTTTGTTCTTTTCTTCAAAATGTCCAAATTAGCATTTCCTTCTTTCGTCTGAATATTGATTTAATAAATTCTTTCAATCCCCGGAAACGGCGCCATAAAACTTATTAACTAGATCAGAGTATGTACACAAGTGTATAACACAATTACCAAAAGATTATTATCTAACTCGCACCCGGCGCCATAAAACTTGTTGATCGATCAGCATGTACACAAGTGTATAAACACAATTACCAAAAGATTATTATCTAACTCCCTGCAACGGCGCCTTACAAAACTCTGTTAACTGGATCGGAGTATGTACACAAGTGTATAACACACTACCAAAGATTATTATCTAACTCGCACCCGCGCCATAAAAACTTGTTGACTGGACTATTTGATGTACACCAAATTTATATCATCACCTAAGGACCATTATCTAACTTTAAACAAACCATTAAATTTGAGTGTGGTTTTAAGTAATAAATGATTAAGATACTTTTGTGTTATAAACCATTTCGTGTGGTTTCGATCCAAGATACCGTATGCACAAAACACAAGTAATAAATGATTTGAACTCAGATATCGATCCCACGTGATCCTAAGAACTTTTCAATCAACCACCCCAACTACTTAAGCTCCATACCATTTGGACGATAATACTATAATGAGATTTTGCTTTGAAAGCTTGAATGAATGATGTAAAGAAAATGAATAGAAATAATAAATGAATTGATTATTGAAAGACAAAATAAATTTGGGATTTAATGTTTATCTCTAAAGAAAACATTGAATAATCAAATATTGTGAAGAATCACCTTGCATCAGACGCATCTTGCCTAATCCACATCTTTAAAAACTAGTCCAAGGATTAATATAGTGTGACCGGATCTCTCCAAACCACACAAAGCCATCATCTCACCTTAACCTGCTTCTAACATTGTGGCGTAAATAATCCATTTTAAACCAGCCCTTGCTCTGGGTATTTTTCTTTCTCAATACTTCATACCACAACATGGACTCTGCACTGAGCTCTTTCAATTTAGTCATTGCTAAGCGCACTATACCGGTTCCCTCACCCTCAAAATTAGAATAGATTATTCTTTCTCGATCGATCCTCGTAACACTGGATCTAATCACCATTCGACTGGTAAGAACTCTCCGTGATACTCTAAATCTCTATAACTCACTCAACTCATTCCTTATTATGCTTATGAGAGGATGCACATTTAACATACAGAGCGCATTAGATCATATTAATATCAAAGTTCAAACACTCTTCCCAATTAGCCACTCTCTATGCCTTCTGTGTCACTCTAGGTCTCCTGAACTGTTAAAACAACTCAAGCATGGGCAGCAACAAGAGACTCAAATTAGACCAATTCCAAGAACACGCAGTCCATAAGTCGATTTAACATCCAAGTTCAATGACAGAATGAAATACTGCAGAAAGATTATTTCCGATAACAACTGCCAATTCAATGGAAGCCGGGTTTCTAAATTAATGACATGGCCATACAATGGCCGATCAAGAAAACCATCAGAATCGGAAATCGGGTGTCTAAATCCCGTAATTCTGTCCAATCTAAACAACCAGATGCAATTTCCAAGAAATATACATCTACATTCAGCTCAACTTTACAAATAACGTTCAAATCCAAATTAAACTAAATACAAACTAATCTAATCTAAAATAAAATGGAAAGAAAACGAAAAACAAAGAAAAGAAAAGAAAATAAAAATACAGTATTTCACAACCTTGCATCTCTTCAGAGTCACAAGAGTCGCTTCGCTGGTAGCAATCTTCATTTATAGGGCCCCGGGTCGGGCCCTAATTCCAATGCGCCAGGATTGGGCGGACGCTCCATGCTACCAGCCAGTCGCGACCTCAAATCCCTTGTCGCCATACCGCTGAGAACTGCAATCTCAATCAGCCGCCCCCGATGTCGCTGACGCCACCCTTCTCGTCGCGACATCACTCTATGGCTCCATGTGCTCTCAATCAGCTGAGTTCTGATGTCGCGACATCATCCCTTGTCGCGACATCAGCTCATGTCTTTGCAGCTTTCAACTGTTGGTTCCTGATGTCGCGACATCGATCTCTTGTCGCGACATCAACTTTAGGTTCTGCAACCTTTAACTGAGCAAGTCTCATGTCGCGACATCGATCTCTTGTCGCGACATCAACTTTAGTCTCTGGAGGCTTCAACTGGTGTTCCTGATGTCGTGACATCAATGTCTTGTCGCGACATCACTTTATGGCTCGCAGCCTTCAACCTGTCGCTCCTCGTGTCGCGACATCACTCTCTCTGTCGCGACATCAACTTAAGGAACTGTAACCTTCAACTGAGCACGTCTGATGTCGTGATATCAATCCCTTGTCGCGACATCAACTTATGTCTTCGGAGGCTTTTAACTGTTACTGTGCTCGCGACATCACCCTTTGTCTAGCACAATGCCTGGGCCACAACAGCTCAATCTTTTCTAAACTCATACTCTTCGCACCAAGTTTCTCTTTGTCGCGACCTTCTATCCCTCGTCGCGACATCAACCTTTGTCGCGACATCAATGATGCTTGTCGTGACATCTTCCTTAAGTCTCTCGAAGCTAGTCCTCATCCGCCTAATTTAGGATCCCCGTCGCGACCGCATCAAATTTCCTTCAATTTTCCGATGTCACGATTCTCTCTTGCCGATCCCTTATTGACTTCTTTCCTTTGCACGCCGATAAAACACACTCGCTTCTGATTCAATGTTGATGTCGCGATTGCATCCAGATGTCACGACATCATGTCTTCTTCTTCTTCATTTCCTGGTTGCTTGACTTTGAGTTCTTTAACGCCACCGCCTCGTTTCAATTGCTTCGCTTTCCGACTGGAGTTTCGCTGTTGCAACCTGGATATGCATTTTGATTGCTGTAAAGACTTCACGAAATCAGCTTCTTTCATTCTTGTGCTGCTTTTCCTGCTGTAACTTGCTTCAGCCAATTATGTCATTAACGCTCATCCACCTTCTGCTTCCTTTTCTGCAAAAATTCTTCTTTTTCTTGAATTCCCTGTCATTTAACAGTTTGGTTAGTTATTCCGACTCACATAAATGGGACTTGAGTGAATAAAGAATTGGAATGGACTAAAACATGACTTTCAAGCTCATCAATCATCCCAAAAAAAATACACTTTCATTCACAAATCATGACACCAAATCATGCACTTCACAATGCTCTTTTCAATTCCACATTTCACAATCTCAATCAACTAAATATGCCTACAAATTCAATTCCGCTTATGTAATTCAATCTACCGCCAATCAATCTGCTTATGTCTTTAACGAATTTAACTTATGTCTTCGACATACCGGATAATGAGTCAATGTGACGGTGTCCTGGGCTGGGCCGCAGTCAGACAACGGTTTTAGTAACACAGCATTTATCTCGTCGGGTCGCAACCGTTATAAATAATCAATTAGTGAATCCGTCATGCCCTGATCCCGGGCCCAACCCGATCGTTTGATCCAACCGGTCCTGGGCGCGATACTATCTATACTATATACTATACTGTACTGGGACTCTCATTGATATGTTCTTCATCAGAGCGGTACTGCAGAGCTCGTGAGATAAGAAACAATTTCAGAATAACCAAAAATCATTTACATATACCAAAAGAACTACCACCGGAGTGGTATCCATCACAATCTATACACATGTACAGAGTCCCATTTACTTATACATGTACAATTTCTATTACAAAACTATACATATAAAATCAGAGATTGTGGAAGCAGCATTGGTGAGCACCTATCTCTGAGTCGCCCGTCACAAGCGAAATGTCCCGCCCTAGCCTCCTCTTCGGTACCTACACGGATTGAACACTGCAAGGTTACGCAGGGGAACATACATGGACAATGTCTCAATGGCACTGGCCACAAGCTTATCCCATATGCATATTCATATAACTTTAATTACTTATCATCTTTATATTCCTATTGCATGTCAATCTCTTTCGGTACATGGTCTATGTCTTTGGCATATCTTTTATCTATACTTTTACTGTATTCCTGTTTCTATACTTTACATATCCCTATAATTTCATCTTCATCTCCCATAGAGTATAAGACTTATACTTCTTACTATCAGACATATACCATCATTATGTTTTCGCCATATGTTTTCATGTGTTTTCATATACTATAATTTTCATATACTTTTCTTTATCTACTTCTTCAGACTTACTTGTTCATATCCTTTTCGTGGTACTATACTTTGTACTTTCTATATACCGTATTCATGTAATTGCTCATGTATTATTTGTTCTATATTCACAATCGCTTCATTTCATAATGCTTCCTATTTTACTCTTTCATATGATAAATCATATAATCAGGCTTTCTTAATTTTGGTACCGTCATACTATACTTTCTATATGATATTCATATACTATGCGTTTTCATATACCGTACTTTCATGCTTTCAGTGTTACTTTATCTGGTCATATACATTTCAGGTCATTGTCACTTTATTTCAGACATACTTGTCGATAATTTTCTTCATATACCGTATTGTTCATAAGTATACTTTTCATGAAATCGCATTTTATACCGTCATCTCAGACTTTACTTTTGTTCAGAATCGTCTATACTTACCTAGATAGCAAAGGTTATGCTTCTCATATCATGTCATATATTCTATACATGTCATTTCCTTTAGGTTCATAGTCTCAAATACCAGAAGCGGATAATGGAAAGGAATTGTATGTACTAGTATTATCACCTGTAGATTAGACGTGATCTTCTGCTCGCTATACCCGAAGGTATCATCACCGCACGACGTTGACCTGGCGCTACGTACTATGTAGCACCTCGAGCCACCGTGATCCAAACGGGATCATGTCATCGACCCAAACGGGGCCTCGACATCTGCATCTATGTCAGCAAAGAATCGTATCTTCCCTATAGGCATGCCTATCTATCCTCTACCAGTTCTAAGGCATAATCATTTTTATTACATTTTCTCAGACATGTTTTCATAAGCATGAATAACTATTATTACTATAATTGGTTATGCAATATATACTATCATTACTTTAATTGTGAGATTCGCTCTCATATCTCGTAGTTTCATATTACGCTCATATATCTCATAATACATATATTCATATCTTTTCTATCATTTACTTTTGTCTATCATATATCATGAATGCATCTATGCACTCTTGTATTCATATATTCATATATATCTTTATATATATTCATATCCTTTTATCTCATGTTTACAACATGTCCTTTATGCGTTTCATATCCTGATTTAGCTATTAATGTACTTCCTATATTTCTATTATGTATGCTTTTACTTATTCATATATTCATATCATATACCTATCATTCATGTACATGTACTCATTCCTATGCTTTGTCATCTTTTGCTTATCTCTATCGTTCTTATTCCTTTATGTCTCTACATATTCAGTTACTCATTTAATCTTATATTCATATGTGCTCATCATTCAGTACTTGACTATCATCTATGACATGTCCCCATCATATCTTATCATATCTTATGACTTATACCTATCATATCTTATGACATATTCCTATACCTTTCTATACTGCATATTTTATCAGATTTCTTTATCGATCGTCTCTATCTCCTATAGAGTAAAGAATGTAGACTCTCCCATTATTCGTAGGTATTTTCTTACCTATACTCTTTTACATATCAAATCTACATTTATCTCTATTTCTTGTTCATATCTATATCCTTTTCTTACCATGTATTTCATTTAACTTTAACTCAGTTTAATTAGTATACTTGGTACAATAAGTCAAGCTGTGACAAGATATGCACCAAATGCCATTAAATAGCATATGGTTAGATTCCAGACTCAATGAGATTTCCATAGAGTCCAAGAATACCCATAATGGAGTCCTAACGAAGGAATTATGCAAGTTGCAAGCCGTGACAAAAATCAAAGAACTCACAAAGACTCCATGAAGAGTTGTTGTGCCAGCCCACCGTATTTTGTCATTCGAGGATCTGTAACTTTACATTTGACAGTCTTTTTGTACTACTTTGAAGCTAAGGTTAAGGGTTTTCCAACCGGAATCACCCAATTCGAGCATCGAAACTCAAGATATGACCTAGACAATTCGGGACTACTCTATGTTCAAATCGAATCGGGAATTTCTGAGCCTTGAACATGGCCCCACTTTGAGTGAATTTTTGGGGCCACTTAGAATCAAAATTTGATGATTCCTATTTCTGATGTTTGGTCTTCCTGATCGCCTAGTTTAATTTTCCACTTGAATCACCTAAACTGATAAGAAATGAGGCAGGCTAAAATACGAAAAACCGGTCGAAACAAAAAATAGCAGCATTACCCGCACCGGGCATGTACCGACCACCGTACAAAGGTCAAGCCAAAAAGGACCAAACCCAACCGTGACCGGTACGTGCCCAACCCACGGCATAAGTCTTCGGAATGACCATAAATGGTGGTTTTCCCCATTTTCCATGTTTTGCTACCCAACCAACCTATACTTATCTTACACCAAACCTATCATGAATTCCTCCCAAAACAACTATAATATGGGTTATAACCTATACATAAACCAATTATAAGGCAATTATGTCATTTCTAAACCCTAACCCAATTACTTGCTATTTAACCATGAATACAAACCTCAAAGGAGAGGATTCCATATTCTTATTAAAATTATTTAAGGTTTTACCCAATCTTACTTCTTACAATTTTTGGGTTAGGATGAAACCCTAGCAAAACCCTAGGTTTGGAGACAAGCTACTAACCATCCAAACATGGAAATTCATACAAAACTTTAGAATTCCATGTAGTTCCATACCTTTTTTGTTTTGCTTCTTCTTCTCTCTTATTATCTTCTCTTCTTCTTCTTCTTTTTCTCCACGTTTGGTCTCTCAAAAAATGAGATAAATTAAATTGCTCTTATTCATGATTGGTTAAGGCCATGTTTGGCCAAGTCAAAACATATTTTTGCTTTTGCTTTCTCTCTAATCGCATCTTAAATTTCCATTTCTAGCTTCCATTCCATCTTCTTTTCGCTTTAATCCCATAACTCCTATTTGCACCCTAACTTATTAAATTTCTAATTTTGGCATCCCATCTTTTCATCTTATGACACTTAAGTCCTAAGTGGTAAATGACTAATTTACCCTTGGATTTAGTTACACTGGCCCTTGTTTTATTTCAAAATTCATATTTAGCTTTAATATACCCTAAACAAGTCCAACACGTTAGGGTATATTTCGGGTGTTACATAGCAATACTGATACGGTCCTCACTGGCCGACGGAGTGACACATCAATGCAATAGTTCGCATCGCTTATTTGACCCCTATTGGTAAGACAAATTCCTATCCTTAATACTAACTAAACGGTTAACATTCTATTAAGGGCATTCAAACTTTATAAAGGTACGTGATAATATGTACATTCGTATAAATAGTTCACTTTCAATAGTCATGCAATTTTCATATGCAAACATTTTACAATCAGTTTCTTCAAATCATTTAAAACAATTCAATATGCTTTTCTTATGCATTTAGAACAAGCATTTCAAATATTGAAACGAGAATAGGAAATATAAAACAAACATGCAAAAACTTGAAATGAGGAATAGAAGTCAGTAGAACAACCAAAATACACTTGATCAATCCTGAATCTTAATCTAATGAAGCCCCGTCGCCCTATTCAAAACTAATAAAGAACAATATTATTGCAGCGCATAGTAATGCAAGTTGTACTGATTTTCAGAGTTTAATATGAGTTCTACTTCATCGTTATATATAGATGATTTGACCACGCTTTCCATAGATTCAAGAACACCCAAAGTGGATTTCGACGTAATGATAAGACTGCTGGAGGTCAACATAGTCACACACAAATTATCACCTGAACCACTGAGCCACCACCTCAGAAATCGGTTCCTCGACATCTTCATCCTCCTCAGTATATATAACAATTTACCAAATGGGGCTTTCCGAGAGTCTGCACTGAAACGGAGTTCGGACGAAGGAGTTATGACCTTCCGAATTTGAAGGTCATACACGTAGTCAACCAGATTGTCAATCAACTGGTCGCCATTGTGATGAGGCCTACAGTCAATCGGTTCTACAGATGAGGTCCACAATTTTCACAGGATGAGGTCTGTTGACCTTTCTATTGCATGAGGTCTGTTGACTTACAGATGAGGTCCTGCTGGATCTTCATCGATGAGGTCCGCTGACTCCTCTAGGATGAGGTCCCACTGACTCACAGACGAGTCCCATTCACTTCAGCGTAATGAGGTCTCACGACCTCATCATTAGACTGCTTCGTGAGTAAAAAGACCATAACTCGGCCTGCTAGATGTCCAAACTGAGGAAATTCAAAGCCTAACATCAAGTTCTGATGTGGCTACAATTCTACCAGGAAGACTACGACTGCATCTTTATTTACCCAAAATTCAAAGTCTAAGGTCCCGGCTAAGACTACTTCAATAACGCGGAACTTCCCAGTTGGTTTAAATGACAACCCCAAATGATTCCCAAGGCAAGATAACCTCCACATTAAACCTGAGGTGGAAAACAACCAGCAGGAGAAGACCTACCTCCTGAATTTATCGAAACCTCCGATTCCTGCCTCTACTTGCACTCTTGTCACGAGGAAGGACATTCTCTTGCTTCCTGAACGTTTGCCCGATCGTCGAAATCTAGAGACAAGGAGAGCCTTCTAACTCTCCCTCTCAAACATATTCATTTTACCTCCCTCTTTCCTTTCCTTTCTTATGGATCACTCTAGACCTGCATTTCAAAAAGAGGAAGCCTCCCTTTCCTACATGCCACGGCCCTCTCCTGATGTTCTTTATTTCCTTTTGTATTTAGGTCCTTCCATTTCTATATATTCTTTCATTAAGTCTCCTATTTTCACTTAGACATCTAAACTTATTTACAACAATCTCAGTCCCTATTTTACAATTTCTCTATATTTTCTCTCTTTCACTGGGTTTATTTCGGATTCAATAAATTCTACATTTTAGCATATAATCATTTAATCACTCATTCATCTTAACAATTTATAGAAAAAAAAAACTCCAAGTTGGCTCAATTATACCCTTAATATATAATAATCTTTTATTATAAAATTTAGGCATTTTTTTGGGCGCTACAACTCTCCCCACTTAATAAAATTTCGTCCCTGAAATTACCTAGTCAAACACTATGGATACTGGGCCACGATCGCTTCTTCACTTTCCCAAGTGGCTTCTTCAGTCTTGTGGTTTCTCCACAAAGACTTTGACTAGCTTTAATCTTCTTATCTCCTGTACCCTTCACTCACGAGCCAAAATCTCTCGTTGATCTTCTTCATACGTCAACCCAGCCTCACTTCAATTGTCTCCAAGAGGTTCAAATGTGATGGGTTCGACCGGTACCTCCGTAGCATGACACATGAAACACACCATGATCTTTCCTAATTCCGAGGTAATGCCAATCAGTATGCTGTTTTGAACTCATAATTTTCAATCACTTCATATAATAAATCTAGTGGCCTGTCCCCGTCTCTTTTCCAAATCTCATCACCTTCTTCCAAGGTGATACTTCCAAAAATACTTTTTCCCCGATCTCATATCGAATATTTTTTTTTTCATGTCTAAGATATGATTTACTCTATCTAAGTGGGCCACCTCTCAATCTCTCTCTAATCATTTTCACTTTCTCAGCCTCTGCATCATGCCCAGGCCAATCACTTTTCACTCAATCTGGCCCAACACAACGTGTTCTATGATTTTCCATATGCTTCCTAAGGCGCCATTCCAATATCGACGAAACCCATTTATATAGCACAAATTCAACTAAAGGAATGTGTCAATCCCAACCACTCCTCATATGCCCATCACACAATCCTTAACATATCTTCCAGAACTGATCACTCTCTCGCATTGTCCATCCTGTTTGTGGTGGAACAGACTAAAATTCGCCGAGTGCCTAAGACCTCTTACAATTTTCCCTAAAATCTCGAATAAACCTTGATCTCTGGCCCGAAATAATGGATGGTGAATCCCATATAACCGGAACGAGTTTCTGATATACGCCGCAGCTTGTCAAGGAATAGCTCACTCATTAGTAGGAAGTGAGCCGACTTATCAATCGGTCTACTACGCACCCAAACCGAGTCATGTCTTCTCCCTCACAATGGTAACCCAACCACAAAAATCCATGGTGATTCGGTCCCATTTCCACTCCTAGACTCGATAGGCCGCAATAATCCCGAAGGAACTCTTCATACTCTTACTTTGAGACACACCAAATACTAATACAATTTCACACATCTCTTTTCATTTTGGACCACCAGAATGACATTTTTAAATCTCGATACATCTTTGTGCTACGGGGATGGATAGAAAAAGGTCCACTATGTGCCTCTTCAAGCACAGATTTCAATCATTGCGCTTCTGCACATAAACCCGATCCTTATAATACAAAACTCCATTTTCTATTTCACAGAACTCAGCTTTACCATTTCCAATTTGATTTATTACTAAGAAGAATCTTCTCATCTTGTTTTGTGCCTCCTAGCACTCGATTCAACAAACTTGGTCTCGCTATCACCTCACTACAAGCACTCCATCAGTTCCAAATGACAACAAGTATCTAATGTCAAGCGCCAGAATGACTTACTTCAAAGGCCGGCTACTACATGGGCCTTCCCAAAGATAACCAACCACTGAGTCATAACTCCCTCATCAGCTCCATCCATCTCCGTTGTTCTGCCAAGCCCTGCCGTGGAGGGCAAACACAAGACCTTTAATTAGTGACAAAACACTTCCATACAAATAATGTTCTGAATTTCAAATAAGAAATACAATTGCGAAGCACCTGAACCATGCGTGGTAGTTCTTTTCATGCGCTCAACTGTCTCAAGCATGCTACCACTTTCTACCCTCTGCATTAGACACATCCAAGTCCATTTAGCTTTGACATCACTAAAATCACACATTTTACCACAGTCGGTTTATAATAACCTGAGCTCCTGCTAAGAATGGCTTTCTTAAATCTTATCAAACTTTGATATTTTCACCCCATCTACACTTTGTGATTTTTCTGAGCAATCTCAATACTCTAAATGCAATATAGAAAACCCTTAATCAATCTTCTCTCAGAGTATCCCGCTAGTCCTAGGAAACACGCACTTCGTAACATTTCCTCATATTTCCATTCAACCACTTCTATTTTCTTTCGATCTACCTCTGATTCCTTCTTTCGGCTACACGGCTCCAAGCAGTGACATCATTCATCCAAAACTCACACTTCGCTTCGCCGCATACAACTCGGCTTCTTTCTCAAAGTATCCAACACTACTTGAAGGTGTGTGCCATGACTTTCCTGATCTTTTGAATACACAAGAATGTCGTCTATGAACACTACGGACAACCGATCCACATATGGCTCTAAACACTATCTATCCATGGCAGCTACTGAGCATTTGCCAATCCAAATGCATATATGGAATCTCCATAATGTCCATATCGCGTCCTAAACGCCGTCTATGCACATCTCATCTTGAACTCTCAACTGATGGAAATTCCAGATTCAGTTTCAACTTCTAAGACACTACACCTTTTTTAATCGGGTCAAAACAAATCATCAATTCCTCCGTAACTAATACTTCTATTCTTTCATCGTTAACTTGTTTAGTTGTCCTAGAATCAATACATAAATATGTACCATCTTCTTTTAACAAAAGCACTGGAGCTCCTTATGGTGATACATAATTTCTTGGTCGATTAAACCCTTTTTTTCTAGTTGCTCTGCAATTGAAATTTCACCTTAAATTAGCTGAGCCATTCTCAGACGGTAATGGATGCCGATGTGGCACCCGTACAACTTCAATAGCAAACTCAATCTCCATGTGTGGAAATCCTGTAAATCTTCCAAACACCTCCCGAAAGTCGCTAACAAAGAGTGGATATCTGATACACTAGGCCCTGCCTTTCCTTACCATATACTCAATCACATAAGCCAAGAGGTTTCACATCCTTCTTCCGCACTACTGTTCTAGCGTACGCGATATCACATTAGATAGGTGATTTGACCTCTCACCGATGAAAGTTACTTCATCTTCATTCTGTTCTTGTTACTTTTTCATTCTACAATCACTACGTTTCTGACGCTTCGGGACAACCATTCCACAAGCTCCAATATCACATCAAACTCCCTAAAGGGATAACTCCAATCAAATCTCCCGTAAATTCAGTACCGCATTTCGATGGGACAATCTCTATACACTTATATTCACAATAACACTATCACGGTTTCGTTCGCTTCACCAAGATGTCACACCGGTTTCACCCTGCACTTTACCTAAGTCAAGTATGCTCTGCAAATATATGATGGGCTCAACCGGTCAATCAACGCATGTACTAGTATCAAAGATTTGGAAATTAATGCACATCACATCCGAGCGTCTGTGATCTTCCATCGCTTATCAGATATGCTCTAAATTGAGTACTCCACCATCTGGGCTTACCCAATTTTTGTGGTCCCTTGCCTCGGAACACTCCGTGATTTAACACTCTGCCTTTTGTACCACTAAAGTTGTAAATTCGCTCCTGGTGTTTGAATGAACAGCTCTAGAACACCCTGCTCAGCTCTTAGACCACAAATCAAACAAGCACCAGAGTCTCCAACATTCTCTCTTTTTATGATTTCTCCCACACGGGCACCTATGCAGCACGTCCTCCAGCCACCTCCCAGCGCACTCAACCCATCTGTGCCAGAGAGCAGTATTCCTACTATAGCCCTATTATAGGCCAATCGAACCCTGGTCCCTCGGCTTTCCTTGTCAAGAGTCATAACCTGGACCGACCGGGATTTTTCTTTCCCTCGTCTTTTATCTTTCTCTTTTCCTTTCTTACTCTTTCCACATTCAATGCACATGTCACAATTTTGGAGAAATCCTCATGGCAAAATGTCGTGACATGGGCTCGAATATGGTCACATCGCTCTTTCAAACCTACGACATTTTTCTTCCTCACCACAAGTATCCAGAGCATACTTGCCAACCGTGAATTCTCTTGATATTCAGGTCACACCTAATTGCCTTGCTTCGCATTATGAAACTCCCGCCTCATGTTGTTCGTGATAAATGCGACTATTACAAGGCTTCTTAACCCATCCAAGAAGAACTCCCATGTAACTCTCTCCATGGTGGGTCCCTGGTCACGTGAACCCACCACCGATGCCTCCCTCCCGTAGTAATGAGGTCGCACATTCCAATCTTTCACCAGGCAATGCATTTGCACAAGCATTCGCTCGGTTCTCTCGAGCCAATTTTCTGCCATAGAAGGCCCATCCTCTTTCTTTCCCATAAAATTTATCGGTCAGTACCTTGTCATTCTCTCAATGGTTGATCGCTGTGGAGCAATTCGTACCGGTTGCCCGCTTGCAATGCCTCGAGTAGTCGCCGGAGGATACCCATAGTACCTCCTACCACTTGTTCTGGTTCATTCATCGGGTAAGTATGGGATGCTCGCCCCACCTTCCACACTAGCAAGACTGCTTCACGTAGTCCCCGGTCATCCTCGACCCTAAGTGCAGTTTTAACTGGCTCCATGCTTATCCTATTAAGACCAAGAAGATCCGCCGTAGTCACAGCCATCTTTATATGCAATGAAATGCATGTTATACAAAATTTCAAAACATTTACAAACAATTTCAAAGTCATTTTAGAACCGCCAAACCTGGGGCTCGATACCACTAAAGATGTGGGTACCCTTCCTACTGACTGCTGGGCGGATCCGAACCGAGTCCGGACGCCCGTTATCACTCAATCACTCAAAACTGTCTCAAATAAGCGACATTTAAAATCGGGCAAGCCCATAAATTTATACTTAACAAAATACACAATGAAGGCATTCATTTTCAAAATGGATTTACAAAAAAATGTGATATTTAGGAGTTCAAATTGTTTTTACAAAAATATCGATATCCAAAAGAAAAACATGAAATGAATGCACATGCCTATGATGTCTCGAATTTCCTTTCTTACGACCGACGCCCGATTCAACCGCTGACAATACTATCATTCACTGGTACCTACGTATTGGTAAAACAATACGCTTAAGCATTTTCATGTTTAGTGGTTCTATACAAACTCATTCCTGCTTTCGCTTAAATCAAACATGCAATTTAACAATTCAAAACTTTCAAATCTTTATGGATGACTAAATGTAAATTACAATACATATACTTGTTTTTTTATATAATAATCATTTATGATTCATTGATCATCCCAAAAATACACTCATATTCAATAAATCATGCATTAATCAAATCATGAATTTCACAATGCTCTTTCAATTCCAATATTTCACAATCTCAAATCAATTCAAATATGCTCACAAATTCAATTCGCTATGCAATTCACTCCATGGTAATTCAATTCAGCTTATGGCAATCAATTCGCTATGCCCTTAATGAATTTAACCTATGTCTTGATGAGCATGGTGATATCAAAGTCACCCCATCAACCTACTTCGGCTGCAAAGCCGGTATCAAACGGTTTTATAACACAGTACGGTCCCGCTGGGCTACTGATTGGTTATAACAATCAATTAGTGAACACTACTGATACGGTCCCGCTGGGCTGCCGATCGGAGTGACACATCAATACAATAGTTCGCAAGCATCGCGGACCTGACCCCGCCTGGTATACCAATCTATCCTTAATACGAACTAAACGGTTAACATTCTATTAAGAAATTGCCTAAACTTTATAGCAAGGTACAAGTATAATATGTACATTCAGATAAATAGTTCACTTCAATAGTCATGCAATTTTCATATGCAAACATTTTACAACTGCTCTTCAAATCATTTTAAAACAATTCAATATGCTTTTCTTATGCATTTAGAACAAGCATTTCAATATTAAACCAGAATAGAAATATAGAATAAACATGCAAAAACTTAAAACAAGGAATATAGTAGAACAAACCCAAAAATTCTTGCACTTTGGATTCCATTACTTGGAATCTCAATCTCAGTTTGGCTTTTCCTCCTCGTCAGTCCCTATTCCAAAACCATTAAAGAACAATATTATTTGTACGTGCTAGTGGTTTTGGTTAGGATTGATTTTCAGAGTTTAATATGAGTTCTAATTTCAACAAGCTATATATAGATAGATTCTTGACTCAATGGGATTTCCATAGAGTCCAAGAACACCAAACGGAGTTCGGACGTAAGGAGCAGACTCAAGTTGGAGGTCAAACGTAGTCACAATCTGTACCAAGCCGACTGAACCGGGAATCGAGATGACCTAACCTCGGTAAACCTCGCTTGACACCGCTCTGACATCTCTATCCTACTCAGGTATATAACAAATTCTCTTGACCAATGGGCTTTCCATAGAGTCCAAGAACACCCAAAAAACGGAGTCTAACGAAAGAGTTACACCTTCTGGTCGGAGGTCACATAGTCAACCTGCACGAGCGACCAACCGGGCCGCCACATGGTACCAGCCGACCGCCGACCTCTACAGGATAAGGTCCGCCGACCTCTATTGATGAGGTCCGCTGACCTACAGGATGAGGTCTCGCTGACCTCTAACGATGAGGTCCGCTTGGACCTATTGGATGAGATCCGCCGACTCTACAGATGAGGTCCGCCGACCCCACTGGATGAGGTCCGTCGCACCCTTCCATTAGACCTGCTCGCAGTAAAAGACCATAACTTGGTCTACAGAGGTCCAAATCAGTAATTAAAGTTTCAACATCAAGTTCATTGATGTGGATACACTACTGTAAGGACTCACTACCGTGATTCCTATATTTCTACCCAAAAAAATTAGTTCTAAGGTCCGCCACGCGCACTACCACAATGTGGCTTTCCATGGTTTAAAATACAAACCAAACATTCCCTAAGGCAAGATAACCCACACAAACCCTTAGGTAGAAAATAACCAAAGTAGGAGAAGACCTACCTCCCGAATTTGCCGAAACTCCCTATTTCGGCCCTACTTGCAGCTCTTGTCACGAGGAAGGACTTTCCCTCTTGTTTCCGGGCTGGAAATCGCCGGTCCGATCACACTGAAATCTAGAGAAGGAGAGCTTCTCTAACTCTCCCTCTCAAATATGGCTTGCCTTACTCTCTCCTTTTCCTTTTCCTTTCTTATGGATCACTTTAATTGTACTTAAAAAAGGAGTGTTTCCTTTTCCTACATGCCACGTGCCCTCTCCTTGATTTTTCTTTATTTCTTTGTATTTAGGTCCCTCCATTTCTATTATTCTTCATTTAAGTCTCCTATTTTCACTTGTATTATCTAAACTTATTTTACAATTGACCCTTGGGTCCCTATTTTACAATTTCTATATATTTTCTTTTTCAATGGGGGTTTACTGACCAATAAATTTCACATTTTAGCATATAATCATTTAATCATTCATTCATCTAACAATTTCCGTAAAATACCCAAGTTGGCTCAATTCACCCTAATATATAATACCCTTATTATAAAAATTCTAGGTATTTTTGGGGCGCTTACACACACCTAGAGCCCTGCCTGGGCCAAGAGCTCACTGCTCAACTAAGGCCCCAGAACCTAGGAGCAAGTTCAACTCGTGCGCTTTAGGCCCACTCGAGCTCAACAAGCCACCCCAAAGAGCTCGACCGTCACTAAGGCGCCCTAGTAGCCCGGTGGCCAAAGTTCCCGCTCAAGCAAAGCCACCCCACCCGAGCCTCGTCGGCTTAGTTTGAAGAGCCCGGGATAGCTTAACTAAGGCTCGCAGCCTAGATGAGTTCAACCAGCAAGATAGCCGCCCACAAAGCCCCAAGAGGCCATTGAAGAGCCTGATTGCTCACCAAGGCCTAGTAGCCCTGAGCCGGGCAGCTCATCGACATGAATGTACCTCAAGAGCGAATAGTCGACCTCGGTATAAATGTACTCGGGAGGCGTAACAGCCCAAGAACCAATTTCAGCTCGAGAGGTAGAATATTCATGAGCCATCAACAAAGTAGATATCATGAGCCTTAACAATAAATTTAGTTTACAAGGGAACTCAATCGCCGACAAAGGCTATATAATAATGATCCACGCGAGAGGGAAAGGAGTAGCATCAGAAAGGAAGCATAAAAGAAGAGAAACAAAAAAAAGGGGGGGCGATGAGATAGAAAATGAAGTATTCATTGAGAACGACATCACATATATCCGGTTCAAGCCCAACAAAAAAACAAGCAAATTGCTATGTATGGAGTTCAAAGGCCCGAGTGGTAGCGGAGCAGAAGGCTAAGAAGGGAGCACCTCAACCCGGGGTGTTTGGCTCTCCAGAACAATCTGCGGAAAAGGACTCTTCCGCCTCGTCACTAGGATATCAAAGCACGTCCAAGCCCTGCAGGCATTAGCGTTCTTCCGAAAGCAAGCCATCTAGAAGCCCACTGAGTGCATGCCTCATCCTTCAAACACACTATGGCTCCGTCCTCAACAACCGTAGATTCCCCGCTCCGAAGGTCCCCTTTGCAACCCATGGCACCCCTACAAAGGCTCAATGTAGCTCATACCGAAGCTTCGCCGGGGCTCTATCTAGCAACACTACTTTATTACGCACCTCATCTCTAGTAGCACGCAGCTCTTCCCGAGTTACCCGCACTCATTCCTGATCGATCATGCACCATCCCCGACTCGCTCCAAGCACCAAGCAGCCTCCCCGCCACCACCAACATCCCGATGCACTCAGCCTGTCCCCCACCCAAGTCGCCCCACTACTTCTATAATTCCGAGTTTTTTCTACTTTGGGCCATGGCTGCGCTGCTGTGGTGGCGCTCTGTGCCGATCTGAGTTTAATACCTCCTCATTTTGTATCCGATTCGTAGCTCATCCCCGCTGTGAGGTAAGAGCATCCACTCTCATTCTCAGCCCGCGGCCTCACGTGACCCCTCGTTCAATCCGTCTCGCTAAACCCTTAGATGGGTACCACCTGCCGATACCCAACATAAAGTCAACACACAACTCAAACCCAAGATAAAAGCAGACACAACGAAACATGGGAACTTACAGAGGCGACCCCCTGGAGGGATAGAGCCAAGGCCTCCTTAATTGTGCAGGCACCTTGACCCTCTTCGATCGTAACCCGAGAATGGATGAGACCGCGCCACCACAAGCTCTCAAGATCAAGAGCAAGGAATCCCATCTCCATCAGCTTCGGGGCGCTTCCTCCCAACTCTTCCATTCTCGATGAGGAGCTCAACGCCCGCTGCCAGTGGGGACCCAAACGTTATAGGCATAACCCTCCCAACGAGGCCTGCAGCCCCTCCCCGAGGAATCTTGGCCCTCACAAACAGAACTCGTAATCCGAGTCGTAAAACCCCAGGCTCCCAGTGAACCCTCATTCGAGGCTGAACACCCCACCCAGACTCAAACATCGGCAGAAGATTAGTCACACATCCCTTGCACCCTTAAGACCTTTACTCCCAGCCCATTACAAACCTTCCTGCTGAGTCCAGTTCTCCGTCACACCCCACCTCCTGACAATGCTCCACCCAAGCCAAGCCTCCCACTGCTTGACAAACTGAGGCCCATCATGAGAAAACTTCATAATGAATAAGGGTAAAGGCCTCAAAGTAGCAGGGCGGGAGGACCTCGAACCTGAAGATCCGGGAATATCCGACTTGATAAGCTCAGAGTAAGCGCGCGGAAGACATTTAGCCAACTTCCGCTTTACGACCTTGTCTTCGGGCTGAGATCAGTACACACCTAAAAAACGACGCCCACCCAAATGAGATGACCTCATAACTTACGAACTGGACTCAACTGTAAAGCAAAGTCACGATTCTCTGAGGTGGTCCGTACAGCCTAATGCCCAGTGTGTCTTCTCGTCAAGGGTCGACCTCAATCAAATAATAACAAAAAAGTAACGCTCTTTCCAAAATTTATGGGAAGACGGGAGATCAAGATGACTGGGAGAGCGCTGGCATGCTTAGGAGATAGATAAAAAGAAAGCCCTCGGCGGCCTTCACACTAAAAATTCCAGAACAGCGTACCGGGAACACCCAAGCCCTTATCCCAAAGAAACCAACAACCCAACTTAACAATTTCTAAATTGGCAGTCAGAGTGGGCACACGTTGAAATGTTGTAAAGATCCTTTGATAAAATGGGGTGTAGAGGGAAATCCAGAGGCCATTGTCGATACCTAAAGAAGCACACCATCTGGGAAGACTTGGACCACTAGAGGGAGGTCAAAATGCTCTGAGACTCTGCACTGACACTCAAAGGGCCTATAACGCCTCACAAAAGTTTCCCATATAAGGGCTCTCGATTCTGCTTAGGGTCCTTAATCGTCGCAGATTCTACATCACTCAGATATCTGATCCCATTTTATTTAACTCGTCAATCTCTACCTCGCTTTACCCGAGGGGAGGAGGGTAGGTCTCAAGAGCAAACCACAATTTAAACGATTCTGAGGGGAGAATCAATCTGTCCGCCGAGTCTGACAACAGAATCACCTCTTAATGCTAGCAAGAAGAGGAATCCGAACCCATGGGAGTATCGCATAGTAAGAACAAGACCTAATCTGTTAGTTCTAGCTACCTCGCTGAGTATACCTTAAGAGACATGTATGAAGAAAGACGACCTACTCTAGGAACATAAACTTGGGGTGGTTACACTCAAGCAAGGTATCACAAAATGCCAAAAGATTCTAAATGTATATCGACTTAATGAAGCCCAACTCATAGAAAAGTGTTTCACCATCGTGGAGGGGGCAACAATACTAACCCGAGACGTTCCTGAGGAACCATGAACTGATAGGAGCTAAAAACCCAAAGTCATCTTTATCACGTGACGCCCGATCACACAAAGCCCTAACCAAACCAGCCCTGAACGGCCACGTGGAAGCCGCACCCGATTCAAGAGTCGATATAGCCCTCGCCTACACGCCGTGAACCAAGGGTCAGCAATCCATCAGTTTAGAAAATAGACGCGCATTCCCACGCACCAAGCCCACATAGAAGTGTGTGCTTGGTGAAATAGCCCAGGGCTCCCGTAATCACCCAAAACGGAGCCTGGGGCTCATTCGCCCGATGTGGGCCACAACACCCGACATCTAAAAAAGCCCCAGATTCTGTAAATCAAACCAAATCTCACTAATAAGGAAAGTAAGATAATTCCTCGATAATCACTCCCACTATCCTTATTAACTGATAAATGATAGTGACGTAAAATCCTCTGTCCAATGATAGAGAGAATCCTTATCATCACCCAATTAAAAACATATATTACAACATCGTCACCCCATCATTGAAAGGCACGCTGCAATGATTCTAGCTTCCTCTAAATAGTTGATCTTTTCCACTGGAAATAACTAACTAGCATTTGAGTGACGATTTGAAGGCAGCCTCCGATCCCCTTGCTACTTGTTATTTGGGTGTGGAGCGCAAAGATCCAGCCGCGTGGACCACTTCAAATTAGTCTCCAGCTTCCGCCAACATCTCAACAACACGCTCCAAATTCCTGGCCCAATGGTGCTATCATATATATATATATATATATATATATATATATATATATATATATATATATATATATGTAGGAATTCACAGATTTATAAATTAATTTTTGTTAAAATCACATTACTAAAAATCCCTTGTCCTTCGCTGTCTCCCGTGTCCCAATTCCCATCCAAAGACCTTGCACTCTATGCTGGCTCTTAAATTTTGAGGAAAATTACACGGACTCATTTAAGCTTAAGCTTGATTCTTGGCAAAATTAAAGAAACACTTAAAGAAAAGAAAATACCTTATATAATTAATAAATTTGTATCAAGCATTTCAAATTCTATTTTACTGATGTTTCCTTTTATTAAAATATACTAAATTATCAATTTTATTATATTTTTGTCCAAATGAAATTCATTTATGTACAATTTTTATTATATTTCAAGAATCCAAACATCACTTAAACAACCAAAGGTAAATTATTTATTAAAATGACCACCTGTAGAAGATTAGTTATGCTCTTTTTCCATACCTACTGAAATTTTAAGAGGACAACAGTTATATAATAATTCTAATTTTGACATTGAAAATACAACAAATTTCAATAAAAATTATATCCTTAGTAATTAGCTTAGTACCTCAAACTCAACTTTGCTTCCGGGGCCATTCATTGGCTGGACGAATTGTGGATCAAGTTGCCCAGAAGCTCTACTACAAAATTATCCCTGCCCTTCCTCAGTACACTTCTTTAAATGAAATAGTAACATTTTGATTCCAATTTAAGATAAAATTTAACTATCTCTCAAAATCCTGTTAAATTCTTAGAGGAATTAGTTTAAAGGATAAACAAAAGAGCCAGTAAAACTAAAGTATTAGTTTAAAATATCACTTTAGATAAAATTATCTTAATCATTTAATGTTGAAACCTGTAATATTATAATCTTAAAACTAGAGATAAATCCAACTCTTTCCAAAACTGAAAAACCGCACTTGTCACATTAGCATTGTGTTGAAAACCTTTAATTTTCTAGATCCTCTGATGATCTAAACTGACTTTACCGTTGAATCGCCTCAGCAAATTCTAGTTACCCAATCAAATCGTGGGATTTCAAGACAAATGAATTTCTCATTTCATAAAATGAGCGACACACAAAATACGATGATAAAGATAATCAAGGCTACCACACGACACCAGGAGGGGTGCACATATACAGAGAGCCATGTGACGTGAAATTGTTACTAATGCATGTCCGTGACATATGCCACATGAATAAAAAGGAAATTATCCATACCATCGAAATGTGTTGCTAAGTAAATAAGTCAAAACAAAAAGTGAAGTTCATAGATGGGATCTATGGAGGTCATGTGTCAAGCCCCTAGAGGAAGGAAATCCAAGTATTTGGATAAGGGGATAAGGTGAGAGAAAGAAAGCCAATAAGGAAGGAACATGTGGCAAAGAGGAAAATTTCCCACTTGAATCAAGTTGGGACAATTCGGTGGAAGAAAAGAGAAAATAAGGAAATGAAAGAAAAGAAAGGGAGGAGCCGAGCATGAGAGGAGAAGAGGGAAAGAGGGGTGAGAAGCTCCACCTTCTCTCTAGGATTTACGGAGATCGGGTCATCGATTTTCGTCGGAGCAAGAGGCAAAGTTCATCTAAACGACAAGAGCTTCGCGTAGGTACTAGAATCCGAGGTTTTCACCAAACTCCAAGAGGTTTTTCCCACTTTGCTATTTTTGGTCTACAGATCCATTTAATGGCATAGTTTCTCAGTCGTGAGTGGTTATATCTGCCCCAAAATTTTCGATCGAATGGAATTCTCTGACTGCTGGCATTCCGATCACGGGGATCAAGCTAGAAAGTGACCAGAAAAATTCCAATTCTTCTCGTAAAGGTAAAATCGTAATTTCGGTAAAAATCTTGAATTTTCTAGATCTCGGATGACGAAACGGACTTTTCCGTTGAAATCGTCTCACGAAATCTCTAGCTACCACGCCGACTTTACCGTGATCCTACACGGCCCAGACTCACCTTCATTGCCGCATTGGCCCAAATCTATCAACGCGACGTACTTAGCTTTTACGCCACAAGAATCACAAGCGCCACACCTGGCACGAAAGTAATGGCTCATACCAGCTGCGCGCTGAAAGATCCATTGGTTCACAATGAGCCACTTGAGTGCATGATGTCATAAGGGGGAATTATAACAAATAATAAATATAAAGTAAAGCTAACACCTTTAATTTGAGGAAACAGAAATTGCCTTTACCGGATGTGCCGCGTTCAAAAAGCGAGAAATGACCAAAAAGAGAATATAAAACGGCGGAGAATGAAAGGGAAATGAGATGAGAAAAGAGAAAAAGGAAAAGAAAAGCAAAAATGGTAGAGAAAAGAAAATAAGGAAAGAAAAGAAAAGGAAAAGAATCCGTAGAGAGAAAAGCCACAGTGCTGGAGTAGCTAGCTAAAAGGAAAAGGAAGATTTCCGCTTTCAGGCGGCCGACGCCTCAAAGTCCCAGGACTAGAAGTCGGCACACGAGTGGATCTACGTGTGACACCAAAAGCCTGAGTTTCACTAAATTCCAAGAGCAAGAGTGATATTTTCCTACTTGCTTACTTTAAATTAAAGGCTTTATACTAGGGCTGCTTGGGAGGCCACTTAAATTAGTTCCAAGCTTTGGAATTCATGGTATGGATTACTTGATTTAGTTTACATGCCACCATCATGAGTTATTTGAACTAGAAACCGAAGTTTCTAGGTGTCATGTTGTTTGATGATGATAAGGATTGAACTAAATTGCTTCATGACTTGTAATGCCATGAAGTCGGTCATGATAATATGATAGGGCTGGGACAGATTATATTATATGTATCACACACGTCAGGCCGTGTAATACAGATAAGGCCTATTCACCCCGCGATGGGTGAAATCCGCCGTGAACTCTGGGAAAATGGGACAAAGTCCAAGGTGTAGATTCAACAGTAAAATGATCAAATGATAAATACATGTTTTTGGGCGGAGCAAGTTGGGGTAGATCCCCTGCAGGAAAGTCCTGCAAAATGTTATTCACTAGACAGAATCTCTACACGTAAGTTCCTCGAAAAATGCTGAAAGGCGGCGCTGTCCTACTGTGTGTGTGTAAATCCGTAAACCAGGGCCAAACAAAATAAAGGAAAAGAATTAATAAATAATATTGAGGGTTGTCCAATGGTTAGCCTATGATAGTACAATGTATGACTTATTTAGTCACAATTGAAACATGTGAGGGAGTCATGGGACTCAGCAGATGAATATGCCGATCTTTACGACGATGATATCATATACTAGTGAATAATCATGGTCGTGATTGTTTGTTTATATATGCCATTGCATATGCATTTTAGCGGAGTAACCCCTTGTAGGAAGATTCTCTACTGGCTCGTCACCTGTCAGGTCCCCTTTCGTACAGTGGACTATCTAGGAGACGACAGCAGAGAGGTGGTTTGTGAAGAAAGCCGAAACAAGCTGAGTAAATATTTTGTAAATATGTATAAATCTTTTGTAAATAAAAATAAAACTATTAAAATATAGTTGATTATTCTTCATGAGTATGGATGTATGGGCCCTATGTGGCCATTTTACTTCAGATGTATGTCTCAGAACACAAGACATGTAGGATTTTCTCCGTGAGTCGACGGTAGTCAACGGACTCCCGCCAGCGCCACAGCTTTTTGGATCAGGTAAAATGCTTTTGTGTTATTACCGGGAAAATGAATAACATGCTGGTTATAGTGAAAATCATGCGATATATTATATGATATAATAACATGGAATTTGCATAGATGTAAATTATATGTAGAAAATATAATTATCCATGATTTATTAATGTTGCATGTAGTACTCATCATACTACCATGATCAATGAAATGGAATTCAGATTTCATATGCACGGACATCATGTGAAACGGTGAGTGCATGATATGGGTTTTGAATAATGATATCGAAGGGTTGTCCAATAAATAAATTATAATAAGCATGTCCACTAAATTATCGGGGTCGTTTTAATACTTATTTGAGTATAGTTCATTAAATTAGGATCGGAGGGCTGGATCAATAAATTATATCGAAGATTGACTAATGAGTTTTCAAAAAACAAAAATCTTTTGTTTTGAAAACAGTTTTTCATATATGGCAAAATGTACAGGTGAGGAGCTGACGAGGACTCGAGACACAATTATATGAGACATTCGAGTAGAACAAAGATATTTGCTCTGAATGTATGTCATTATATGCACTTAGCAGGAGCAAATTTTTGTAGGAAGTATTCTCTATTGGGCATTGTCACCAATATGAGACCCCTCAAGTACAGGAAGTGTATGAGACGGCTCACTGAGGCCGTGATTTGTTAGCCGATGTGGCTTTGATAAATATTTTTGTAAACTATATTAGAATAAGCTAGTTTTAATAATATATGTTTTGTATAAGAATGCTTGTACAAACTCTATGGATTATTGTGATATAGTTGTATATTAGGATATGGACAAACGGACCTGTGAAACATTTCTACTGACCTCGACGGGCATAAGTTATACTTTATACGTAGTCGTATGTCAAGGGTAAATCCCTAACAGCAGACTCCGCCCGATTTTCAGAAAATATGGATCTCTATAAATGTATACAATAGTGTGTTAGTCAAGAATGATATCCATATAATTCTGCGCCAATGTATTATTTTCCAACAATTTGAATAAAGTCACAAATCTAACTCCATTTCTATACATGTCATTAAATTAGCATTTCAATAAACTTAAAGAGTGTCAAGCCCAGGTTTTTAACACAACTTCTATACATGTCGACTTAACTCAATGTTGTGTTTATATTCGAATAAACTTTTAAAAGCGTTAAGTTTAGGTTTGTAACATGCATAGAATACTGCGCTTTGACTAACCATCGCGTTTATATTCGAACAAACCAAGGGGCTTAGTCCAAATCAGATAATGGTTAGGAAGTGGTAAATTTGTTAAAATAATAAAATATCATTCATTTTTTTGGTTTTAAAATAATGGGTTAGATTTGCAATTTTTGTTTTGTTTTTTGTCCCTTTTAAATTATTATCCCTTAAATTTATATGTTAAAAGAAAACCAAAAATAATGCCTTAAAATGTTTAAATGTTTTTTAAAGTTGAATTTATTTTTTTCCCTCAACTTTTTTTGTTTTATATTTTGCCTCTACTATTTAAAATCAAGGGAAAACTATGTTAAGCAAATTCTCATTTCACCCTATTTAAAAATTATAATCAAAAGATCTTAAACCAAAGTCAGTCCCTTGATTTAAAATATGTTTGATAAAGATACAAAGGTTATAAAGGATTCAATTAACCTTGAATAAACCCACAGCATTAAGTATTTTGGCAATGAAACAGATGAAGCTTTTCATAAAGGTTATACCTAAGGTTTTTAAACCATTTATCAACATTTTATTCTCTTTACCAAAAATTTTTTAAATTAAGGACTTGATCTTGATTTCAAGTTTTTTGGTCCTTAATTTTTAAATAAATTAAAATTAGGAACCCATAATTTAGTTTTCCATAAAATCAAAAAATTTGGTCTCCTCTCCAAACTTCTTATACCACATTACTTTTATTAAACAAAAACATATCGAGCTCTAAACATTTTTTAAAAACGAAGAAATATGATATTCATATTGAATCAAAATCTCACACAAGTGCGGGCACCGATAATGCCCAAGGGGCAAATGCCCCACATCAATTTTTTTTTTTTCAAAATTTATTTTCTTTATTTATAAGAGGAATCAAATTGGAAAGGAAAATATGCACCCTTAAATCTCATAAATTTTATATCATTATAAATGTCTCCTAACATTGATTTCTAGTTCGCATTTGTAAGTTTTCAAAGTAATTTTATTTATATTTGATTTTCTTCATGGATATGTTTTGTTCCTGAAATTTTGAAGAAAATTAAGAAAGATAATAAGAAGTAAAAAAATGAAGGAAAATAAAATAATATACTAAATTTATATAATATTTTTTTATTTATACCCTCAAATCAATTTTATTTTGTTTAAAACTACCATATAAATGTTAAATAATTTTAAAATAATTAAATTTCTAAGTAATTTTATTTATATATGATTTTCTTTTAGAAAAATTTATAAGACAATCAAACATAAGAAAACTATTTTCTTTAGCATTTTTTTTCATTCTCTTAATATTTTCTAATAACTAAACACAACCTTTTCTACATATATTTACTTGGATTTACAATTTTGTAAAAATTATGTTATCAATAAACTCGAACTCAATCCTTCTTATCTCACTCAACCCTTTAACAACTTAGCAAGTCTCATTAGCACTTAATTTTTTTGATAAACAACTGGGCATATGAGAGAAAATAATTTTCTTTTATCATTTTTTTATTTCCTGAGCGACTTTTTAGAAACCAAACAAATCTAGTGCATTCGCCTCTCAACATTTTTCTAAGTCCACTAATGATCTAACAAATTTCATCTTTTACAAGAAATGATGGTTTACTAAATGCAAAACAAGTTTTTTTTTTCCTTTTCATTTTTTTAAGAATGCAAAAACAAGTTTAATTCTTTGAAATATTGATAGCTTAACAACCGAAAAATAGACAAGTACGTAGCGCTGCTTTATGCGATAGCCAATATAAGTCTAAGAATTACAATTTATATTTATTGTTAGTTGATGGGAACTTAAAGGGTCACACACAAAAGAATACCCTTAAGCAAACAAAAATTAATTATTTGATAATTATAATATTTATGATAATTAATTATGAATTAATTTATCATAACATTAGAAATAAATATTAAATCAGCAGAATTAATTTCTAATATTTATGGAAATTAATTATGAATTAATTCTCCATTTATAACTGTCGTCAGTTATATCAATTAATTTCTCATATTTATGATAATTAATTATGAATTAATTCTCCTATTTATGGAAATTAAATGATCCTATTTATGAGGATTATTTATAACCGTAAAATCGATCTATAACAGATCGTAGACTAAAAACAGGATCATGGATACTAGAACTAAGAGTATTTGGCTGAAGCTGTAATACAGATCCCAGTAGCTAACATCGCTGTCGGATATCCACTCACTCTTATCCACTCATCGGGAACATCATTGAGTCAAGAACTGGGATGTATGTACAAATCATTTAAATTACATTTCAGTCACAGATAGTGGAATGTCTGATTCCATGTTTCGTATCAGAGCCCAGCGTTATTCTCAGACATACGTAGATATAACTTTATCTCGGTTACATATTGTATGTTAATTGTTTGCAAGATTCATCCATTTATCCATGTGTTATTTCAACAAATATCCCCATTCATAGTGTTCTGATGAAATCTTATTAATAATTGAGTTAATTTGCTTGTTCTTCACTTGTAATTCTTAATTTCTTACTTAGATTTTGTATCTGAATAATGGATTTGATTTACCAGTGCATACAGATCTATTTATTTTAATCTCATATATTATATCTTGAGACAAGAGATTAGAGACATATGTGATATGTGTATCAAAAGCTGATAACCCAATTATCTAGGAAATCACAAAAAGTTGTAATTAGCAATTGTTGCTCACTTTACGAGATTATCTTTAATCTGTTGAGTTAACCCTCAAGATTTAAAAGATTAGTGTCAAGATCCTGTTCACTAAGAACTTTTATATACCTTTTAAATCAATTCTAAGGACATTTGATTTGAATGAATTAGTGATAAAAATATTTTGATTTCTTGTATATTGCATAAATACTTTACTCTATCTTATGGTCATGTATACTTATTGAAGTATAAATCAGAGGTCTTCAAGCCTGGGCTAATATAAAGCGAAGTCGAAAACCAACTTGAAAAGTATTAAAGTCCTTCTCGATCGATCAAGGTAGAATACTGAGCCAAGAATTTCTAGATTATCCTAAAGAAAATGGAATTCTTTCACAATGGACTCCACCTTATACGCCACAATTAAATGGAGTATCTCGAAAAGAAGAAACTCGAACTCTATTAGATATGGTCTGCTCTATGATGAGCCATGTAAATCTTCCTAAATCATTTTGGGGATATGCCCAAATACTGCCTCTATATCTATTAAACCATGCTCCTTCTAAAGTCGTAGATTCTACTCCATATGAGATAGAGATATGAGAGGAAACCAAATCTTAAACATTTAAAGGGTTCGGGATGTCCTGCTGTAAAAAGGGTAGAGCTCGCATGTTTGATTCAAATCGATAAATGCTATTTTCTTAGGTATCCAAGTTATATTTTGGATACTTACTTATAATCCCAATGAATAAAAGTGTTTGTTTCAAGACACATTTCTAGAAAGAGAATTTATTCTAGAAATGCATAGTGAGTTTAATAGAACTGATGAAGTTCGTGAACCACAAAGCAGAAAAGAAAAGGAGGTGGGAGCAAGTATTGATACTCATGAAGATGTAATTGTTAATAACTCAAGATACACAAGGAATAGTCTAGTAGGATACGTTGCCTCCTTTATGTGATGATGATGCAAGTGACATAATAATGATGAACCTACTTCACCTATAATGAAGTCTTATTAAATAAGGATTCTGAAAAAATGGCTTCAAGCCATGAACTCCTAAAATGGATTCCATATACTGAAATGAGGTTCTGACCTTAGTTGATCCAATTCATAGGACAAACTATAGATGCAAATGTGGGTCTTCAAAAAAGAATACATGGATGGTAAAGGTTCACTTATAAGTGTTGAATCGTGCTTAAAGGTTGTTCACAGAAATATGGCATTGACTATGATGAAACCTTTCACCAAAGGGCTTATGTTGAAACTATTAGAAAATACTTCTGCTATAGTCGCATACTATATTTATGAGTCTGCAAACATGTTAAGTACCGTTCTTTAATCTGACATTTACAAGAAGAGCAGATAATGATACAACCCGAGGGTTTTGTCTCTAAAGACCCTAATAAAGTATGTAAGCTACAGAAGTCTCAATATACAAAGCAAGCATTCAGAAGTTGGAATATTCGCTTTGATGAAACACACCAAAATGTTTCAGTTTCATCAAAAACAAAGATAAGCTTCTCAGGTATACAAAAGATCAATGAGATTAGTGGTTTTTCTCATTTTTATATGGATGATATATTATTAATAGAATGACATACCTTCTTCACCCGCTGCTAAAGAGGGTTATCTAAAATCTCAATGAAAGATTTAGAGTAGTTGCTTTATATTTTGGGAGTTAAGAGATCTATCGTGATAGATCGAATAAGTTTCTAGGTCCGTCACACCGACATATATTGATACAAATGCTAAAGAAGCTTCAGTATGGATCAATCAAAGAAAGGTTATCTTCCCATGTCACATGGGATCTACCATTCTAAGGACATGTGCCCAAAGATAGATGTCGAGGTACATAACATGCAAAATGTCCCTTATGCTTCAGCTGTAGGGTCAATTATGTATGATATGATGTGTACAAGGCCAAATGTCTCCTATGCTCTAAGTGTTACAAATTTCAGCTAATCCTAAGTGAGAGTAACTGGAAAGCAATCAAAAATATTCTTAAGTACTTGAGAAGAACTAAGGATTTATTTTTTATTTATGGAGGAGCTGATCTACAAGTACGTGGATTTACTAATGCTAGTTTTAATCCGATAAAGATCATAAGTCTCACTGCTACATATTCACCTTAAATTATAGTCATTACTAAAGAGTTCCAAACAAGGATGAAGTAAAATAGAGAAGGTTCATATACAGAGGGAGAATATAGCTTCGATCCATCAGATTAAATTTTTTGCCTCTTAAAAACATGATAGCTGTATTTTTCATATGGTTTGAAGAATAAACATAATTGATGTATTCATATAGATGAAGGCTTATATATTTATTTAACTCATTGTGTTTTGATTTATGCAATAATATGACAGTTTATCATTTTATATAATGTATATTTGATGATAGTAAGTCTCTTAGAATAATATATTTATTATTCTTAAATATTCTCTAATCGTAGTATTAACAAAAGGACATTGTTAATGCGGATATTTATACATATGATGATATGTGAGTAATGTGTTGAGAACATATTACCGAATGACCCACAAAGATATTTCATAAGGTTAGCTTATTCGAAAAAGTCACTTGGAATAATCTCTATATGATACAGTATAATTGATCCTCGACTTGAGATCATAAGAGTATCTTTCGTGTTGAAATTATGTTTTGACTCAATTAGTTCATACTTGTTACGCTATGTATGAATAATGAAAGTTGGTATAATGAAAACATGAATTGATAGTTTATGATCAATATAGATTCATCACTTAATAGTGGGAGAGGTATTCTAAAGGTAAATTACTTGTTGAAATGTCAACTCATAATGTTTGAAACACATGTAGATTTGTGAAAAGTTTTAAAATTTATTTAAGGAGCTGATTTTCGAAACAAAGAGAATATTAGTACAAACATAGTTGATACTTACACCTTACTCGTGGTACTAATAAGAGATATGGGATTTATGAAAGGATAATACCTTATACTCGAATCTAGTCTTCATGTACCGTGAAGTTTCCATCACTCTATCTTTCCTAACATTCAGTGTCATGACGTTCACATATAGACCATCCTCGACCTATAAATATGAATTGATTTAATTGTTGAATTAATGATAAATTAAAGTTGCTTAATTTATCTAATCTTAGGAATTCCTCATGACTAAATTGACTTTAGTCCAAGTGGGAGTTTGTTGGTTTTATGATAAAGTTTTCTTACATATAAAGTCTAAGAATTACAATTTATATTTATTGCCGCTGATTAGAACCTAAAGGGTCACACAAAAGAATAATTCTCTTAAGTTAAAAACAAAAATTAAATTTATTTTGATAATTATAATATTTATGATACCACTGTTTTAACACTTAATATGTATCATTATGAAACAAACATTAAAAACTCAGCTATGAATTCTAATTTCTTAATATTTAAATTAATTATGAAATTACCCTTCATCAAAACTGTCCGTCATTATACCTCAAATTCCTCACCCTCACATTTACTAAATTCTCAACTCACAAATTCATTCTCCTATTTATGGAAATTAAATGATCCTATTTTATGAGGATTATTTATAATCGTAAAATCGATCTATAAATAGATCGTGAAACTTAGTTATGATCATGAGATGATTCGAGGAACTAGCATATTGCTTCGAGTAAAATTCCTGTGAGGATCCCAAGAGCTTGTTCGTGCGAATACTCCCAGGCCTGGACAAGGTAAGGCAGCTTATCTACTTTGCGATCTCGAATCGGTCGCGTTGTTTCTCGAAGAACGGTATGTATGTACAGATTTATTTAAATGACATTTCCAAGTATGAGTAGAATGTCTAGATTCTCATGCTAGTGTTACATCTATTTATAATATTTCCAAAGATTGGGTAAACGTCTCAAACTTAACTATCTATGTCTTGAATTTTTCCTTATTTTTACGATATGTCTACTTCCATTACATCTGATCGTTCTTTGAAATACATGTCTATAAGTCATGATTTCTGATACTGAATGTCAAACTATGAATAAAATTACAATACAAACTACAAAAAATTAAAATACAATATAACCATATTTTTAACTAACAATCATAAAGTGTTAAACATCAATGGTTGCTCATCTGATGAAGATGCTTTGCTGCAATTCAAACAGAAGATGAAGTACTACCTAAAGGCTCTGTCATTTCCATTATGGTGCATGTGTTGTCTTCAAAATTTTGATCAACCTTTAAGTATGGAAGAGATGATCGAATATGCTCTAATTCCGCGGCACAACTATTTCATTGTAGGCCTTTTTCCATTCAAGTTGAAGCATCGATATGCAAGGTAAGCAATTGTTGTGATCTCTTCTTTCCTCCCTCATTTACGACTTGAGCATCAAGAATATCAAATAGACAAGACTCTTGTAATGATAGACTAAAATGTGTTGCCAAACTTTTCTCGTCTTGTGGCCTTGTTGCACAAATTGGCTTTCATCCAGTTAAAAGCTCAACAAGAACAACTCCAAAACTATATACATCACTTTTGTCAGTAAATTGACTTGATTGAAAATATTCTGGATCTAAGTGTACCAAAAGTCCCTTGTACAGAGGGATGAGTTAGTTTGCTTGACAGAAATTTGACTCGATGTTCCAAAATCCGACACTTCTTTTGCCCTATATTTATCATCCAAAAGTATATTTGTAGACTTGATGTCTCTATGATACAAATTGAATAGAGCATGTCGAGCAGTAAATAAGCAAGATTCTGTAAACGTATTTTCCATGAAAATGGAAACTCCATATCTTGGTTGTGAATAAGTTGGTACAAATTTCCATTAGAAATGAACTCATAAACCAATAAAGGAACTTTTGTCTCCAAGCAACACCCTAAAAGCCCAACAATATTCCTATGATTGATTTGGGAAAGAATCACAATCTCATTAATGAAGTGCTCTATTTGACTTTCATCAACTATGATTGATTTTTTAATCGCAATACCCTTCCATCGGTTAACATACCTTTATAAACCGTTCCTTGGCCTCCTTGACCAAGAATTCAATTCAAATTGAAGTTGTCAGTAGCCTTCTCTAACTCTTTAATAGTGAAAATTTTTGTTTTCTCAAGAGCAACTTCATTAGAAGAGATTTGTTGTTCCAATAATAGACCACCATTTTGTTTAAAGAATTTTCTTTTGAGTCTAATCTCTCTTTTTTTCTTCACTACTTTATACAATCCAATACTTCCAAGGACTAGCAACAAAAGCTCTCCACCTATGTCGAAACCTACAATTGGTCAGCAGTTTTTATTATCTCTAATTGATAAAGAAGGTTAACATACTAATAAAGAATTGGGTGTTTTTGAAAGAGCAGATATATACAGATTTTAAATCATGATATATAATCCAAAGATAGAACTTTTTGAATTGTATTGGCCTTAACTATTCTGTAAACTTTTCATCACTATCATAAATCAATCATATATATACATATAGTTATATAACGAATGTTATATATATTTTTAAATTTTCATGCACATAGAACTCTCTTTATTTTGTATTATATATAAAAGGGATTTCACTTCTTTAAAAATCAGTAGAACATGCTCGTAAAACTAAGCAAGGTTTCAAATGGTCAAGGCTAAGCCTCAATCATTCAACGCTAGACCTTAACTCCATTAAGTAAACCAATTGATTTGATTGCCATATATGGTAACCTAATTGCTTATAGTTGGTTGATTGGTTAATCGGTTAATCCATTGGTCAAACTAAACTTGTGTCTAACTATTAATTTGTGCTTTCAATGGAGTGCTCCTCAAGGGAGTGCTTTCAAAATGCACTAACTCATTTTTTGATAGGTAAAATGAGAAAATCATTAAAAAGAAGTCAAAAGGTACAAAACCTCTAACGTATACAGGGGAGACCAATCAAAATGCACTTACTTTCAAACTCCCATTTCATCTTAGTACACAATTCAACTTTAGTTTCTTTCTATTTCATTGTATCAAATTGTAGCTTATGTCTAGAATTATGTTGCAACATGCCAATATATACCAACAACTCAAAATTTTTTTTATAGATAATATATACCTACAACACAATTAAAAATCTTATTTTGTTACTTTATGCTTCCTCTTTCTCTCTCTCTATCAGTTTGCTATTGATTTATTAAGAAAATATCAAAATAGAGAAGATGTTATGGATGATGTGTTAAGAAGACATAAAAGTAAAAATTACCTAGAATTAGAGGTCTTGATGTATCCTTCTTGGTGCAATGATATTCATAACGATAATCTGGATAACTTTCTTCTTCAAATATATAACTATAATCACATGTCTCGACGCAATTTGCACATTCTTTGACAACTAGAACACCAAAGAATATAAACAATATTGAAATCAATTAGTAAAGAATTTTGTATGACATTAGTATCACATTGTTAGGATTGAACTGATTATTAAACTTAAAAAGTTACTTGTTTATGGTTAATTTGATATAATCTATTACTTAATTAGATGAATTATGTTATAAATATATGATTAAATTAAAATCATTATAAATATATATATATATATATATATATATATATATATATATATATATATATATACACACACACATATACATATATATTATTTATTTTTATATTTTGCACGAATAATTAAATAATATTTTAGATTTTATGAAAAGTAAATATTTATATTATTTAAATATGTACATTATTAAGAATGAAAGAAAATTATTTATTCAATTTTAAAAATATTATACTATATCATTTTATTAATTTTTCTAGAGAATATATTTATTTTGTTTCCCACAAGCCTTGAGCATTAAGTCTTTTGGATGGTTTTTAGTAAGCATTGAAATGGAACTGGAGGCTGGGCTGAGCTTGTTGGCTAGGCCCTCTATTAATGAATTAAAGAAGGCTAACCTATTCGCTCGTTTGAATGAGTCCACAACACCAACTGCCGGAATTTTTAAAGATACACTAAAAATTTTAAATTTTAAATTTAAAAAAACAAAATATTATAATATAAAAAATAAATAAAATAAAATTTAATGTTTATCTAAAATTTCAAGTATAATATCACTAGGCATATGCCTCGAGTCAGGCGGCCTCTTCTAATCCAACCGACGTCTGAGCTGAAATACAAGAAAAGCAAATGACGTATAGATATTTACCTGCCCTTATGGTTCATCCTGCTCGAATAAGGGTACCTGGATTTGATAGTTAGTATAGCTTTACCACCCTTACGGTCCATCCCGCCAAATGGAATAGTATGGGTATCAGATAGCTTAAAATGCTTCCGCACAGACATCACCCGATCCGCACACCTACGGCTTGACAAAAAAAAATTATAGGAGAAATGTAAAAGCTTATATATTTTTTTAAATCATTTAATTTTTTTATACAAAAAGATTAAAATAAATAA